>CM060882.1:140459835-140817335 GCA_030762935.1 Hymenopus coronatus
ATCAGTCATCAATGAATAAATTTTAAAATGGATTAAACTACAATTCAAGCAATATTTAAATTACAACAGTGAATATTTCAGAAATAACTAGTGCTCTGTCAAATGTTATCTCACACATATTTTTCTCTCTCAGCTGCTCTTTTCTACAGTAAATTAATCAGTAAATATACACAGTACAAGATATACAAGTTATTTCTCAAACAAAAATATAATTTAAGTCAAAATTATTCGAGTGAATTTTAAGAAAGTAAAAAGCATGGACAATTTGCACATAAAGAATGTTGTGGAGAGGGGAGAAGAATCTTTATCTTTATGTTATACTCTTAACACTAGACATCCAGGAGTTTTGTACTACCTAATAAGATCAGCGTGTCTTTCTGACTGGTACATCATTCCTTGATGATTTTGGATCTTTTTTTCATTGTATATTTATATTTAATCTTTGTTTAAGTTAATAATTGTTTTTAATGTTTTTTGTTAATTATTTAAATAATGTTAATTTTTTGCTATTTACATTTAGGAAGTTATTTTCAAAGAAATACTACCAGAAATTATGTAATAGAACTATTTTATCAAGAATACTATCATAAATTATAATCCATCACTGTACATATTGATTATCACAACTTTGTCACATCTTCACCTTTAATCATCATTTTATCAGTTGATTTTTAAATATTTATTACTCTTACTGTCATCCTTATTGTGTTGTAAAGCCCATCCAAATTGTCCTGTCACCCTATATGTGCAAGAGAAGTGGTTAGAATTGTATCATTAAACTCAGGAACAATGTATTTTTTCTTTTATAATATACACAAACTTTAACGTACATCTCTCTTAGCTGCCTCTCCAAAATCAACAAGGCTAACCAATTTCTTCATGGTTGTACACTTGTGGAATTTCTCAAAAAAAAAACTGCCCACTCTCAAAGACTGTTCTGTCGCAGGACAGCCAGGAATACACCACTGAGTTGGTTCCTTCATAAGGTGCCAGCCAATTGAAGTGGGCACCTTCAGCTTCCTTTGGGGAAGTTTGCAAATTAGATAAATAACATGTATGTTTCCTCCAAAGATCTTTGAAGCATGGGTAACAAACCCTGTGTATTCAAGAACCACACCAAATCCTCAGCCTGGAATCCTCCTCCTTAATCCCCTGCATCATACACTGCTTCATTCTATTGCTCGCATTTTATATATTTCTTTGCACAAACGCATGAATTCAAACCATTTTTGCCTTCAACTGGTATACATAGTCTTCTCCAACCAGTAGTTCCTCTCCTGGGTTACTGCCACACTTCAGTCACAGAGCACCCTTCTGAAGAGAATGCAGGTTGGAATCAGCCCTATCATTTCATGTACTGAAATTCAATAGGCCATTAGGAATAACAGAAGGTGTTCATCCAAGTCATGTTGATTCTCTGCTCCAACTTTGGAAATATGTTTTCCAATGGTTTTGTGGATTTGTTCCACCCCTCCATCTGATTGAGAGAGTAGTGATATTGTTCTGATTTTCCACATTCCCATGAGTTGGCAAACTTGTTGAAATATTATTGATTTGAAGTTCCTATCCTGGTCAGAATGAAGTTCTAAAGGAGTAATAAAACATAAGAGGAGTTCCTTCACTAGTATGTTGGCAACAGTAATGGTTTCTTGATTTAGAAGTGGTAGGCTTAAAGCCACTTGGATAAATATTCCTATACTACCAAAGTGTACTTGTTGTCAGACTCAGAGACTGTTGTACTGGCACCTGGGCTCTCTTCATTGCTCTTAGCCTGTTCCCTATAACACAGATCTTACACTTCCTGCACTAATTTTGGGCATGTTTACCCAGTTGAACATCTCTTTATCTCCCCCCCCCCCCTCTCTTTAACATAAGCTAGAGTTCTGTTCAATCCAAGATGGCCTCCAGAATTCCCGTTATGCACATAATGCAGAACTTCAAACTTTTTTTGAGGGATAACAATTTGTATCCTTATGGATTTTCCATCTAGTCTCTCAACAATGCACTTTAGCACATCATTATCTAGCCAAAGAGAATTTCAGTGGGCTCGGTACAATACAAAGAGAATTCCAGTGGGCTCAGTTTGGGGGTGAATGGTGGAACTTCTTGCCAGCTAGGTTGACAGCCTATTTTCTTACAATCATCCTTCTGAGATCCGGATCTTCATGTTGGTTTTTGTGAAGTCCTGCCACGTGTCATCAACTAAGTCATTCTTCTTGCTTGAACTCCTTTTTCTTCTTGTCAATTGCAATGACTAAAATCCACAGGGACGATCTTCTCAACATAGCATCTGCATCCTTGTGACTCAGCCCCGCTTGAATTCAAAATTGTATTCCTGCAAGCGATCAATCTATCAGGCATTTTGTCCTTCTGGGTTTTTAAATGGCATTAGCCATTTCAGAGCCCCTAATTAGTTCAAAGTAAGAATTGTTGCCCATATAAATACTTGTAGAAATGATTCACTGCTTTCATCACAGCTCTTGTCTACTTGCACAATAGTTCCGCTCTGCCTTAGAATAGCACCTTGCTAAAGCAAGCTATCACTTTCTCCTGACCACCTTGTATCAGGACAAAAGGGACAAAACTCTGACTACTCTCATGCTTCTGGCACCACTGTTGAATACAAACATGCTGGTAGTATGAGGATAACGAAGAACAAAGTCTTCAATTGTCCAAAAGCAGACTGACAATAATTGTCCCACAAGTACTCTTGTCCTTTCTCGATAAGTCTCATCAGAGGCTTGGCTATTTTGGCAAATCCATGTACCCACCATCAGTAGTAGGAGCATAATCCCAAGAAGCTACGAAGTTCATGGGTTCACGAGTTTTCTCTGGATCTATGCCATCATGGAAAATAATCTGTCCTAAATACTGGAGCTCTTCTCGGAACAGCTGGGATTTCTTTGAGTGTAACTTAAGATTTGCACCATGTAGCTCCTTAAGGACTTCCTCCAGGTTTGATAAGTGTTCATCAAACTCTTTCCTATACCCAATGATGTTATCCAGATAAACAAGGCAGGTTTTCCAGAGACACCTAAAAGTACTGTCTCCATTAGTCTCTCAAAGGTGGCTAGAGCATTACAAATCCAAAAGGCAGAACAGTCAAGTACCAGAGTTCCATCCTGATTGAGAATGCTGTCTTTGCTCTATCTTTGGGTTCCATTTCTACTTTCCAGTACTCACTTTTTAGATCTAAAGTGAAAAACACTTGAGATCCTGACAATGTGTCCAGAGTGTCATTTATCCTATATAAATGATAAGTATTCTTGATAGTCCTGCTATTCAAGTACACAAAATTTGGCCAATCCAACCTTTTTCTTCACTAAAACCACAAGTAACATCCAAAGGCTTTTGGATAGTTTGATGACTTTCTGTTTAAACATGTCACATGTCATTTTCACAGCCTTCTCCCTTTGTAATAGCAGTAGCACCATGGGCATTGTTTGGTCATTTGTGGATTTCCAGTGTTTATTTTGTTTCACTGCACTCATCCTACCAGTGGGCACCTCCCATTTGCAAAGACATCCTAATATGTCCAACATTTCCACAGCCTTGATTCTCTGATCTTGAGTTACATTAGTTTGTTAAAGTTTTAGAATTTCAATTAGTTTAGAAAGGTGATCAGCATCATTTTCAGTATCCTTTGTGATTTTCTCACTTGTGGCTCAAAAATTTGATATCAGATTACACCAAGTGATTTGTGTGCCTTCTTTCAAGGATACTGGGAGTTCATTTAGGCTCACCAGCCTGATCAGAAAAGGACCCTTAGTATTAACAATAGCTCTTACCACCAGTACTCCTTAATAGGCTTCCTCTTCAGTTACAGGCTCAATAATTCCTGTCACTCTTCTGTCTACATCTATTACTCATTTGGACCACAATAGCACTGTCGCTTCTGGGAGGAAGTATCTCATCTGCACCTAGAGTACTCGAATAGTTCCACTGTCCCATCCACAAAGAATGATTTCCTCGTTGGAAAATTTCAAGCACCCTCATTTCAGGTCTAAAGTAACTCCAAGAAGGTCTAAAGTAAATGCAAATTTAGTCATTGTTTGAAAATTTGCAAAACTGCAAAGAAGTTTGTGACAGTAATATGATTAATATTAAATGGAAAGAATTTGAGTATGTTTTTGTACCACAAAACACCACTTGGTAATTACTTACTGGACCAGTTTTGGGAACCCTTGTTCCCATTTTTAACGTAATTCCAACTGAAGCTCACTTTGTTGGTGTGAACAATGTGAGTGGAGGTGCCTTACTTTTGGAAGTATGGTGATGATGTCAACTACGTATTTGTATCAATGTTTGTATAAATGCTGGAATGCTTTATTGATGTGTACATTGCTCATGAATAAGTCAGCTAGAAATGGTGATAGAGAATTCCCTATTGCTAGTCCTATTGTGTTGACAACATTTATCTTTGAAGGTAAAATAGTTATGTCTGATACAAATATTGGTAAGCCATACAAGATGTTCTACTTCCTCTGTTATAAGTTTATACTTTGCAGCCAGATTTTTAGAGTTTTTTTGGAGTTCATCTACGGGAATACTGGGAAACAGAGAGGTAAATACAAAGGATATTATTTTATCTTTAGGCTTAAATCTTTCAAGTGGTTATTTAGGTCCAGCAAATTTGATACACTTTTTCTACTGGGATCGAGTTAAATTTTTGTGTGAGCCATTTGGGAAGTTTATATGTGGATGCATTGACATTATCTACTATGGGTCTCATTTTGTTACCAAGTTTGTGTATTTTGGGTAGGGTATACAATCTGGGCAAGGTTGGTAGATCTGGCTTTAATTTGGATTTTTGTTGTCCTGTGATAGTCTTACGATATTCTTACAATGCTAGCGTTTCTTGTACTGCCTTTAATCTTTTATTCAGTGAATTGGCTATTTCTTCATATTCCAGGTTGCTTAGCAAGCTTTCTACTCTTAGATTATAGTCTTCTTGATTTAGTATTACTATTTGATCGCCTTTATCTGGTTTTGCGTATAATACTGGCTTCAAAATTTAAGATTTTATAATTTTCCGGTGTGAAGGTACCTGTTCTAAAATTGGTTCACATTGTTTCTTAATTACCTTCTGATCTATTTCTTTTAGGTGTCTTGTGGCTATTTCTATACCTTGGTAAAGTTTTCTATTTTCTTGCAATAATCTACACATTTTTGGGCTTTTGTTGATTATGATTAATTGTCACTTGCTGAAGGTTTCTTTGAATAAATTTACTATGTGGTTTTCAGGAGGTGTTCTTTTTTCGGAATGACTTATTTTTATTTCTGTTTGGCACAAAGATTTTGTAACTTTTTCTTTAGGTTAAGTGTGTTCCTACTCATTTTTTCACTTAAGATTGACAAGAAATTTGAGTGCATATTTTTCTTAAGTGTGTGACCAAGTTTTTCCGATAGTGTTAAATGTAAATCATAAAGTTGTAGCTCTAAACTGCATAATTTTGTATAGTATTTGTTCATTTCTGTTTCTATTACTTTATTATCCACAATTCTTTGATACTAGCTGTTATTGTCGTATTTTACATACCTTCTGACAAAATTTGGGGTAACTTGATGTTATAGGCAAAGATTCAAGAAGGGTATATCTGCCGAAGTATTTTTCCTTTCTTCTTCAAGTTTTAAAAAAGTTTTGACATCTACCTTAGCTCCATCACGATTTGCATTGAATTTAAATGCATGCAGCAATACTTCCATCTTGTTCTGGAGTTAGCTATGCACCATGTGGCACCACATGAGCTTCACAGGAAAATTTTGCTCCTACTTGACTTGTTAATCAACTTAATTTGAAAATTTGCAAAAATGCAAAGAAGCTTGTGTCAGTAATGTAATTAATATTAAATGAAAAGAATTTGAGTCGGTTTTTGTAACGCAAAACATCACTTGGTAATTACTGGGACCGGTTTCGGGAACCCTAATTCCCATTTTTAACCCTTAATTCCAACTGAATCTCACTTCATTGGTGTCAATGATGAGAGTGGAGGTGCATCACTTTTGGAGGCACTTGTGCTGGATTTATGAACTTCCAAAGGTTGCTGTGTGGTAGTAAATCAAAATTCATAGTATGGTTGGTTCTCTTTCTTCATGATGTAGATCTTCTCCCAGACATCCAATTCTGCATGTTTATAACAACAGTTTCCACAGAAGTGCAACAGACAAGAGAATACACAAATACAAAAATTGAATTGCATAACACACACAACCACCCTACAGAATTAACCTCAGTTCAGAAGATTTATCTTCTTCCTTGGGTACACAAAAAATTTCAGAAGATCAAGCATATAACATCACCTTAGCTCCAAAATCAACTACAGTATTCAGAAACTGCTTTGCAAAAAATTAAAGGATCCTTTTTCAGATAACAAAATATGGGAATCTATGAAATTAAATGCTCAGACAGTAATTTAGTATACAAAGGAAGGACAAAAAGGAAGTCTGGAAACCAGATTAAAAGAGCATATGAGAAACCTAAAATACAAACAAAAAGACAAATCAGAATTTTCCCAACATTTCTGCTCATCAGGACATTAAATCACATCTAACATAAAACTGTTAAAACCAGCTTATAACATGCAGAATTTGATGTCTGGTAGAAGATCTACCTACATCATGAAGAAAAAGAACCATACTATGAATTTTGATTTACTACCATACAGCAACCTTTGGAAGTTCATAGATCCAACACCAGATGCCCCCAAAAGTGATGTACCTCTACACTCATCATTGACACCAACAAAGCAAGATTCAATTGGAATTAAGGGTTGAAAATGGGAACAAGAGTTACCAAAACTGGTCCCAGTAAGTAATTACCAAGTGATCATTTGTGTTACAGAAACCAACTCAAATTCTTTCCATTTTATATTAGTCACTGTGTGCATTCCAAGAATAAATCTTCTGTGATATCAGCCCCTATTACCCTATGTTGTATAATCCTGTTCCCAAGACCAAGGTCAACCTTTGTTTTGCTCACTGGCTCACTGCCATTTTCGCTGCCTCACTTGGTTGCAGTTTTCAACAGAATGTTGTGGGTAGTGGGTCACCTTCCACAATGACCTTCTTCAAATGTGGCCCAATGTCCAGAAGCAAAGCAAAAACTGTACCATTCACATTGACAAAGAGGCTCTCCAACTAATGCATGAATGAAATTACATGTATTTTCTTCCTCTGGGCAGTAGGGTTGTTTCCTAGTGTTTGCCTCCTAGCATGGCCCTTACTAGTTTCCCTGAGAACAAGAATTTTTGTGGTACTGACCTCTGATTTGGATCAACTCACCACAATTCCAGCAATGTATCTTTTCTTCAAGGTCATCCATTCTTAATGGATAGAATTTTGAAAGCAATTTTCTCTACTTTCTCCTCTTCATCCAGGTACCTAGGCTGCATATTCACATGCAAGGTTTGCTAGCAGCTTGAAATTCCAGCGCATGAACTAACACATCATCTAATGCTTTGGTGTGCAAGACAAAGAACTCATTATAGCTGTTCAATGCAATCATTTGACGCTGAAGAACAAGCCATACAAAGAAGACGTGCAATATCAGCTTCAAATTATATCAGCCATGTCTCCGGCATCTGCTACGAAGTTGGCTATGGTGTAACTGTTGAAGATACATGTCACCATATCTCATCTCTAGCCAGGTCACTAAACATTCATAATTGTTTTCTTTTTATCTGGGATTATCTGAAGAATATTCAATGCATCATTAAAGGGCAATCACTAAAGGCAGTGCCTTTGTCTTCTCTATTCCTCATTGGCAGTAACTCAGTTTTGAATTGTTTCTGAACCACAGTGGTTTTGCATGTACTGCCATTGCAATGGTCTCTGGCTGTGCTCCAAATTCTGTGGTATCCACTTGTATGGATTTCTTCTTTGGTGTTTTAATGTAGTCTTATATAATTATTAATTTATGTTGTACATCTTTTTAAATTCCTCATCAACTTCCAGGAATCTCTTCTCTAAATTCTTCTCTGGGTCTAATAACCTAAAATTTTCAACTTGTATTTTAGAACTCTTCTCCCCTAACAATTGTACAAGGCTGTTAGCATCACCCATAATTTCAGACGTTAGTATCTCTGGATCCTTACCTACTGGTTCTATTGCTGCTCAAAGTTGTGACTATAATACAGTCTTATTTACAGAGGTTTCCAGTTTTCACTCTTCTGGCTCACATCTCAGATCAGCCACTTTTAATTCATACAATTTTGCTTTCTTCGAATCATCATTCATTAAAATACTCTTAATTCTTACTCTGTTATTTCTTTTGTAATATAGATATACAAACTTTAAATTGCATAACAAAAGTTATCTCTCCAAAATCAACAATACTAACCAATTAGGTCAATTACTTTGTGATTGTACACTCATGGCATTCAGAAAAATGATGTCCTTAATAGGATGATGAAGGAGCAAGAGACTGGAAAAGATATCAGAATTTGGAGAAAGCCATATATGCAACACACTGAACAATTGTGTAAGCTTACCTAGCAAGATAGGACATTCACTAACAGCTATTGGAAATGCTCTGGAAGTAATCATCACACTCACAGCAGGTGGAACACTGGCCCCTCCCATCTCTTTTATCGGTAAGTGGCCTAGTCAGTATATAGCACATTTACAATTCAGGAGTGGGGGAATGTCATGATGATTTGGACAGGCTTTAAGGGGAGAAGATACCTTAAAAATGGTGAAAATATCATTTTTTGTTCTTTTGCTTATTTTCATAGCTTGAAGTGTGTTGTATATGAATATAAATTTGTTTTGCACCAGAAGTTTATTTAAAGGACCTAAAAATGTGTTTAAATCACATGCTGCAGAGTAGGTCATGCCCCCTTTTCACTCTCTGGCTCCTCTTAGAACTTTCTCTGATATTTTATATTAGGGTAGGGGTAGACTGACAGAAAAGGAAATTGACGATATTCAAAGGTACTATGGGATGGCAATCAGGAGAAATGTAAATAGTGTAGAGGCTATGAAAAGAGATACCTGGGCTATATTCTTCCATAAATCGTCGACTAATATGTTACCGCAACATAATTTGTGTCCAAAAGGTGAAGAAACTTGGTGTAAATATAATAAAGCATTATTGACTGGAGAACAATACAGTCACAAGCACGCTCTACCTAATTCTGTACTAACTGCAATAAAACCTGTCTTCAGGAGTTTGGCAGACACAGAGTTGTTGAACAAATGCCTACGTGGTAAAACTCAAAATCCCAACGAAAGTTTTAATAGCATTGTGTGGAACTGAGTCCCCAAAACAGTAATTGTTGGACAAAATGCACTAGAACTTGGGTTTTATGATGCAGTGCTCACATTCAATAGTGGAAACGTAGGTCGGGTGAAAGTGCTGCAACATCTACGTATTATTGCGGGGAGGAACATGTTAAAATTTTTTAAAGAAATGGACCAATATCGTGTTACTAAGGCTGATATGGAGGGAGAAGACATTTATAAAAGTGCTAGACAGAAGAGGAGTAGAGAAGATCTTGACAACACTGAGTATGAGGCAGGAATGTTTTAACAGGCTGTGAGTACTGTAAAACTTTAAACTCATTTTCCCGTAACTTTTGCTTTTGTAAGCCTTATGTACCTTTTCTTTGAAACTACTTATCCTAGAGTAATGACATTTTCACAGAAGGTTTCCCTGACACATATCTATAAACTGACATTTTTTTCAACACTTAGATGATATTATCAAGGGCTCTGATATATTTTTTTTTCTTTTCAATTGTACCAAAAAAGGGTTATTATTAAAAATAGTTATTAAAGTTCCATTTTTAATGCTATATACTCATAAAAATGTCATTTTATTGCCCAATAGTGTATGTATATGTGATAAAAAAATCATTGCATTATTATTCATGGTTCTTCAGAAAAGGTACATTGAAAATGTCAAATTTAACATGGCAGAGATAGAAAGTACCTTCTCCCCTTAAATGAATGAATTATCATCATTCTTATTGTCAATTATTATGAGCTTATGTTCTTCACATAAATGGAAGGGATTGCTCTCTTTTGATTCAATATAGGGCAATGATTCAAATGTAAGATAATGTTTTGTTATCTTTCAGATGTATGTGTCATGTTACTGGAGAAAAAACACAATATCACAAACAAACCTAGATGGTATGTTGGCGCATTGATAAATAACAATAAATGAGCTGAAAGTGATAATGAATCATCATAAAGGTATTGACAACTAAAGAAAACAAATCTGGGCTTGTAGGCCATGTCCACTGGGATTCTCCTCTTGTTTCCCAGATGTTTCATTTGCATCTGCGGCAAGCATCTTCAATAGTGTGTGCATCTCCTCCGTAGCCTCTCAATAGTGACTGGTACGCTGTTCGTCCATCCGAAATCTGGTAGACTCATGGTGAGCCTAGGTATAATATACTGTGTACCTACCCTGGTAAGAGCTTAACCACAGGAATGAAGGAGGTTGGTTTAGGTTTGGTAATATTTGTGAGGCTTCAGGTGATGATGTTAAGAATGTAGCGATAGATGGGCTCCTCGAACAGTTGCATTTTTAGGGGCAGCATCCTTTTCCTCTGCTCTGCTGGTGTTTTATTTGATTAAATTGTTTATGTTGGTAAATTTTGATTGACCACTCTCAATATTGGGAGGGGGGAGTACTTTGTTCAGCTAATTTGTTGTTGGCTGGTTTGAGGCCATTGTAACCAGGGGTGCCCAAAAGCCATGCAGGCAACCCGATACTGCCGTATCAGCATTTAGTAGCTAAGTACTTCCCCAGCGATCTGACAAGTGCATTTTCATCTTCGCCCAATCTACGGAATTCAACATACAGAATAGATTGACTGGAGTCCTCAGTTCTGTATCTGCAGTAACCAGAGAAGCCAGGAGTCTGCTGCCATGCCTGGCACTTCGAGGGTGTAGAACATCAGAGGGACTATGAGCGCCTTGCAAAAACATAACTTTAAGTGGACTGGCATTTGGGAGGCCACCACTCCCTTCGCTCTGTTGGAAGCTCCCTGCACGTGTTCATGAAAAGTTAGGCCCTTATCAAGAGTAACACCTAGGTATTTGGTGGAATTTCCCCACTCTGAGTCTGGTAGGAGAAGTTGGCTATCTGAGCTGCGCAGGGTGTTTTCTGGTAAACAGAACAGAATGACTTTTGCCTGGGTTAATGGACATCTGCCACTTTCTGCACCAGTCCTAGACGAAGACATATGTGTCTCTGTATTGGGTTGAAGGCTCTGCATATGTTCCTGTCTGTGCAGTAGAGCAGGACGTCATCAGCAAACTGGGCTATGTTGACACCCTGCACTGTAGGGAAGTCTGTTATAAAGAGGCTAAAGAAGGTGGGTGGGGACTCCACCTCATAGGAGTTTTTGTGTTAATGTTTGCCATGCAACTGCTACTATGAAGATGCGTTGGTGTAGGAAGCTGTATATGATGTTGACAGTTGTCTGGTATGCTATCTGGAGCAGCTGGCTTATATACTGTAGAAGGTACTGCCCTCGCATGACCTGATTGGTCTGGATTGCATTTCCCTGCATCCATGTCATGTCAGATTGGTGCATGTGTTTTCCTGTTTGATCTGTTCTGTAAGGCTGGGTACCAAGTTTTATTTAATAAGTATTTCTTCCTTTCTATTGAAATTGTTGGTATGTTTATAGATCTCAATCGCTTCACAGTGCAAATGTATATAATAATGAGTGGTGGAGGAGAGGATGTCAGTTTCGTCGTAGCAGATCAAATGTTCCCCCTCTGCTTCTAAATCATTCAGTGCTACAGTCAATTTTTCCGGTTGACCAGACAGCAATGTCTGCATGTTCAGTCAGTCTGGTACAGATGCTTTGTTGGGTGGTACCCATATATACTATGCCACATGAGCAGGGGATCCAATACAAGCCTGCCGATGAAAAGGGGTCTCTAGGATCTTTGGCTGAGCAAAGGAAACTGTATTGTACATAAACTGGCCACTCCAGACAGCATACCAGTTGCTATTGAGAGGCCATGGAGGAGATGCACACACCATTGAAGATGTTCGCTGCAGACGCAAGCAAAACGTCTGGGAAACAAGAGGAGAAGCTCAGTGGACTATGGCCTACAAGCCTGGTTTTGTTTTAGTCATCATAACATCAGCCATGAAAGTCCTCGTATTTTAATAAAGGTATTATTTTTAACAAAGAAAAAGAAGGAAAGAGGAAATACGTTACCAGTCAAATTGACAGGCTGGATTTCAATAGTATAAAATTTAAACATTTAAAATTATACTTCAAAAATAACATTTTAAAGGGGTATTATTATTATACTAATGAGAATTCGTTAAGCTTCCTTCACCGGGTTTTATAATATACAATATATTCATTCATTCGAGTTTCATCATGCCATGTCAGCCACCTTTACAGTGGTTTCTTGTACAGGGAATTTCTAGTTTCAGAGTACACATGGTGATAAGGGATCAATTTATCGCCCACATATAACACTTTAGAATGAAATCTCCACTTGCGGACATGCAACCTAGCAAATTTAGTCCAAGGACAGTTTCTTTCAAGGCATGGGGTTCTTTTACATGCAAATATACATTACTCTGTATCAACGGCTTGACTTTACTTCCCTTACAAAGGAAGCCATGCTGAGGATTTTTTTAAGCCCAAAAAAATTCATCACTCTCTGCTTCTCTGCTGACTTTGGACCCCACAATCTTGGTTATTAGAGGCTAGCATGTAACCATTACACCATGGAGGGCAACATGTGATATATAAAACAATTATAAATTGTCAGTTGGTCAAATAGACTGGTGTCCTTTCAGTGTTAACAAATAAATATCTGATATAAATAAGCTATTTAAAGTCTGTCTCCTTTTCTCTCTCTCATATGCATAAACGCAAAACTTTTCTTCCAGTGCTGTTTTAGATTCAAACAATCTTCAAATATTTCATGGTATGGAATGTTAAGCAGCCCAGAATAAAGTTACAAATACAGTGATGTGTATAAGTTTCAATTAATATGCAACTTTGTTTCACTTCGTTAAGTACTTTTAAAAATGATGGAATAAATGTATTTTCATAAATGCCTTTAAATCAAATTACAAGACATTGATTTAAATCAATAATGGACAGCATATTGTAAGGACACAGAGATTGACCCTAATGGTTCACCGAAGGAGGATTATTTGAGAGGATCTCAAAATATGCACTTCTGAGATAAAGGAATCCAAATTTCAGCACAAAATGTTCTTTTATTTCTGACAAGGTTAGAGAAAGTAAAAATCCAATGTGTTGCATTCAAATGACTTTTCTAACATTCTGAGATAAACATTAAGAACTGGTCTTTCTACTTAGTTCCTTATAAGTACATGAGAGATAAGGGAATAGACCAGGCTAAAGGGATAGTTAAATCTTTTAAAACCTTATCAATATGTGAACAATTGAAGTTCAGTTCACTTTCATTTCCAGAAATACAAAAACAAAATGAAGCAAAAGGTGAGATGTGTGGTTTGAAATTGAAACCAATAACAAGGAATATCTCAGAAACAGTCAACTCTGTAACAAAAATGTATATGATATAAATTGTGTGTTTTAATGAGATCTACATATTTTGTATAGTACCTACATTTTTGTCTATTGTTATGGTTTACCAGTTATGCAAACAAGTCTTTGAAGCTATTCCCAAAAATTTCAAGATATACATTTTATTTGTGTAAATAGCTTTAATATACAGTATTTTAATCACAATCATTAGAGCCATTTTGAGAAAAACGAAATTTTCAAACATTTTTCCATGTAAGGGTAGTTTGGGGTGGGTTTTGCATTTTTGGAAGATACCAAACTTAAATACCAATGCACACACAGACCTTTTTTTCTAAAAAAAGTAAGCTAAAGTTACGCTAATGGGTTCATACCCCATCTATAGAGTTAAACTCTCTTTTCTAATGCCCAGTAATTCAACAAAAACCCTCTTTTTAAGAACCATAATTAGAGGTGTATTAATTTCACTATGTATATTTCAAGTGAAATTTAGTATTGAATTTTTGCGTGAAATACAATATTTTCTGTATGCATTATGTACATAGTATTGTGGAGGAAGTAAAAATTAGATACTCTAGTAATCCTGATATATGGTGGACTTTGAGACAGTGATGTGTTTTAACAATTAAAATTTAGTTGAGTCGATTTTAATTACTCTAGTGATACTTGCTCTTACACTAATTATCATTAAACTTTAGTTCTTTAATCCTTGTATTGTCTAACAGCCTCTTGGTTTCCATCATAAAATTCTTCAGTGATGAACCCTTGTAAACTAGATTAACAATTATTAATACGAATTACATTTTATTGAGAATTATCAGTTCATAAATACAGCTATTGATGACATTTGACTCCACCAAAATAGGTTTAATGCTTTATATGATGTAATGGCATGCAGTATGATCTGACATTTATTAAAAACATTTCCCTCTGAATTGGTATACAAAAATTAACATTTGTCTTGTATACCTTTAGTGATAAAATTTATTTAAGGACGTCTTTTGTATTTATGTCTGTACATCATACCTTCTTCCATGTCAAAAGCAATATCACAGTTACTTAATAGCTCAAAGGCCTTCTTAAGAATAAAAAGTTACCATTATTTACCTTATATACATTATTTCTTATCAGCTGCATAGTGACTAAGAAATCGGGCAGAGGGATCTTTAACATCTGTCCACTTGGGCATCCAGAAATGAGGAATTAAATGTCCTTGATTTGGAAAGGTCTGTTCAAATACATTTCTGTTTAAGAGAATACAAACAAACATTAATAATTAAGACAATGCCATTATGAATATGACATTCTAAATAGTGACCAACAAGACATAATAGTTGTGATACAAAGCACAAGGGGGAAGGGGTGGAAGAAACACATGTAGAAAACTTATAGTAGTTCCACAAGCCTCATATATTCTTTTTAACCATTTTCTTAATCATTCTTTGAATACCATTTAAAACAGTTTTAAACTGCTTCAGAACCATATTGGAATGTAAATTCACAAAAGCAAATAATTAACCTTGCAAAGAAAGCTGATAGGCTTGCCTGAGTCAATTTATGACATGATAAACGTTATGCTAATGGGGATAACATATAGTCATCAAGCTATCTAGCCCAGCTACATATGCATGACTGGCCATCACTTTTCCATCAAATATCCTCAATTGGTTCCCAAAGGATCTTACAAAACTGAGTGCAACCCATAACAGACCTCCCAGAAAGGTAAAAATCCCCATGCCAATACTGGAAGGAAATTGAGTTCCTTCTCACAGCAGGAAACAAAACTACGGAGAGGGTGACAATAACAAATACCAATGCAAAATAAAATAGAAAGTAATTCATACTTACCTATAATACACTGATTCCTTTGTGTAAGGCGTACAATGTGGATATTTACATTTTGCACTTTCTAATGCATCCACATTCACTCTTTCATCTATTATTTCCTGTATTATTTGGAACAGTGATTTTTTGGCTGATGTAACACCATCACTGCAGAAAAAGATGAAGAAACTACAAAATCAAGTAACTTCAAATAAAATATATCTGTTTTAGTTATACAAGTAATTGAATTTGGAACTACTTATGCATGAAATATTATACACTACTGTGTTTTAAGTACTGTGATGTGGTAGCTGTTGTGGTTTGCTGTTTTAATGAGGCATAACAATATATTAGCTATATTCGGTTGACAAAAGGCCAATATGACAGTGACATTCACTTCTAATTTGATATTTTTGCACATTCTTCCAAAGCAACTACTGTCTTGTGCACTACTCAAATTGTTGTGGATTTATATTTTATGCTTACCCATAACATTCTGTGTAACTTTTTTGTTTGTTTTAATTTCAATGGAACATAATATCCGAAATTCCATAGTATAGTGGTTCAGATTTGCATATTGCATTAAAAAATATAAAATGTTGGTATGTGCTTCTAGGAAAGTTAATGCATAAGGATCACATTACTTTTTACAAATGGTATTTATTTTCTTGCGCACACACACATTATTTGCAAAACAATATTACTTTCTCTATTGCTTATGTACTAGGGAAGTATACAGGATTCAAAATTAAAAACCCAGAAAATAAAACGTAGGACAAGTTCAAAATTTGGGGATCCTTTTTGATGATACAAATCGTCTTGTCATCAAATGTGGTACATAAACAAAAACCTTGTCTTTGAAAAGTGGTGTAAACAAAGAAAATAGATCATCAAAGGCTTGTTGCTGATCGATAAAAGAGGTGGTATCCAAACAGAGCTACAAAATGCATTGATTATATGAACTTTTGAATCGGTTCCTGAAAGAATTGGTTCTTAAGAGGGGTGGCCTCCTAACCACTTCATGTTAAAAGTTATTTTGTGAAAAATTATAAAAATACTTTATATTTTTCTTTGCATTTTATAATCATTGATTATTATTTAGATGTTATTTGTAGAAATCAGAGTCAAACACAGACAACAATATGAAGAAACAACATGGGTTTTAACACCTTTCTATATTCTCAGGCACTCTTGGATATTAAATTTTACTTTGTTGCATTAGATAAAAAAGAAATACACCCATGGCACTTCCAGAAAGGTGTTTCATAAACAACTCTTCACTTTAAATTTAAGTACAGTGTGACATGCAATAGCAAGGAACATTTCAGTTTAGGTAAATCTTTCCTCTTGCATCCTTCACATGGCTAAAATAAGGTACTGTCTTCTTTTTTGGTGGCATGATTTCAAGAAAATGCTGCACTGTTGGGTGCAATGGATATGGTGTTTTCCCCATTCAACTTGTTTTAGTGGATGTAACAATATTTTTTAATGTCTTCACAATAACATCCTATACTGAAGAGGAATTCTTTTTCTCCCTGATTTCATGTAGGGGATATATAAATTATAATGCAATCCAAGTTAGTAGAAGAAAGCTTTCCTGTAGAATTCTTTTTTCTTTTTTATGATATAGGATAGGTCGCTAGGTGTCAATCTACCTCGTGTCTATTGTGTAGTTGTAGCAACCTATAGTCTGAGGTTTCTCTTCACCATCTTTGGTTTATGGATGGTGCTGATAAATACTATATACTTCTTGTTTTTCCAGTGCTTTACCTCTCAACAGGCGACAGGTTTTACAATTTTTTAGCCTTTTGGTTTTCAGAAGCCAAAGCTTTTTCTTGCTTGCTTTTCCTTGTTTATTATGATGTCTGCCAGTTGTGGAGAAATGTAGAAGTTGTCAGTTGTTAGGCAATACCCTTTCTCCAGCAATGGTTTCATTAAAGTCATAACAACCTGGGATGACATTGGCAAGTCCTTATATTGCTGGTCTAAAACTGTTCTCTTTCCAGTATAAAGAATACTGAACCATACATATCCAATATTTGAGTCACACAGCATGTATATTTTTTACATCAGACCTAGCATGTTTCAAAGGATATATTGTACTCATCCCAATTGTCCTTTATTCATCATCAAACCTTTGTCTATTACTGTATACAATTGTGTCAAAACAGTTCCTCTAAATGCTTGCACACATTCCAAATTTTGGATTAGAATGCATTTCAGGACCATAATAATAATTGTTGGAAAAGTGTACATATTTCTTCAATGCTGCAAATCTGTTGTAGGACTTCATTTTCAGAAAAAATGGAGTTCAAATCATATTATCTTCAAATCAATACTGGTTTTCTTCCAGTTTCCTGATTATACTTTGCAAAATAGTTATTGCCATTAAACAGTGCATTTTATCACTGTTATTTGTTTTCACTATTACACTGCTGTGCAAAATGATTTGTTGCTCTACTTGTATCAAATAGCTATTCATAAAAAAAAAGCTGAAATCCTGAATGATGACATTGTCAAGATCCACTGTACAGTTCAGGCTAGAAGCAGAAGTAAATGGATATCTTGCTGGAAGTGGAATTACATTTGTCACCTATATGCAATTGCAAACATTGTCTTGCTGTGCTTAGATCCAGAAAATTACTTTAATTTGAGTTCAGTATCACTTTCAGGTAATACTTCTGAATTGTAGCAGCTTAACACTGCGAACATTGCAATATGAACAGAGTTCAAAAAAAGCCATTGAGAATCTACAACAGAGTGTTCCTATCAAAATGCACTAAATCATCCCTCTTTCTATCTGGTGTAAAGGTGACATTATAACAGACAGAGAGAGCATGGAGATTGTCATTCTTTCTAGTAGTGCTAAGTTAAAATATTCTGAACATGAATACTTGGAATAAAACCATAAAGAATTAAGACTGAAATATATACAAGATAACTCAGGTTAGAGAATTTTTTACCATCTCTTAATTCTGAATATACTCGGGATCATAGATGAAGTGATAAGAGAGTTTTTACTACACTACCATCAGATTTAACTAAACTAGACAGATGATAATAGATGAGTTCAGGAACCTAAAGTTAAAAATGATCTCTCAGTTTGATATGATCAAAATTCCTATTTGTCCGCATGACGAAAATATCCTTAGCATTGAGATGACTACACTGTATAAAACGTTATACTGATGGTTAAAATAAGGCTGAAAATCAATAGTATCATATTCTCATATTTTTCTTTCATAAAACACAAAATGATAGGAAACATCTCTCTATGTAACTTGACCCAAAAACAGGCCAGTTCAGCTTTAGGTAAGCAAGAATTGGATGGATTTCAATGAGCCCAGTTAGTTTTATTTTCAATGGAAAGTTTGCTATAATCTTACCTGAATGCTTCTTTATGGCGCCACAGTATTGATTTTGGCAGAAGATCTGTAGAATCAAATGCTGTTCGCAATAAATGTTTCTCAATGCCCCCTTGTGGCTGTCGTGTGGATGGAGGCAGTCCCAAATAATAGTTAGTAAACTGAAGATCCAAAAATGGTACACGAAGCTCTAAGCTGGAAAATAGTATTAGAGAACATGTACATTGGAATTATATTGTCAAGCCCTAAGAAAGCAAGTTTTATAGTAAAACAAAAACTATTGCAACCACTTAAGTAATCATTTCACAGTACACCATTTTTTTAAACAAAATATTTATTTTCTAAAGGTCCATTAAATCCTTGAAGCATTTGCACAATAATCTTTATAAACATTGTTCAAAACCTCTAGTCCATTGGATATCTAACTGCCGCTAGACTTTCTAATGCTAGACTTTCTACTCCAAGCATGGAAATTAACTGCTTCAGGAACTGCAAGTTGTTTTTGACTTTTGTGCACCAGCAGAAAATGTAATTGCAGAAATTCTGTGTGCGTGACAGTATATGCACATCTATAACATAGCCTATTAGCAAGTAGTGTCAGGTCACAACAGATTTCCTATTGGTAAGTCCTCATATCAGGTTGTAAGCCTATATGCGTGCATCAACTGATAAGTCCCAGACCTCTCAATAAAAACAGATGTAAAAAAAAACTTTTTTTTGCTTTATTTCTCAATATAATCTCCAGAAAGGCTAAGGCACCCATCTTGCACAGACCTTGTGAAAGCCCAAAACATTACATATTAAAATATTATCTGCACATTCTTTTGTTATGTTTACAGCCTCTGCTATTGCAAACTACTGTAATCTTTTTTCAATGATCTCTGAAGTTGTTATTTCTATAGGGCATCCATTACTAGTGCTCGTAAGTCCCATTTTAAACTCTGCAACCGACCTCTTAATCATTGAATATGAAGGGGCAGAGTCTTTCAATGTACTGTCCATTTCCTCCTTGAATTCTTTAGGCGTTAAGCCTTTCAAATGGAAGTATTTAATCACTGCTCGTTTTTTCCAAATCCTCCATTTTCGTGTGAACTCTAAAGTTGTCTTGTTTAAAATGCTGTCATTTGGAAACTGAACAAGCTATTGACCTGTAACTATGGATACAAGCTAGTCTAGAGTTAAGTTCTGCGATGCTACCATCTAACTGGCCTAGTGGTGCCATAATCTGTGAGAGGCCCGGGACTTATCAGTCGACCCTTGTATAAAGTTTTGATCTTCCTTGTTGATAATTGCTTTAATTGGGACTATGCCCTGTCAAAAGGGAGTAAATAAATACTTAAATGAGCTTAACTAACCAAGAACAAATCAACAACTAGTAAACATGTACAATTAAAACCTCGCTGTGCAATTGGAATTATGGAAGGGGTCATTACATGAGGGGCATCTGTATTATTTTTCCTATTTGCAATTTCTGCAAAATACAAATGAGATCAGGTGGTTTGGTAAGTCTGGTAAAAAAGCAAGAAAAAATGTTTGTTTCTTAAACAACTTGGCTTACTTCTTGATATATTTTCCTTTGAGGGATATACAGTTGGTCCAGTGATGCTCCAGTTGTTTCATCCTGTCGGAAAAATAGGTTTTGGCAAACTCTGCAAAACATTCATTGACTGCAACTATCACTTCCTAATTTGATGAAAATTTCTTCCCACCAAGCCAAAGTTTCAAGTTAGGGAACAGGAAGAAGTCACTTGCAGCTAAGTATGGTGAATTGAGTGAATGAGAAACTAATTCCAATTCATGCATTTTTACTATTGTTATTGCTGATGTATGGGTTGGTGCATTATCTTGAAAGAGCACTTTTTGGCCTTTTTTCAGTCAACACAAGCTTCAAACAATCTAACGATGAAGCACAATAGGATCCAGTTATGGTTCTGCCTTTTTCCAAGTAATCAATGAAAATTATTCCTTGGGAATCCTAAAAAACAGCAGCTATCATCTTACTAGCTAACAAAATGGACACTTTGGTACACTTTCACGGCCTTTGTCCATTGTTTTGACTGCTGTTTTGACTGTCATGTGAAATAATGGAGCCAGGCTTCCTCAACAGTTACAAATCAGCACAAAAGTCTTGCAGATTGCGATTAAACATCACCAGACATTGTGTCAAAATGTTTCTAGATGCAATTTTGATTGACTGTAAACAATTGCAGCACCCACCACGCACACTACTTCTTTATACCCAATTCTCTATGCAGAATATTATGTACTCGCTCAGTTAAGATGTCTACAGTTTCAGCAATCTCAAATTTTTGTTCCGCAATCTTGCATTACCACATCATGGACTTTGTCATTGGTTTCTTGTGTAGTGACCTCAATTGGATGGCTGAAGTGTGCTTTGTCTTCAGTACTTGTCTAATCATGTTTAAATTTATTAATCCAAAAGTAAATGGTCTTCAAGATGGTGCAGAGTTCACATGAACTTCATCCAATTGAGTTTTGATTTGTGCAGCAGTCCAAACCTTTAAATGAAAATGTTAATAATCAAGCTTACCAACCATGTAGTTCTTACAAAAATGTTCCATTCTGTCAGGGAAATTTACCAGACTCATAAGACTACCCTCGTATACTACTTTACTGAAAAATCAAAAGAATAAATTATTTGTCAGGAAAAAATTTGGACATTTTTCGTTAACTGAATTTTATTTCATACTGATAGTACCACAATTAAATTTGGGTTATCCTATGAACTTGGAACCCTCCCGTTCTGTCATAAGACAGCCCTCTACATATTTACATACAATCATAATTTTAAAGGTGTGCCTTCCCTTCTCTTTATGTCACCTTTAAGTTTTATATTCCTCCATTTGAATTTCCCTTCAATCACTTTTTCTGCCTATTTCTATTCCAGTTTCTCCTGTGTGCTTTACTTTCAAAAATGCTTTATTCATCCTAACTTTAACCTCTAGGTTCCCCTTTTACTCATCTTATCTCTAATCACTTATCTTTTCCACCTGGCTTTCTTTCCATACCTTTCCTTTTATTTCACCTTTTACAACTCATGATTTATCTTGACTTGTCTCTTCCTCCCCCCCCCCCTGTACCTTGTCATATCTATGCCCTTCCATCTTTTAGTCTAGTCACATGGTGTAGTGTGCCTAATTCCTGTCTGTTCTTTGGTTGCAAAATTATGTCTTCTTCCAGTCTGTATGTCCCATGCCCTTTCAAACACATATCTTGCTTTCCTGTTCACCTTTCTTGTTCTGCCAAACACACATACCATGACTGTCTTTGTCCTTCCAATTTAATTTCTCAGATTCTATCTTGTCCTCCTTTTATTCTGATGTCTTGTCTTACATTGCTTCCCCTTCCTTCCCCTTTCTCCTTTCCTCAGTCCTGCAAACTGCTGCACTTGTTGCTTTCTGGTTGTTATCTCATTTGTGGTTACCTGGTTCACTGCTTGCTTTACTTCATTTTCTTTTCTCATGCATCTCCTTTTTGCTAGTCTGCCATCAATCCATATATTAAAGTTTTGAAAGCATGCTGTTTTTTTTTTTTGCAATTGTGCTGTCTTCCCTTTGTGCAAATATAAAATTTCTGGTAATGTAAATGTTCATGCCTTTCAATTACTTCATCTGTTTTATCACTTTGTAAACCATTTGGATATTTTATATATTTCACCAGCATTTCTTTTCCCTCTTCTCTTTCAAATCTGAATGCTTCACTTATTCTGTATTTATTTCCTTATCTTTGTTTTCTAAAAGTTCTTATATTGCGTTTCTTTATATTTTTTCTTGATCCCTGAAATTGCAAAACTGTATCTTCTGTTCGTGTTTTCCGGACTTTCTATTCTTCTTCCAATATTCATTAGTTTTTCTTTGGTTTCCTCTTATTGTTTGCCCTCCTTTTCCATAACTATACTTGTTTCTGTATTCCTCCCAGCTCTTTCAATTCCCTCAATAACATGTTTGTTGCACCCTTGGTTACCATGCTCCTTGTTAGCTCCTGCCTCTCACTTACAGAGGCTACTTGAGCTCAAGTCTGCTCTCTCTCACTGCATGGTTAGATTCCCAACATTTTGCAAAGCATATTGAAACTGCAAGGCTATAGCTGGATTTTCAGCTACAATTAACATCCATGAAAAATTATAGTTTTATTTTTAATATTTGTGACACGGAAATTACACCTTAAGTGAGTGAAATTACCACTGCTGTTGAAGTATTCTATTGTTTTTCCAGAAATTTGTAAGAATTATTCTATAAATCATGAAAATTATGTCAAGTGGTTGTTTGCATTAATAGCTTATGTGGTTGAGTCTATATAATATCATTCTACTTAAGTCTTAAAACATGTGAATTCATGTACCTTTTTCTTTAATACTGTTTACAATACATAATCATACTTTTGCATGCTTGTTAGTAGCTTTGCTAGAACTACTTATAAGGGTGGAGGGGTTTTAATCTTGGCCACAAATGAAATAGATATATCAGAGTTTGTTGTAAATACATATCAGTTGGAAATGCATTTTGAAGTGGCAGCTGCAAAAATTAATATAAAACAGAAATCTATTTTATTACTGGGGATATACAGATCACCAAGTACTCCTTCGGAGCACTTTGTTAATTATCTTGATGAATTTTTAGCTCAAGTTTGCACTAAATATAATCAGGTAATCTTGATGGGTGATTTTAACATAAATCTAGACCATACAAAAGGGGACTATAAGAAACTTTACGAGTTATTTAACACTTATGGAATAAGGGATTTGATACACGAGCCTACAAGGGTAACACATTCATCATCATCTGTTATTGATCATATTGCCACAAACCTGAATTTTGAGTTAGTAAAAGCATACAATATAAACACTCACATTTCTGACCATTATGCTCAGTATGTGAAATTTAAGGGCTTAAATTACAGTAAAGAAAGCAATTAGAAATCAAAACTTTTCGTGATCTGAATGAAAAATGTATTGGTCATTTGATAGAATCCTTAACAGACGAAAATTGGGACATAGTATATAATGCCAAAACTGTAGATGAAAAATGGAACCAGTTTTATAATGTATTTAGCACTCACTTTAATGCATGCTGTCCTATGAAAACCAAAAAGGTATATAAGAATAGTTATGGCCATGTTAAACTTACCACAGAAATAATAAAACTAAAAAATGAAATGAAACATTTGTATGAATTGCATAAATCTAGTGGTAGTGTTACTTATAAATCAAAGTACAATATCATAAAAAAGAAATATCTCAAAAGCTTGGAAGATTTAAAGAAAAGAAAAGACTATAAAGAAAAGTTAAGTAAATCAGGGAATATTAGTAAAACTGCATGGGGCTTTGTAAATGTCGCTAGATCGGAAACAAAAGCACACAAAAATTTAGAACTCAGTATTGGTGATGAAACTGTAAAAGAACCAAACCTTGTATGTAATTTAATAAACAATTATTTCCTTAGTGTAGGAGAGAATTCTGCTGGCAGGAATACACAGCAGTCCTTTAAAAACACTGTAAAGTCATCATTTTTTATTTATCCAGTATCTACAACAGAGATTCTAAATACAATAACTAAACTACCAAAAAAAGCCACAAGTGGATGGGATGAAATCAGTGTGATTCTCTTAAAACATTGTAAATATATTCTGGCCAGTCCCCTCGAACATCTAATAAACTTCTCTATTTTATGTGGTAAATTTCCAGAGTGTCTGAAACAGAGCCTAGTACGCCCACTACATAAAAAAGGAAATGAGAATGACATAAATAACTACAGACCAATTAGCCTAACATCAGAAATAGCCAAGCTCTTTGAAAGGCTTTTATTAGGCCGGTTATTAGATTTCTTAGACAAAAACAATATTATTGTAAATTTTCAGCATGGATTTAGGAAAGGTCGATCAACAGCTACTGCAATTAGTGAATTTATACATTTAGTCATTGAAAACCTTGAAAAAAATGATAAAGTAGGGTCCTTATTCTTTGATCTTTCAAAAGCCTTCGATTGCGTTGATCATGCGATACTATTACAAAAACTGGAGGCATATGGAGTAAGAGGCTTGGCGAGAGATTTGATCAGATCATATTTGGTTGACAGAAGACAATCAACACTATTGTACGATAAACAGGGCAAATCAGTAAGAAAAGTGCAATCAAAATTTAAATGTGTTATGTATGGCGTACCACAAGGATCAGTGTTGGGACCACTATTATTTATTTTATATGTAAATGACATACCAATCTCAAAAAATACAAATATAATAGCTTATGCAGATGATACTACTGCTGTATGTCAAGGGGCAAATGTAGATATATTAAAGGAGAGCTTACTGCAATCCATTGACTCAGTTATTAACTACTTTAAACAAAATCAACTTGCATGCAACATGACAAAAACAACCTTAATTCATTTCTCACAGAGTAACAGAAACACCACGAATTTCTCTTTACCGGTAAATGATAGCAATATTCATGATGTAAGCAAACATAAATTTCTAGGAATAATTCTTGATAGAAAATTAACATGGGCTGGACATATAAATCATATTTGTGACAAAATTAGTAAATCTGTGTATCTGCTACGTCATTTTAAAAATATCCTAGATGAGAAGGGGCTCAAAATGATTTATTATGGGGTTATATACCCATATTTATTGTATGCGATAGAAATTTGGGGTTGTGCTGCTGCTACCCATATGGAAAGGTTATTTAGATTACAAAAACGGGCAGTCAGATTGATTTTCAATATGAGCTCTTGTGAATCATGTATGGGAATATTTAAAGATAAGCAGATATTAACGTTGTATTCTTTGTATGTCTTTAAAGTTGTAACCTATGCAGTTCAGAAACAAAACCTAAAAAATAGTAATAACCATAGTCATTACACCCGACACAATGATGATTATTTTCGGCAGGGGTTTAACAAAAATATCTCAAAAAAGGATCCAAATGTCATGGGTTTATTGCTTCATGCAAAACTACCTGCATATTTAAAATGTTCTAAAGGGAAACAATTTGAGAGTGCTCTGAAGAAGTATTTGATAACAAAGACATTGTATAGTATCAATGAACTATAATAATGTCCCCTCTGTGTATATACAACTGATATGTAGTTTTAGTAAAATTTGTAACTATGCAGGTTGTCCATCTTTGTAATATTTGTTAATTAACATATTATAAGTGTAGACTACTCTGGACGAATGTAAAAATTGTAAATACATAATTGTAAATATGAATTTGTGACAATGTCAGAAACTGTATTGCAGTCTATTGACAATAAAGGTATTATTATTATTATTATTATTATTATTATTATTATTATTATTATTATTGTTCTTAGTATAATTAGCTATTGTCTGAATATCAATTATTTAGCTATGATACAATTTTAGTAGAAATTAAAAAAGAAATATATTTACAAATTCAAAAAATAAAAATGTGGAAAATTTGCAATGCTGTTGCTTTCTTAATATGATCAATATATGCTATAACATCATGATTGTGGTTCAGAAAGTTCAACTATGTGTTGTATATATGTATATATGTTCCCAAATTTGTGAAATTGGCTAACATTAATTATAAAACTTGTATTCAATTTTATTGTGAAATGAGGCTAACTTTATAGCATTAAGTTTATGAAAACACCATTGTTTTGTGAAAAACTTAATAAAACTTATTTTTTAAGCATGCTTTTGACTTTAGGTTTTACATTTTTTCTTGGAATTTACAAAAATGTCTTCTTATCTGCACTAATAACTTAAGTGCGCTTATTTAGTTATACAAAATGTCCAATGAATTTTCTAAATAACTCTCTAGGGTCTTCAAGGATTTCCAGTATGTCTATGCGCGGCAACTAAAATATAAATCATCAAAATACAACAATTTTCTTAGCATAACATTTGGACATTCAGAAGGCACCAATCCTATCACATGTTTGTATAAAGAACTTTCCAACTTGTTGTTGATCACATTCAGGATCAGAGAATTGATTTATGATTGGCAAGATAAACAAGTCAATATGGTGCTGTACATTGGAATGGTAGGCAGAAAGTTATTTGGGTCTGGGGTAACAAAATGTTTGGATGTGGTGAGTGCAAGCATTGAAAGGAACTGCATCTTCTGATGGTTAGCTTTTTACACCTATGATATGAGAAATGAAACTCCAAAAGAAGCTTCTATATAATTTTTGTCACAGATTTGACTACACTTTCTGCAATGTTAGTTTTGGAATTTATTAGCATTTTATGTTAATAATTATGCGCACTATGTTAATAATTTAATAATGTGTCAAGTACAAACATTTGAGCTGATATTCCATTCCTGTGGCTTAAGGTTGCATCATTTATAATTAGTACTCTGGACTCTAATGGAATGCAAGATACTTACAAGACAATGTTTTTTCCAAAATAATAATGTTGAGAACTGGGGGTCTCTTGCACATGTTTTTCAATTACCATGCGGAAAACGGTATAGACACGAAGGTTGCGACAAATGCAGCAGATTTTAAGCATTTCATTTTGCGCCAAATCCAAAATAAAATTAGAGAACTTCCTTTCACATCATTGGTTGCACATAATTTTGTATTAGGAGCCACAGGTCAAGCAAAAAGAAATTAATAGCTGTGCATTTCCTCTCCTCCCACCACATATATAGCGGTATATTTTGTTTTCCCCTCTGCCTCTATGCTGGGTGCAAAGTGAATTTATGCACAAATTTGAATTAGGTAATGCATTTTACAATTATAATATAAATATGTTGTCTAGAAAATTGCATCCTTAATCGTTACAGCGTGCTGCCACCACCACATAAATATCAATGTACACATTTTGTACATCTCCGTCTCTCTCCCACTCAAAACATGTATTTATATGTAAATTCAAATTAGGCAAAACGTTTTACGATATATTAAGTATGTTGTCCTAATAAAAAATTGCATCCATAACCATTGTTGCAGTTAAGCTGCCACGTCACCGCCACAGACATACCAGTACATTTTCATTTTCCCTTCTCTGTCTCTCTCCGGCTCACAATATAAATTTCTGTACAAACTCAAATTAGGTACTGCTAGTAAGTGACCAAGCTTCATGTATTTGGGAGATGTGAAGAAGACGGTTAAGGGGAGAGAAATTGGAGATCTGTGTGATGCTTGTATATGCATTTCCTGTAATTATACCATCCAATGGTGGTGCTGTTGCTTATGAGCACATTAAAATCACATCACAGTAAAACCATTACCCTTAAGGTGGAGGGTGGGTGAAATTTATGTTTCCCATAATTTTATTACTATAGACTTCATTTTTTCTGCTCACATCAGGGTATAAAAAGACACTTCTGCCAAATTTTGTTTCCTTAGATGTAAAAAAAAAAAAAAACATGCATTTTTAAAATACACATCTTCTAGTACAGTAAAATTACTAAACTTTTTGCCAGTATCATCGAAGCATATAGAAAAGATTCAAGCATTGGATTTTCCATATCTTGTTTAAACAGGAAGAAAACATCTGATATGTTCCACTCACAGGACTTCCTCTAGCTGTTCTGCAAACATACATTTCTTACAAAAGATTAATCTTTTATTTACTTGATGCTAATCGAGAAAAATATTAGCAGAGTTACTGTTAGTTCTTGCTTCTTTATAAGTAGTAGAGAAATAAGGAAATACATTCGGCTAAAGTGATAGTAAAATCTTTTAAAAGCCGGTAGTAATATGAAACAATTAAAATTTGGTTCTCTTTGCTTGCTAGGAGTAAACAAAAGACATACAAAAAGAAAGATAATAAGTAGCTTAAAACTGAAACCTACGACAAAAATGTATTCAACATAAATTGTGTGTTTTAACAAGATCTACAGTTTGATGTATTAAGATTTTGTCTATCTCTTATAGTTTACCAGTTTTACTACAGTTATACAAAGGTCATACAGAATAAAGAGTCTTCAGAGCTTTTTCCAGGAAATTCAAGATTTACACTTTGTTTGTCATAAAAATATATTAAGCGCATGGTTAGAGCCATTTTTGAGAAAATAAAAATTTTCGAAAAATGTTCCATATAGAGGGTAGTTTTGGTGCATACACACACACACACACACACATGCATGCAGATCTTTTTGTAAAAATGTTTTTCTTGAATTCAGAGAAATATGCATTTCCGGTGAAATTTTGGTACTGAATTTTTGAATGGAATACAATACCTTCTCTATCCACTATGTACATTGTACATATGTGCTAGAGAATGTAAATTTGTCTACCATAAAAGGAAAATTTCAAAACCTGTTACTATTTCACCATTTATTTTTTATTTTAAAAATTAATGCTCTGATAAAAAAATCCTACTTAGTTTTATTAAGAACAACTTTGGGAAGATCCAGTAAAAATTTCAAATTTGTAGTATGTATTTTGTGGATTAAATTAAGTTTTCAATATTGAGATATGTTGTAAAAAATTAAGTCTTGAAAAATGACTTAAATATCCTTACTAAGGGGCATTTAAGTAATGCCGACCTTTACATTTGATGTAAATAAGGTAACTTACAAACATCAAAGGACTTTGAAACTTTGTGAATATGTATTTTGATATATGTAGTATATTCCCATAAAAGCCTATTTTAACTGAAAATGGCTTTATTTTCACCCATTATTACCTTAAATGAAATGATGCAGCATAATTATAATTAGACAAAAGCACTACACAATGAGGTTTGATATTTATAGAAGTACTGTTTTTTTTTTTTTATGCCTTCATTGAAAACTCTGATACACCACTGGCTACCTGGCTACCTCACTTCCTCTCCTCATTTCTTCTTAATGTAAACTCAGCCACATTCCTTCGGTCACACAGAGCTTGGTCACATCCAATAAAAATCTGATGTGTTACATTCACATGACTTTCTCTATATCTCTGCAATAAATTATTCTTAAAAAGCTTATACTTCTATTTACTTCATGCTAATCAGTAAAAAATTAGCAGAAATAACTTTATTACTTGCTTCCTTGTAAGTAGAAGCAAAATAAGGGAGTACCATAGGTTAAAGTGATAATCAATAGCTGGTTGCTATGTCACTGAAGTTCCTTTGTTTGTATGGACAGCAGTTGTCAAATTCCAGTATGAGAAAAGTATAAGTTTTTCATAGCAGAAACCAAATATAAGGAATGTCTCCAAAACGACGAACTCCACGATAAAAATGTATATAACAGAAATTGTGTGTTTTAACGTGCTTTACATTTTTTATGTAGTAAGTTTTTGTCCATCTCTTATGGTTTAGCAGTTATTCAAAATTCAGTAAAATTCATCCAGAATAAACTACTCTTCAGAGACTATTCCCAGAAAATTCAAGATATACATTTTATTTGTCAGGTAAACATCTTTAATATACGAAATTTTAATCAAAATTGTTAGAGCCATTTTTGAGAAAATCTAAGTTTTCGAAAAAAGTTCCATGTAAAGGGTAGTTGGGGGTGGGGAGATTTTTCTCAAAATCTTCGTGTTGCATCCCTGGAAGATACTAAACTTAAATAACAAAGTTTGGTATTTTACCTATTTTTCATTTTTGAGTTATCGTGTTCACAGACAGACAGACAGACAGACAGACACACACACACACACACACACACACACACACACACACACACACACACACACACACACAGACCTTTCTCCAAAAATGCTTTTTTTAGATAAAGGGACCCTAAAACATATATTCCCGGTGAAATCTCGGTATCGAATATTTGGGTGGAGTGCAATACCTTCTCTATACACTATGTACATAGTGCATATAGAGAAATTAAAAAATGTTACAATGTGTTATATGTTGTTTGAATAAAAATCATATTTATCGTCATTATACTACATTGCCACTGGCGTCACTTCTAACCTTGCATGCAAACCATACACATTTCTGTACTCCTCTCTCTCACTCAGAATGTGAATATCTGTGTAATTTCAAATTAATAATTAAGGTTAAACTTGTTATGAGATGTTATACTAGGTACATTATCAATCATCGTTTCAGTAGCGTTGCTACTATAATAGCTGCTATCACCTCTGATCGCACACATACTGATATATCAATACATCATTTCTGTTCCCCTTTCCCTCTCTTTTACTCACAAAATCATTAAAAAAAAAAAAAATAGAAAAGAAAAGGAATTAATCAGCTTAAGGATTAGTTTGTTCAAAACATATGGCAAAACTTTAAATTTCATTTAAAATTAAATTATCATGTTTTTATACAGATGATCTGCTAAATTCCAAAATTAAACTCTGAAAAATATGAGATCATCTTGCATTTGAGGTCACCTTTATTTAATATTTGCATTGTAACATTCATGTGATATACCTGTGAGCTGCTGTGGTACGATCTGCACGAAGTCCATCATAAAGATATATCTCTCTTAAAAGTCGTAAGCTATCTTCATGAGCATCACTTGCTGAAGGTGCATCTCTGAAGTATATGTAGCCTTGAGCAAGTTCATCTGCACCTTCTCCACTAAAGACCACTGTTGTATCCGTATGTTGCTGAATGTAACGTGATATCAAATACATTCCTGTACAACAGAACATTAATTTATTTAGGGAAGTGCTTATATGCTAAAATCTTATTGCTACATTTGCTCTCAGATATTCTATTGGTAATCCTAAATTACCTATTAGTGTTTGTCTTAACCTAACCATCCAGTCATTACACAGTAATTTGAGAAATTATAGATGCCTTAGCTTTATGTATGATGCAAATAACCTGAGCAGCAAAATCTATATAGAAAGTCCATTTCAAAGCTGAGATTAATAATTTTACTATAAATTTTCAAACATAGTACTTTATTAACATAAGATGTAGGATATTAAGTTGTGTCATCCATCTTTTATTAATAATGCTTTATATTTATCCTAAAATTGCAATCAACCCCTCATCAACCAATCCATTTCACCCCTCGTCAACCAAAAAGAGTTTTATTCTTGCTTAAATTTGTTCATTATTACATTAATCTATATGTGAATTTATGATTTTTGGAGTTTCTGAAAGGAATTTTAAATTTTGAAGGATATGGCAGTAGATAATTTTATTGATATTAAATTAGTAGAGATGAGTCAATACAATGGCTATTATACAAGAATTTTACTGAAAACAATATATATATATATATATATTATTTACTTATAGCTAGATCAGGTTTGCTTGTCTTATTGTATTACTATGAAATTCTTCCCCCCTATTTTTCTCTTCCACTATCTCATGCTCACATGGGTCAAAAGGTCAGATACCATCCACATTGTAAACATGCATTTACAGCCACTGATAGTTAATCTCACAACTGGCGATATGGCCAACACTAGACTTAAGCTCTGGTCTCACTACAAAGCCCTCTGAACATTCCTCTTTGTCAGGACAAAAAACACAAAAAGCCACCACCATTGCCACTCAATAGAAAGTTTATCTACCACTGCTACAGATACAAGTTGCACCATGGTTAACCTCTCCACTCACCAGCTGCTGTGCTTATTGGACTTCTGTTCTAACCAAAGAAAGTAATTTGTCATTTTGCCTGCTTCAGCTGAAGAAATTATTGCAAGCATTGAAGCAGGTATAAGAGAGTTACTGCCTGTCACTGCATAGGAGAATACCTGTAAAACTTCTATGATTCTGCAATATGCCCATATATTGCACAGAAATCTAACCCAAGAGGAAAGAGCTGCAAGGTTGTAACTAAATATAACACTTGATTGTGTTCAAAAAGTATTTAATTTTCAATCTTCCTTAAATTAAGAAGCAAATTTATTGGTATAAGTTTTGACCTGATAATAAGATATATAAACATCCTGAACAAACTTAAAAGTAGCACTGACATCATGATGACTCCTCCTAACAAAGGAAATCAGACAGTAAATTTAAACACCAAAGACCATTTGTAGAAAATCAGAGGTTTACTACTGACTTACTGGATCTAAAAACTTACAGCATGCTTACTCAAGGGACCACTTCATGGATTTTAAACAAAACTGAACACTCACAAAGCAGTTTTCCAAGGGCTAGCACTAATCTATAATAACAATTCTCATTGCCTCCATGGTTGAGTGGTCAGTGAGTCAAGAGCAAATCCCAATGTATCAGTGAAAAGTCCCTGATATTAGCATGGTAGTTTAAGGGGGCTATAGAAATAAGAAAAAAAAAAAAAAAAAAGAAAACAACTCTATGCCATTAAGACTTGCCACAATAATCTTACAGAGAGTAGGAGTAACTTGTAACTTACAAGGGACAAACCTGCAGCATGCAATATGCCGCAGCATTGAGGGCAAGTTATCGTCCTGACTGAATCAAGTGTTACAAATGAAGTGGCAGGATACGTATTGTGGTATGACCTTTGCCCAGTGACATATTAATTACCACACTCCTCCTTCAACTTTGCTCAGAGTTTTGTGGCTAAGTATTACGTGTATTCTAATTCACATGAATCAAGTTGAACACCCTGCTAATGACCTATAGTTTGCACAATTGGTTCTCCAACCCAGGCGCTCCCTGGGCACATGAATAACACCAACTCACAAGTGAAGATTTCTGGCTACTTCATTGTAACATTCAAAAATCTTATTTGTCAACAGAAGACTCGCTAGTGATATTTGACCTCTTTTCCAACTCTTATAAAGCATCACACAACTCAAAATGTTTGCAAATGACATGTGCTTGCTCTGTTCTACCATGCTTTAACCACCATGTGCTTTCAGTGGTAGTAGTTCTATGAGCATATCAACAGCATTACTATGCCCAGTCCATTTCTATGGAGAACTTCAAAGCAACAGCTCTACACAACTGCTCCACATAAACATATCTGCTGTTACCACTATGTGAAAAACATTTTTGTCGTATGGAACCAAGGAAAGCTTGCCCTTCAACTGTTTCTATACCCAAGCAGTAACAACCCAAGCATCCAGTTCTCCAGTTCACCATAGACAATAAGAAACATGAGTTTTCATTAACAGAAAGAGTGACTGGATTCCAGTTTACTATAAGCCATTATAAACTCTAATAATCATCCGAAAGTGTGTGGTGCGTGCATGCGTGTGCTAACCTATCCAATCTGTGACCTATAACACTTAGAATGATGATTATGATAATGCTGATATATATTTATTTATTTATCAGTGAAAATATTGGTTTTCTTGTTGACTTTCAACGAAAGCGAGTCCTTGATAAATTTTAGCATTGCCAAGAAAAGTCATTACATTTCCCCTTATTGGTCTCTTTATTTGCATACATACTTTAATTATATTTTATTAGCCCATTATTTCAAAATAAAAATGGTTATTTGATTAAATACCACGTAAGATAGATTGTATTTATATGCTAGTCAATGTAAGAACCATGAGTCCAGTTTGCAATGATTAAATGTTTCTGCACTCCACAAAATTATGCTTGAATCCTTCCACTCATGATTGAAGCACACAACTTATTTACAGATGCTATTTGTATGGAGGGCAAGTAAGGAGAGCATATGTATCTATTGTAACAAATCACAGCATGCTTTGGCACCCAACCAATTGAAAAGAACTAACACACTAGCGAATGCTTACATCTATTCAGTTCTAGTGACCAAAGAATAGTATGACGTGAGAGGCATTAAAAATAATCATTCTTTATTGATTCAAAAGAATTATAAAATGTTTACTCACCAACTGATGCCCTCACTGTAGTGATATCTGGCGATTCTAAGTGATATATTACTTTATCAAGTACTTCTATAACATCTTTATCACTGAAACTCACTTCATGATGTTCTGTTCCAATGTGCTCTGCAACTTGTCGAGCAGCTATTATATCTGGACTATCCCCCATTCCAATGGCAAATGACTGCATAGTAAAAAGAACATTTTCAAATTACATTCAGTTCTTTAGGTAATGTCGCAGGACCTCAAATAAGGTAATATTAATTACGTATGTCTGAATAAAATAAAAAACCTGGATAAAACTCATCATCGTTATATAATACAATATTTTCTTTTGAAAGGCCATAGTCCAACTAATATTAAAGCTGAGCTAGATTCTACTTTAGGGGAGTCTGCTCCTTCGTTTACAACAGTTAAATATTGGGTGGCAGAGTTAAGCACGACCGTGCGAGCTGCCAAAACGAACATCGCAGTGGTCGATTAAATGAGGTTACCAGTCCAAAAATTATAAAAAAAATTGCATCGACTGCATCGATTCATAACAACGGATGAAACCTGGGTCCATCACTTCACACCTGAGACAAAGGAACAATCAAAACAGAGGATTGGAAGGGGAGAATCGGCTCCAAAGGAGGCAGACAGTTTCATCTGCAGGTAAGATCATGGCTCTCAGTTTTCTGGGATGCACACGGGATAATTTTCATTGATTATCTGAAAAAAGGAATAGCAATCAATGGCAAATATTATGCAAACTTGTTACAACATTTCAGTGATGAAATTGAGCAAAAATGGCCACATTTAGTGAAAAAGAAAGTTTTGTTTCATCAAGACAATGCACCAGTTCACACATCCATTATCGCCACGGCCAAAATCAATGAGTTAAAGTTCCAATTACTTCCTCATGCACCCTATTCACCAGATTTAGCCCCCTCCGATTATTTTCTGTTTCCAAACTTGAAGAAATGGTTTGGTGGTAGAAGATTTGCCAGGAGTGAGGAGGTGGAGTCTGCAGTTGATGGCTATTTTGCAGACCTTGACAGTTCTCACTACAAACAGGGTATCGAAGCTATTAAACATCACTGGGAAAGGTGTATTGAGCTGAAAGGAGACTGACTATCTAGTGAAATACAGATGTTTTTCACCAAATTTTTTCTGGATTCTTTGTTAGGTCAGGTACTTCTGGGACAACTTTTATATATGAAGTGATTTTATATAGTGAAACTTTTAAATTATTAAGTCAATTTCCACTTAGTTCCACTTAATTTTTTCCTGAATGCATTTCAAAGATGTTCATCTCGATCAGCAGTTTTAGAATGAATAACATATTTTAGATGAGGTAAGAGATGGACAATAACTTACCACACAAAAAATGTAAAGCATGTTAAAACAAAAAATTTATTTACATACATTTTTTTCATGGAGTTGATCATTTTTTAGATATTTCTTATTTTTGGTTTCAGTTTTAAAATACTTATACTTTTCTCATATGGGAATTTGTCAACTCCTGTCCATACAAACAAAGGAACTTCAGTCACATAGCAATCAGCTTATGACTATCACTTTGACCTATGGTGCTCCCTTATTTTCCTTCTATTTACAAGGAAACAAGTAATATTTCTGCTAAGTTTTTCTTGATTAGCATGAAGTAAATAGAAGCATAAGCTTTTTAACAACAATTTGTTGCAGAGTTGTAGAGAAAGTCATATGCTGGAACAGAGCAGATTTTTTATATTATTCAGTTCTGTTCTATTTTATTGCCTCTTTTCTTATTAAATTCAGTTACAGATCTAAGAGACTTATTAAATACAACTGAATTTACAAAATATCCTTTAAGTGAAAAAGCATACATCAAGGTAACTGGAAGATATTTAAAAAGCACTCTGAATAAACTGAGATTTTTGCAACAGAAAGATCAGCTATTACTGAGCATGCCTTTCTAGAAGGTCATAGAATAAAATTTCAAATATGCTGGCAGAAATGACAGATTATTAAAAACTTTTAAATTTAATTTAAAACATTTGTACTGCAAATTGATAATTAAACCAATTCTTACTGCATTTTACATACTAAATTTGCAGCATTATGAAATTGAAAATCCAACCTGTATCTTGTAAGGAAGATTGGCTTCTTTAGCAAGCTTTACTAGTAATGCTGCTATTAGACTTGAATCAAGGCCTCCAGATAACATGCATCCAATTCGCCTATCTGCCATTAATCTCTTCTTTACAGCTGATGTTAATAAAGTCCTAATGTTTTCATGAACATCACTGGCTAATGCTGAAACACAATAATATTACAAATTCTTGAATATTGAAAGGATACATGCTATTAAGTCACTAAAGCTCACCAAAAAGATTAAAAGTAAGGAGAAAACATAACACTACACAGCTGAAAAATAAGGGAAAATAGTTGTAATATACTTTTGGTACTCATTCTGTAAAAATATCCATAAAATTAATTGTTATAGAAATCAGTCCCATAAAACCCTCATGATTATACTTTACAGACTATTTTCTTACTATAAAATAAATCTGATGTGTTCCATTCATATGACTTTCTCTATCTCTTCTGCACACAAACTATTTTTTTTCTTACAAAAGAATATTCATTTATCTACACTGTGCTAATTGAGAAAATTATCATCAGAAATTGTCTTATCTCTTGCTTCCTTGAAAGCAGAAAGGAAATAAGGGAATCTACTGGGATAATGCAGTACTCAAATCTTTTAAAATTTCTCACTATGTGAAATAACTGAAATTCAATTCTCTTTGAGTGGCTAGAAGTAAAACAAAAGAAGTATTAAATGAAAGATGACTTCCCATTTGAGAAAAGTTTAAATAACTTAAAATTGTAGCCAATAACAAGTAATATCTTGGAAATGGCCAACTCTACAAACAAACAAACAAACAAACAAAAATTGTATATAACATAATTGTGTGATTTAACGACTACAATATTTGTTACATAGTAAGTTTCTGTCTATCTCTTAAAACAGTACTAGTTACACAAAAGTCTCCAAAATGAAGAGATCTTCAGAGGCTATTCCCAGAAAATTCAAGATGTAGATTTTGTTAGTCATGAAAATATCTTAAAACATGGTATTTTAATCAAAATCATTAAACATTTTTGAGAAAATAAAAATTTATGAATGTTCCATTAAAGGATAGTTGGAGGTGGAGGGATTTTCTTGAACATTTTTGTGTTGTATTCTTGGAAGTTACTGGAAACAAAAAATTGTGCACATGCACGCACATGAACAAACACAGACTTTTTCTAAAACTTATTTTTTAAATTCAGGGGATGTCAAATTATGTATTTCCAGTGGAATCTCTTGGTATCAAATTTTTGAGCAAATGCAACACTTTCTCTACCTACTACATACATTGTACAAGCGTGCTAGATAAATTAAAAATAATACAATAAAAATTATTTGAAGCATTCAGCAACATCATATGCTTATGGGCTTGGATTAGCTGCATACAAAAGGCACACTCAATATCAATTCAGGCACGCAAGAAAATAATTTACTTTTTTAGTCTCACTTATTACTGAATATAACACAAGTAAAAATTCAGGACCAAGTTGGAAACTGGTTTTTGTTTTATTTGCATAAAAAAAACTCTGGGCTCATGAAACAGGTCACTAAAATTTGTGTTTTGATCACCATTTCTCACATGAAATTTTTAGCAAAGTATTAAAATGCTTTATCTCAGGAATAGGCCAAGTTAGTTTGTTGCTTTTTACTTTCTTGTACTTAAAGAGTGTGTAAATAAAGAACTGTAATTCATAAAAAATTTGGTACCTAGATTTCATCAGAAAAACATATTGTTAAGTCCCTGAACCTCAAATAAGCATGTTTAGAAAAATGTGTGAGTGTTTGTATCTGTGTGTGTGCATGCCTACGTGCGTGTATGAGCGAGTGCACGTGTGCAGCATAACTCAAAAATAAAAAGTTGTTTAAACATCTAACTAGATATTCATGTTCAGCATCTTCCAAAGAAACCTGTGAAGTTCTCTGCATTCTGAATGAGTTTTGCATAATTGGTAAAGCATAAGAAATAGACATCTTACTAAAGATGTTTAATTACATTAAAGCAGAAATTTATCTGAAATACTCAGTTTTTTTTTTAACAGAGCAACCTGCATTTTAAGGATATGACTAATCACTTAAAAAAACTACTATATTAACCTAATTCCCCTGTGTCAACAAGGAAACATTAATAACACTGCACATTTTTATCTCAACATGAAATGCATAAAAGAATAGCAATATTGATAGTAGTTTGTAGAAAATGAGTAGAGAAAATCATATGAATGTAATACTATTTTTAAAAGTAACCTATTTCTGTATAAATTGATGTCATTGGTTTAGAAATATGTTTAAGATCTGTTACTGTAAAATTCTGAAGTTTTATTTGAAAAATCAAAAATATTTTCTTTTAAAAACACAAATCCCAAAAAAGTACCATATAGTACTCCATTCCCTAGAAAGGAGAACTTTCACTCTTAAGTTTAACAAGTTTTATAAACATTTGAAAATGTTGCCATACATTATATCAGTTTACCATATTCACACAGATTGCTCTCAAGAAATTAGGTTATTAGGCCATGAGAACTGATAATAAATTAAGCAAGAAGTAACTCTCCTGAGTGGAAGCTCCTTGCCAAAGACTAAGACTGATGGTATAACGTGTTGAAGTGGGCTAGCAAGAAATGCAGCATGCTGACATCCCAATTTCTCTCTTGTTTGGCCTCAACCTTCCTCAGGTGTTCTTTAGCTTCTTGAAATATCACTCAGCATCTATTTCCAGGTCTCTATCTTCCATGATTTGGCCTCTTGGCAAAGTAATCCATGATCACTAATAGACACCTGTTACCTCTGTTGGACACAGCAAATGGTCCTACTATGTGATGGTGATGTATTCAAAGGATGCTCTCACATTATACTGCAGAAAGCGTTCCTGGCCCCTGGTCTATGGGCCATGACTCCCCTCACACATATACACCTGACATTGGTGGCACCATTTCTCAGAGTCTGCCCGTAGCCTCAACCAGTGGTGTCCTTGTTCGAGCTTGTCAAGTGTTCCTTTGAGTTCAAGATGTCCTCTCGAAATCCAAGTATGTACCTATACCAGGATTTCTATCACCTTGCTCCCAGGAAGGATTAACCACTCTCTTTGCATTAAGGACTCCCAAACTCTGAACAACATGCCCTTCCACATGTCTGCGTCTGCCAGCTGGTCCCTCCTTCGGGTCTGCACTATCCCATCTATCTGCTGTCACTGTTAAAATCACAGGCAACTGCGGCATGTTCTTTCTCCTGAATCTTAGTGCAGTGGCTGCCTGGACAGAATCATCTGGAAATGACATCCACATTAGAGTGCCTTTTTCCTTTCCGATGTTCTAATATGAGGTTGTAATCCTAGAGTCTGGACCCAACAGAGTGTCTGGCCCTCTATGTCCTTTAAGCTCAACAGTCAGGTGGGGGAGAGTGGGCAGTCATCAGGTAAAATGGCACACTTTACACCTACTTATGGAAGTATTCCAATAGCTCCTGCCAGGAAATGCAGTATTCCTTGGTAGCCTGCTCGTAAGCTATTACCTGCTCTCCTGCCCATCCTATGCCTGGGACAGTATGCCACCAGTACTGCTGTGCTGGCAAGAGCGTCATCTACAAAATCTCCATCTGGTTTGGAAAATCTAAGATAGGCACACTGCAAAGTATTGACTTATGCACCATCATCCTCTTCTAACCATATATAAGGCCAGTGTTCTTCTGCTAGACCAGTGAGAGATTTTACAATATTGGAGAAATGTCTGACAAAACAGTTATAGCAGCTGCTTAGGCTCAGGAAACTGTGCAACTTCTGCAACAAGGCTGTTATCTGCTCTTCTATCTAAGGCAAGTATCGCCACTTGTGGGGTGGTAAAGATGACTACAGCTTGCCCCTCTCCAAACCGATAATAATTTTTTTCCCAGCTGCAAGTCAGCTTGGTGTGAACAGTCCTTCAATAGGTGTCCTGGTCACACATTGTCGTCCCAGGTTTGATACTCTGTCCCCATCAAATTTGTCTGGTGGATAAAGCTGTCATCTTGGCTACTTCCATTCTTAATATGGCTGATAATGCCACATGGATTGTTCTATAGCTGTCATATTTCAGTGGAGTGCACCCTGTTGACAAATATGTAGACAGCTACCTGGGATACATATATAGACAGGAGATTCACCAGCTGTTCAATTGCCAGGCCGAACTTCTGCAGTATTTCCCCTGGCTGTTACAGCCTTGACTTGGGCTGAGCACAGCAGGCTGGGGCTAAGGAATGATTCCTGAACCAATTCTCTAGCTCCTCCCATATGTCTCCTGACACAGCCAATGTTGGAATTACATTTGAAATTTCTGCTGCCTATCCCTGAATATCAGCTGTGTGGTTTCCTTCTCTGCTGGCAATCAGTTATGAGTGGTTGAAGGCTAGGAACTGTTGGCAGAAGACTTTAAAGATCAACATTTCTTCCTATTTGGGTAGCTTGAGGCACAGATATTACTGCATCCTTAATCTTTCTGTTGATTATTTTTCCATCATGACATTCAGTTCCTTGTACCTGTTGACTCTTCCCTCCAGGCACTAACACATTGGTCCAAGTCCTTTATCCGTCTGTCAAACTCTTTTTCCATGCTAACCAGTCACTCATTGAATGATAATTCCATCTTCATCTTTTCCATTCTGGATTCCACTTTGGATTTCAGCTAGTAACGTTTTCCACTATCTAATTACAAACTTTTTTTCCTTAGTTCCATTATTGCACATGTTCATTTTGATAAGGTGGTAGACACACACAACAACCTAGGCGACTATGAAAGAGGCTGTCCATGCACATGCTTAATCTCTTCAACAATTCTGATGGCCATATGTACTCTTTGCGCACACCAGTAACAATCCAGGGAGCAAGGTACAGTTGTGACCCGCTCATGCATTTGGGCACGTAGGAATATGATTACAAAATATATATGCAACCAGGCAATTTATTGTGATTATTATTTGGTTGATATCACGGTAACATTAATGTGATATTTTTTCCAAATTCTCTTATAATGCAAAGTATGAAGCAACAACAGAAGAAACAGACATGGTTTATCCTCTAATGTCAATGCCACCAAAAGAGGCAACATAGGCAACCTGAGATATAACAACTTTGAATTATTCAGTATCTGAAATGTGTTTTACATACATATATATATATATACTTCTACCATACTCTATAGTGTTTCTTTTATTTAAAGTTTACTTTTGTCGCATTTACTTACATTCATAAGGTATTAAAGGCTTGAAGTAAGGCTTCTCCCCAATTTTATAATATTGCTTCTTCATTACCAATTTAGCTTTCCCATTCTCAGCAATTTGATATTCCTCCACATAGCCTGGAGAAAATGGTTCCAATTTCCATTTTGCTCCATTCAATTCACGTTGCAGATCAATAAGGCCTGTAAAATAATCATTAACAAAACAATAAAAATTTAAGATTTGCCAACATATAAGTTAATCACACTTGGGGAAGGAGAGCACTATTCTATTTCATGAAAGAAGCTAATTTTCTTAAGTGTTCATACCAGTGCCTTATTTCTCAAATTACCCAATCTTCTTTTGCAAAAAAATAATATGTTACATGTCCTCTACATTATTGTGTGATTTAATAGCATAATGCCTAATTGTTTAATTTGCAATTCTTGACAAAATCAGTTGCAGTACTATTAGCACTCTAGATTTGTATCTGATTTCTTATGTTCTCAACTTTAAGATACTGATGCATTATATTGACTGAAATATAAGCAAGCAGAATTCATTAAGGAAAGATTTACCTTACAAAGGAACAGTTAATTTCTCTAATTATATTTAAACTTTGCACATATCTTGTAAACACACTTCTTATTATATAAAAAAAATAAGTCAAACATTCTATTGCTTCCAGTCAGAAGCAATTGTTATTCTGCTCAAAGGAGCAGAAGACAATGCTGTCATAAGAGAAAACAGCACATGGATAGCATAATGGTCAGTCCTCATGTCTTTTGTATAAAATCTTTTTTTCTTTCTTCAGTGCATTTCCTGAGCAACCGAACCGCCCCGTGACTACATTGTAATGGGTGAGGGCCAGCCCACTTTCCGTCAGAATTACGCCAAAAAGACCAGCAGATAAGTGTACGAGCTCTAACTACTGTACTAATTTGCATTAGGCTTACCTGAAATCACAATAGATGTTGAAATTGATGACCTTCAATGTGAATACATTCCCCCGAAAACAGTTCTGGTTCACTCGAAGAAGTTCATCTTGACTGATTGCCTGTTTTCTCTTATGATGTTGTCCTTCAATTCTTGTAACGTGTGCGGGTTGGACGCATTCACTTTATTCTTTAACATTCCCCATAAATAAAAATCACATGGAGATAGGTTAGGGGAACGAGATGGCCACAATCCTCGACTAATTATTCTGTCACCATACACACTTTGCAATTCATGCATAGAATTTGCAGCAGTGTGCGCTGTAACTGAGTCCTGCTGAAACCATCCACACAAGTTCATCTCTTGTTAGTTGCGGAAAAAATTATTTAAAATGGAATTTACATCAACGTGTAAATTAACTGTTGTGTCGAAAAATATGGGGCCAATAATTCTACTTGCACTTGCTGCACTCCAAACCCCAGCTTTTGCAGTGTGGTGAGGAATTTCATGAATAATATAGGGATTTTCCGTAGCCCAGTATTTATTGTTTTGGGTAGAAACGGAACTTGAAGATAAAACCACATTTCATCAGTGAAGTGGGTCCATGACACCATTATAAACGGACTGCAAAATCCAATTGCAATAGTTTTGATACAACAGCTGATTCACACGTTTATGTAAATTCCATTTTAAATAATTTTTTTCTGCAATTAACGAGAGATGAACGATTGTGTGAGTGGTTTCAGCAGGACTCAGCTACAGCGCACACTGCTGTGAATTCTATACATGAATTGCAAAGTGTGTATGGTGATAGAATAATCAGTCAAGGATTGTGGCCATCTCATTCCCCAGACCTATCTCCATGTGATTTTTATTTATGGGGAACGTTAAAGAATAAAGTGTACGCATTACAAGAATTGAAGGACAACATCATGAGAGAAATACAGGCAATCAGTCAAGACCAACTTCAAGTGAACCAGAACTGTTTTTGGAGATATAGGGAGTGTATTCACTTTGAAGGTCATCAATTTCAACATCTATTGTGATTTCAGGTAAGCCTAATGTAAATTAGTACAGTAGTTAGAGTTCTGTACACGGTACCTGCCAGTCCTTTAGGAGTAATTCTGGCGGAGAGCGTGCGGGCCCTCACCCGTTATGGTGCAGCTGCAGTGTGGTTTGGTCGTTCAGGAAACGCACTTTAGCTTTAACATCCTTTAGCCTAGTAGATCACACTGAACAATGAATGAAATGGATATCGTGATGCTCAAATGAGTCCAGGGTTCATGGAGCTTAAAGTTACTGGACATTCATCTTCTCAGTTAAGCTGGGAAAAACTTATACAGGAAACTCACCTGACCAAGATTGTTACTCAGGAACCTCTTGACTATGAGCCAAACATGCTAGCCCCACAAAAGAGAGGTAGGTTTAATGTGTGTTCTTTATTGAATTTTCCTTTTTGAGTTATATTTTCCCTTGTTTATTTTTCATTTTATTTTTATCAATTTAAATCCTTTGACTAACCAACAAACAGTTCATATCTAATTACATAATCATTGTATCCTCAATATTATTGAAGAAGATGAAATATAACATTCAAACAAATTGAAGGAAATAAAACCAAAGCATAAAGATGAAATCCATGTTAGAGCAAAAACAGTTTGTATTACAAGTATCAGAAGTCACATTTTATTTTGAAACTATAAATGTTTCAAAATATGATCATAAACAAATGTAATGAAATTCAATAAACTTATGAAAAAATAATACTACATAAACAAAGGCACAATATCAGCATGACTCAAAACAGAAGAGCATAAAATGTTAGGCTTTCCATCATCTTACAAGAATTTACTTCAAATATGCTTGTTACTTAAATTATGAGTAAATTAAACATAATCCATGTCACATTAAGTGGAGTAAAACTTCTACCAATGGGAAATAATAGTGCATTTACATCTAATATTTTCCAAATATAATTAGAAATAAGTTCTGCATGAATGATATACACAAACTTTGAATCTAATCAGAGTTACAATTGATGATATATCCTGTTGATAATGTTTGTTTAAAATGTGGAATCTAATTTATAATGGAATAGTTTTGGTTTTATTTTAGTTTCAAAGATATTTCGGTCATATTTTTCTAACTATTAGTGAGCTCTATTGGTGAGTTACGAACCTGAAAAATCAAGTTGTTAAAGGTCTGAAAATAAGAGGTTTTTAAATGATATCTATAATTTTATATATATTATAACAATATAAAAGAACATAAAATCTTGATTACAAGCACATTAAAAAGGAATATTCCATATTAATGTAGGTCCTTCTTCACACAAATAAATGGTTAGACAGGTAATACTTGAGTAGTTAAAATGCAGGTTAATATTCTTTAAGAAGAAAGAAAAAAAAGTAAAGAAAGAAAAAAAAAAAAAAAAAAAGAAAAAATCCAAATTGTTTGCAAACATGTGAAATTTAACACTAACCTTTAGCTTCAGAACATATGCCCAGTACACCATTATCAGCATATAACCGAAACATGGGACGAACACCATATGGATCACGAGCTAAATAAACTCTCTGTTTCTCGGTATCCAACAGACAAAATGCAAACACTCCATCTAAGTTTCGTACACAATGTTCAATGCCTCCTGTTTTATAAAGATGGATAATACACTCAACATCGCAGTTTGTTTCATATTTAAAACCACACTCTTCTTTCAGCTGTAATTCAAAGATTAAGAAACAATAATATATTTTATTGAACTATACACAGCTGAAATAAAATTGCTGCTAAAGAGGCATACCTAAATTTTCTCAGAATATATTTGATAAGATGGAAATAGAAATTTGACATTTTCTCATTGACTTTTGTAACTGCTCATTATGAAAAAATACTCACTCGTTGACAATTGTATAGCTCACCATTGCAGAGAAGAGCTACAAAAGGATATTTATGTAGCTTCATAGGCTGCATTCCATATAATGAATCTACAATAGACAAACGATGAAATCCTACAACACCATCCTGAAAATAAGTAACGGAGCAAAACAACATTATAAATGAAAACACAATCAAGTTAATCATAATATGATTTAGAAATTCTAACCATGATTATGTATATAAGACAATAATTTTAACTCATTTATTTTGTTTCTTCAAATTTTTTCATTAGTACCTTTTATTGAAAATGGTATTATTGCTGCAGAGGTTGGCCTTTCATAGCAGACGTTGCAAAATGTCAGGCCTTGAAGAAATAAAACTTGCTAAAAAATCTGTTAATTTGTATTGTTTCTGGTGACATATTCTGGTGCAATGTATTCAATTTCAGATATTTATTTTCACAAGATGGACAACCAATGTATAGTTGCAGTATTTATCAAGGATAACAATTGCACTGTCACCCTCCGCGGTGCAGTGGTTGCTATGCTAGCCTCTAAAACCCAAGATTGAGGTTCAAACCTGGCAGTGTTTGATGGATTCTTTTGGGTGCAAAAATCCTTAGCATGGGTTCCTTCAGAAGGGAAGTAAACCTGGTGGTCCCATGTAATGCTTATTTGCACGTAAAAGAATTCCATACTTTGAAAGAAGAAGATTCTGCCATTTCGCATCTACAAGTCATATCATCCTACAGCGATATCTGTGGGCGACAAACTGATCCTTCATCACCATGGTGCATAGCAGCGAACTCAGAACTATAAATTCAAATCCGATTACAGAAACATCATAACAATGCCCTATGCCCTACTTAGTAGCTACAGGAAACAACTAACAATTGCATGACAAAAGAGCAGTACATCCTTGAGCACAATTACAGTTATTGTCGTCATCATCGGTATTATTCATTTGTAATTCATTTGGTTGCTGCTTCAGGTGATTAATGTTACTTGTACTAGTTCTTTTCTGTTTTGTTCTTTACGTGTTGTTATATTTGTTAAATGTTTTGTGGTGATTATTTGTATTGGTTTATTGCTTCACGGAGAGATTATTCATTGTGTTATATTTCCCTTCAGCTTCATGTTTTATGTCCATTATTATTCATTTGTGTTATATTTGTTTGCCGTTTAACAGTGATTATTTTTTACAGGTGGTTTCATGTTTTAAGTCTATCATTAATTTATGTTATATTTAAAATAAGAACTATAGCTTTCCTGGCGACGTGTTAATTCAAAATCTTCTCGGGCTTCTAGCCAGGTAATAACTTGGCTTGACACCAACGTTTCGAAGAAGTGCATCTTCCTCGTCTTCAGTTCACCCTGAAGACGAGGAAGATGCACTTCTTCGAAACGTTGGTGTCAAGCCAAGTTATTACCTGGCTAGAAGCCCGAGAAGATTTTGAATTATGTTATATTTGTTTACTGCTTTACAGGGTTGATTCAATTTTATTATATTTCTTTACAATTTTGTGTTTTACTTCTTTATTATTCATTTGGGCTATATTTGCTTTCTGTTTCATGGTTATTTTTTGCTTTTATTGCAATATTTACTATTTTGAATTTATTATTTACTTTTATTGCAATAGTTACTGTTTTATGCCTTTTTTTTTTCTTATATATTTACTATTTGACATTTTTCTATAGCTGCAATGCATTACAATTTGCACCTCTGTGTTTCCTACATCCACAACAGTTTATCTACTCAACAGTTGGTACCTGACATTGTGCGTTAACAGTGCCTGCCATGACAGGTTGACCTCTAAGGCAACATTACCCTGAAAACATCCATAATTCTATCACCTGCATTTCTATCTCTGCTTACCCAATGAACATGTGTTCTTACCTTAACTTTTTGGTCAAATTCTATTCTCCATGCATCTGGTCCACGGTGTGAAATATTTGTGAAAGATCTGTTTGAATGAACTGATGTATGGGTTTCCAGACCAAATAATGCCCAAATGCCACACATTTTGTTTTCTGCAAAATTAAAAAGTTTCATTTTCTAAAGTTGAAATGCCATATATTGCTCAAACCAGACTCTTAAATATATATAAAATTATATTAACTAACACTGAGCAGAAATAGTTTTATGTTCAATAAATTTTTGTAATTTTTGTTTTTAGTTTAAGATCCACAAATTTAATTTTAAATGATAGAATCTATTTAATTACATATTATCAAATACCCAATTGAAATCAAACAAATGCTTTTCTTTCTAATTAAATGTACACAATTTTTTAAAATTGTCAAAGGTTTATAATGCTGTGATATATTTGGGGCTATTTTGTGAACAATTTTATAGCAGTCTTTTAGCACATAGCTTACAATTTTTCTTATAACTAAGGAATTTCTGGGACAGTTCCCTATTTAAGTTCATTATCCTCATTTTCTTTATAAGTCTGAGAAAATGGTTTGTCTATTTTGCTGCATATCCATGGATAAAATCCCATTATTTTATAAATTACATTGTATGAATTTATTGCACTGCATTATATTTCTGAGCTTCTAAAACATTTTAAAACTTGACTGATGGAGTATTTTCATTCTAAATTAATCTAAAGCACAATTTAGCGAAATTCTGTGAAAGTAAAGCGACAACTCCTTATGTGTTCAAATGTATTTCACATCTTAAAATTAGTTTATACTATGATCTCACATCCTCAATAGCTAGGCATGGGGTTAGCTGTCCTATATCGTAGCTTTTCTATCCAGTACTGTATCGTTGGTTGCTTAGCATCAATAATGTAGCCAGAAAAATATTAATGAAGGTTTATGTATCAGGATCCATTTTTAAACAATTTTTATATAATCACATGATAAATACAAATTAAACCTGAGTTAAAATGTTTTAAAAACTAATTTTATGGTCATAGATTAAGTTGCATTCAATTGGAAAATAAAGTTAGGTTTTTTTGTTTTTTTCTTTTAACACCCGCTTTTAATTGCAATGGCACCACAAGCAATGCAACTGATGATAAATGGAATAAAGATGGAACACCAGTGGAAGGCGATGGCGGGGGAAACCAGAAAACCCACCTCTGCGCTGCTTTGTCCATTACAAATGCCACATGCAGATACTTGGGATTGAATCTGGGCGCCATAGTGAGAGGCGAGTGGTCTAACAATATCCCTACTTTCCAGGAAAATACCCTACTTTTAACAAAATAAATCTAAAACAGTTTAAAAAGTTACAAAATAAAAAAGCTACACAGATCCTTTGGCTAAGTACTGTCGTCGCTCTTCTTCTTCTTATAAAAAATCCCTTGGCTAATCTTCCCTGCTTAGTGCCCTCCATCTTGGGTTATGCTTCATTCAGCCATGGCACGGTCTAAAGTTATGTTTTACTATTACTTTAAAGTCTTTTTAATAAGAGAGGCTTCCAATCTCCCTTGGCTATGCCACTGCTTAGCATTTCATTTACAATAACAATAATGATGGCATCATGTACTTTTGTTATTCAGCCATTAGAGCTGGTTTATATTTATTTATTAGTATGTTATAAACTTTTTTATGAGCCACAAAGTGCAGCCAAGGGAACTTTGAAACTCAAATCCATTGAATCCCAAAAAAGTCAACACTTCGGCAATCTAGCAGATTTCAAATCGGAACATGTTAATATTTTCAACACCTTCAAGTCTGAATTAGCTGTGGAAGTTTCACTATATTGATGATTAATCATAATTTTTCTTATAGCAAACCTGTGAAAGCTATTTCTGCTGCTGTAAATATATATTAAAATGTATTATCTTATTTCTTAACCCAAAGTTTAAAGATTAGTTTTTACCAAAAAGGACCTAAATTGATGATATTGCAATTGGAGTATAAACATTTTTAAACAGAATCATTAAGTTCTGGCTCAGTTAAAAAAATAGATGACAGTGGTATAAAGCCAGACTGCTATGTTAAATTCAATCTTAGAGTAGCATAGCCATAAAAATAATAAGAGCAGGTTATGATAAGGGTTCAGTTTTAAACAATATTTATGAAATCAAATAAAATATGAATTAATCCTTAATTGAAATATTTTTAAAAATTGATTTTATAATTATAGATTCAGATTTAAAGTTACATTTTATTATTTTATACATTTTTTTACTAATGGGGAGTTGCAATCCCCAAAATGTAAGTGGCAAATTAAGTTATGTTCTAAGGTGAGTTATGCTAAAAAGAGAATAATATCAAAGCATGACTAAAGTACATTTTCAGACTGTTTTACCAGTCTATATATAAGTAAATATTATTTGTAATAATAATACTGTTTATTTACATGAAATAAAAATATTATCTGTAACTCTGAATGAAAAGTTAATCTGTTTCTAACCTGTTTCTTTATACCAAGAGCTCAGCCGCTTCCAAACGTACTCAAACAGCAAAAACAGAAAGCATAAATTCAGCAACAGCTAAAATTTTACTCGTGGCAATATACACGTTACCGGCACGGGGCACAAGCATCAGCTTTAAGCATGACCCTGCCACAGATCTAAATTTGACGTATAGTTTAAAAGCGTGTATTAAGACTGACAACCTTATGCGTTTATCAACGTGATATGCTTCCTGCGATATCACCGTTTGTTCGAAGAAATATGTTAAAATAAACGATGCTGGTTTTAGAGGTATTTCTTTATAAACACTAACAATGGTCTTATTGTAAAAAGTATGTAGTATAATAATATTTGGTAAATCGTTTTGGTTATATTAAGCTGGCAGCAAGATATACTTGTTCAAACTTCAACAGCTGATCTGCTGATGCAATACGTGTTTATTGTTGGGTTATTGGGTAAGTGGCTGGGAGATATTTAATAAAGTTGAAATCAATAGCTATTTGTCCTTGAGCAACAATTGATATTGAACTGTGTAGTCGTTTTTAAGTGAAATACATTTCTTTGCACACATATCTATGTACACCTTGTAATCACGTGGAATGGCATATGAGGCGTCAGCTGTCAAACGGATGACAAAATGTTCATACCAGGCTACGAAAACCCCATAGTTACACAGTGCATCAAATGGCATATTTCATTGGCTTATACTCAAAATCAAGATGCTGTAGATGTTTGCTTAGGCCATGGTACTTAAGGATACCGCATTTAATTCCTACTTAAAATTAAATAAATTGATGTGCTGGTAACCTTCGTTCACAATTGCTAACAAGTGTCGTTTTACAACCTCCTTTCCTCTAACTTTCCAATAACCTAATCACAGTTTGGCTGACATTGACAGGTAAAAAGTGTTTGTGTTAATGTTGCTACAAGCAGGTTTCAGAGTAAATAGTGTTGTTGCCTTACCATTTTTAAAATAATGTTTCGATAATGCTATGATTGATCTTAACTTTTAATGAAAGAGAACTGTTGGCCTTCTGGTCATGATTTGGGGGGAAGAATAATTCAAGATATATCTTTTACAGTACACAGCACCTGAAAATTCTGAATATATCAGTTAAAATCTACGCTTATCAACTATTTAAACGGCATGCACGTTTTAAAGACAGTTTTACTGTATTATTACATCGCAATTTAGGTTAGCACACCGAACGAAAGAGGAAGTGTTATTACATGCTCTGTAAGAAAAGTAAAGAAAGGACAGTCTCTTGGAACCTAAGACATATTTATTGTGATGATTCTGTTATAGTTTTATTATTTTTTTGGATCTGTTCACAGATGAATTTTACTTCATTTCTGAATGTTCTGTTTTAGCCCAAGAGTTCTAATCGATAGACATTTTCTACGCCAAAGTGGCTAAATAATAATCCTTGCTGTTTTTCTTTAGTTTGTATCAATGTGCTAAATTTCTGGTTGTTACAAAATATAATACGTTAACATTGTACTGCTTCTGACTATTAATTCAAGTCTATTTTTTTGGAATGTGTGTCTTGCAGTTTTGCTCAATTACCGCCATAACTATAGAATATTTAAGACTAGATAGCAGCCAACCAATGTGCATTTTGATGAGCTCTAGATTTAAAAGAAAGTTGTTACCTTCTTTTAAGATTTCATAGGTACTTAAGGAAAATTACACACAACTCAATAAATGAATTTCACAAGCTGTTCACATAGTTTCATTATATGTATAAAACACGTGGTATTTTTAATCAAAGTTAAGTTTTTCATCGGAATTCCTCATCTTTGTAGGGCTTACAAGTCTGTTGAGGAACAAGCAAACTTAGGACCATAACCCGACCACGATGTGTGTTCAACTCTTGCCTGATATGGTGCTGAAGAAGAATGAAATTAAATTAAATGCTGTAATGATAGGGAAAACAGCATATCAAATTGCCCACCAATTCGCCTAGTGACCGAGAAAAACAGTAAAATAATCTTCGGATAGGTTGGTGCGTCCTGGGAGTTTTAAATTCGGAACCTTCTGCATGGGAGTCGTACCGTTACCGCGGCGCCACTCCATTGGGAGTGAGAAAGTAAAAAATAACGAAACGGCTAGAGTGGATGGATTTTGTGAAAACCTGCGTTTTGCATCCTTAAAAGATTTAAACTTAAATGCCAAGTTTAGCATTTATAGATCTTATGGTTTTGAGTTACTCTGTTCAAAGTTACTAAAACGCCGCCCGACTACATTTTTCTAAAATTTTCCAATTAAAATCTTTGAGTGAAATGCAATACTTTCTTACCTAAAATCTAATTTGGTGCTAGGGAATAAATAGTGCCTGAAGTTGATTATGAGGAATGTGTAATCTTAATATTATATAAAAGTCAGTGAATGTATGCCAGTTTTTGTCATGTTTCCACACTGTTGCTCTCAATTTGGCCAAACTTAGCACAGATACCTTTTGACATAAGGTGAAAATCATCGTCTAGCTTAAAATTCGAAGTTCCGTCCCATTTCACAAGAATAATTATTTCATGTTATGCCTATGAAAGCTGACAAGGCCATCTGCATCTTTCTCAACGACAATGTTGATAGTTCAAATAACAATTTATAGTTATATTGATTTTTACCTATCTTTAGTTCCTTTTCTTAGGATTTCTATGCACGCATTAAATAAGAATAACAAGGTTATATTGACGTTACTTAAAGTGTTATTATTTCTTCCCAACTGAGATGCTATCTATAAACAACCACGAGCTAGCCATAATCTAACGTATTTGTGGTTGTTCAAGTTTTTTTGCTTATATATATTAATTAACCCTTTACGTTGGTTACACAGCTAACATAGTGCATGTCAGAAGTGAAAGTGATCTTATTATCCACTGATCCCTTTCAAAATTAGGAACATTTTAATAAGTTGTTATGAGTATTTTAATAGTAAGTTATATTTGTGTATGTAAAAGTCACGATATTATAATATATTTTGTAATGCATTAAGGAAAGGATATTGTTGCACCTGAAACATTGCAATTTCTCACTCGGAGGTCCCGGGTTTGGATTTTTTCATTAACCAGAATTATTCCCTATCCCCACAGAGTCTGGAAGTACAATGTATGTCAGGATGAATGTGTGTGTGTGTGTGTGTGTGAGGAAAATAAAACCAATAAATCTATTAAACCCAACGTAAAGAACCTACAGACGAGTTGTTTCTAATGGAAAGCCCCCGATATGACCTTAGATGTTAAAGGGGATTATATAAATGAAACAATTATTAAAACATTGCAATTATTTACTGTTTTGCAATTAATTCGTATTTCATGTTTTTCTATTATCGCAGCGTATAACATTTTTGCAGCTCTAAGAACTTCAACATTTCCTTTGGCAACATCAATTTTCAAGCTTAACAGTTTTGTTGTTGTTTTTGTTTTGTTTCCCTTCAGGTGTAAACCATTTGCCTATCAGGAGGATAAGAGGGGGGGGGATTTATGCTCTAAGGAAGGACAAAGGCTATATGTTTAAATTGCAGTATGTATAAAACTTTATTACTGCATGGTAAACTGTTTTTTTTGGCAAGACTGTAATATAATACTGTACTGGCGGGAAAAGGGACGGCAAGTGTATGAGGAGTGCGGAACAAAGAAGAACGTTGGAAACTGTAATGGGAACAACGGAAAACAATATGATTCAGGTCAGCGATTTCCCCCGGGTCAGAAGGACATGCTGAGGTGTCAATGACATGAAGACGATGTTGAGGGTAGCATCCTTGACCAAGTCGCATCCGGATCAATGTGGTGAGGTATTGGCGTGCTGTGGTTTAGCTGAAGAACCAGGAATCTTGGGAACGTCTTCCTCGATGGTGGCGTAATATTTCCTTTGGATGTTTTGGAAACTTTCCAGGATCATTCCAGCTACGGTGAGCATTGGTATTTAGATTTAATTGAAAGAATGTATATGAAAGTCTGATGCCTTGGTATTTGCTCTGGCTGATGCTCTGTTTACCAGATGATCGACGACCTCGTTACAATGTATACCTGCATGACTTTTAATTCAGAGAAAGTGAACTTGCTGCCCCTCTTCAGTGGCTGAATGTACAAGGTGCAGAATATCAAGTATATGCATTTCTCTGCTCCACAGGGAATGTTGCAATCTTTGTAGCGCACTCCTGGTGTCCATTAATATAAGCAACTTCGGAAAGTTGCCTAGACAGCCCAATATTGCAAGACTGCTCGGAAGGCAAGAACCTTGGCAGTGTAGTTAGAGGCTTCCACAGGAAGTTGGCACTGAGCATAATCTTCAGAATTGGGACAATAGCATTAGCCTACTCCTTGGGTGGTTTTGGAGCCATCAGGTACTAGAGTCGGCTGATAAGTCCCGGGCCAATAAAACACAAAAAATGAATTATTCATTCAATTTTATTTTATCGCCTTCAAAGTAGGCCCCTTCTGAAATTATGCATCTATACCAACGAATAATCCAATCATCAAAACATTTTTGTAGGCACTTTTAGGAATCGATGTCGATTGTCGCCGCGAATTTTCCTTTATGTCTTCTATCGACTGAAAACTGGTGCCTCGAAGTAGTAACTTGAGTTTTGGAAGGAGAAAGAAATCAGCAGGAGCCAGATCCGATGAATACGGTGGTTGTTCGATGAAATTTGTTGAGTTTTTGGCCAAAAATTCGTGAGCTGGTGCAGTATCCATGAGTTGTCGTTCCACAAATCTGGCCTTTTTCGCGGTATTTGTTCTCTCAAACGCCGCATAAAGCTCAGATAATAATCTTTATTTAACATCTGACCTTCTGGCAAGAACTCTGAGTGCACGACACCGCGATAATCGAAAAAAAACTGTCAATATGACCTTCAGTTTTGATCGAGTTTGACATGTCCTTTTAGGTTTCGGTTCAGTTGGAAGGTGCCATTCGGAAGCTTGTTGACTGGTTTGAGCGTCAAACTCGTAAACTCAGTCTCATCACCAGTTACAATGCGTTTCGTGAATGTGGGGTCGGAACTGGCTCGTTCTAGCATGTCTTTAGCAATCCTTACGCGGTTGAGTTTTTGTAGAAAATCCTAGTCTTTCGGAACTAACCGAGCTGCAACGCGTGTCATGCCCAAACAATCGTTTAAAATGGTACGAATCGATTCGTGAGACACAGAAAGTTCAGCGGCAATCTCTCTCAGACCTAAATGGCGCTTTTCAGACACCATTTTCTTCACTTAAGCAATGTTCAGTTCAGTTGAAACCGTTGATGGCCGACCAGAGCGAGGCAAATCTTCCACCACATCTCGACCACTTTTGAATGCACTGTATCACTCATATGCACGTGTTTTTGATAAAGTCGATTCACCGTAAGCCCTCTGTAACATTTTCAGCGATTCGGCACACGAAATACCATTTGCAATGAAAAATTTGAGACATATTCTTTGTTCAATATTTGTATCCATCGTAAAATCGCAAATCACCTTTGAGATGAACTAACAACATGGTAAACAAACTAGATGACAGATGACGATCAAACTTTGCGTGGGTATAGAGGAAAGTTGTACCAACTTAGCAACAACAATAATTTCGAATCCCCTTTTAAACAGGATTTTTAAATGATCAATTCCCGGTACTTTCTTGACAGAATGTAGCTACAGTTCAATGGCTAGTTTAGTTTTCGAATGACAGCATTTTAAACAAGACAATTTTAGAGTTTTCACGAAAATGGAGGATTTGGAAAAACGAGCAGTGATTAAATGTTTCCATTTGAAAGGCTTAACACCTCAAGAAAACAAGGAGGAAATGGACAGTACATTGAGAGACTCTGCCCCTCATATTCAACGATTAAAAGGTGGATTGTAGAGTTTGAAATGGGACTACGAGCACTAGTGAAGAGCCTCGCTCTGGACGCCCTGTGGAAGTGACAACTCCAAAGATCATTGAAAAAAATTCATCGTTTAGTACTGGAAGACCGCAGATTAAAGCTGTTTGAGATAGCACAGGCTGTAAACATATCAAGAGAACGTGCAGGTAATTATTTAAGTAATGTTTTGGGCTTTCACAAGGTCTGTGCAAGATGGGTGCCGCATTTGTTGACACCTAATCAAAATTTGCAAGAGAAATTGTTTCTGTTCAGAATGTGGAGCTCTCCGTAAAAATCCCAGTGAATTTTTGAGACGCTTATTACCATAGATGAAACTTGGATACATCACTACACTCCAGAAATCAAATCACAGTAAAAACGTCGCCCTCCGTGGTGTAATGGTTACCATGTTAACTTCATATACCCAAGGTCGCGGGTTCAAACCCGGCGGAGGACGATAGATTTTTTTCGGGTGTAAAAATCCTTAGCATAGCTTCCTTCAGAAGGGAAGTAAAGCCATTGGTCCCGTGTCGTAGATTTACGGCACGTAAAAGAACCTCAAGCCTGATAGAGAGGCCTCTGAGCAAAATTAAGCGGTCTTTCACGCCCAATTTGGAATGGAACACTGAGAACTACAGTAGTTAAAGAGCGTGCATAAATAACACGCCATTTATTTACAGTCAAAACAGTGGAATGCGTCAGGTGAACCAACTCCAAAAAAGGAAAAGTTAATTTTGTCAGTTAACAAGGCTATGGCGAATGTTTTCTTGGATGCACAGGGAATTATTTTTATTGATTACTTGAAAAAGGGTAAAAGTATCACTGGTGGCTACTACGCAAGCTTACTGCAACGTTTGAGTGATGTGAAAAGAAAAATACCTCATTTGGCAAAAAAAAAAAAAAGTTCATCACAATGCTCCGGCCCATCGTTCAGTCATTACAACGGGAAAAATGTGCGAATTAAAGTTGGAATTGCTTGAACATCCACCCTATTCGCCAGATCTAGCACCCAGTGACTGCCACCTGTTCCCAAACCTCAAAAAAATTCTTGGAGGACGAAGATTTCACAGCGACGAGGAGGTCATTCATGCGGTGAACAGCTATTTTGAGGACCTTGATAAAACGCACTACAGAGATGGTTTAATTAAATTAGAACACCGATATGACAAATGTATTGCCTTTCTGGAGATTATATTGAGAAATGAAGCAAATACAATTTTTAAATGCTTCTTTCTGAGAGGCCCGGAATTTATCAGCCGACCCTCATATATCTGAACATAATCTGGCCAGGCAATACTCAGAAAATGGCAAAACGCACCGTTTATAACAGCATTGTGTGTGATGTAATCCGGAAGGTAATGTACAGAAATATTAAAGAAGTGCAGTTCGAAGGGATATTGAAAAAACAGGGACAGAAGGGCATTTTAAAATAAGTGGCATACAGGTATGTAGTTCGCGAAATCCAAGCAGCAGTAGTGGAAGTCTCCGAGTGTAATTCCTCAAGAGGATAGCTTCTCAAAAGGCCCTGCAATATCTTCAACACAGGATGATCGTCTACAGAGAAAATGCGTAGTAGGAAGTGCTGCGTCAGAAGGTGTCGACATATGTGCAATGGCGGTTCCGAGCCTCCTCCAGGTGGTGTAGAAAGCCTGACACCAAGACGGAACTATAGAGCTCCAAACTGAGCAGTGTCCAGCTGTTGCAAAATATATTTTGGGTCAGAGCCAATGAAACTACAGCCATATTCCAAAACTGGGCGAAACAAAAGAATTAGAATTGAGGGATCACTACCTAACCAGGTATGCGCTAAACAGCGAAATATATAAAGGGATTTTCCAATCTTGGTAAGAATGTCGCCCTCCGTGGTGTAATGGTTACCATGCTAACTTCATATACCCAAGGTCGATGGATTTTTTCGGGCGTAAACAATAGCAGAATTTTGTTACTTAGTTCCTTATAAGTAGACTGGAACTAAGGGAATGCACTAGGCTAAAGTGATAGTCAAATGTTTTAAAAGCTGTCGTTATGTGATTGTCATTGCAAATCGCCTCTTTGCTTGGCCAGGTGTAGAACAAAAGAAAAACGAACACTCCCGTCTGTGAAAAGTATAAGTACTTCACAACTGAAACTAATAACAAGGAATAACTCTGAAACGGTAAGTTCCACGAAAATAATGTTTATGGTATAACTTGTGTAATTTAACGAGTTCTACATTTTTTTACAGTAATTTTTTTTTTTTTTCCTAGCTCTTGCGGTTTACTAGTTATTCTAAATTAAGCAAAATTCATCCAGAATAAACAGGTCTTTAGAAGCTATTCCCAGAAAATTCAAGATATACGTTTTATATGTGAAAGAAATGGCTTTAATATGTGAGTGATATTTTAATCAAAATCGTTAGAGCCATTTTTAAGAAAACAAAATTTTCGAAAATGTTTCCATGTGAAGGGTAATTAGGGGTGGGGGGATTTTCTTGAAAATCTTCGTGTCGCATCCTTGGAAGATACCAAACCTAAACACCAAGTTTGGTATTCAACCGTCTTTTCATTTTTGAGCTATGCTGTCCAAAGACACACACACGGACCTTTTTCTGAAAATGCTTTTTTTTTGGACTCAGGAGGTCGTAAAATAGTATTTCCGGTGAAATCTCGACATCGAATTTTGGGTGGAATACAATACGGGGCTAGAGAAAGTAAAAATGCTTTTTTTCGGACTCAGGGGACCCCAAAACGTATATTTCCGGTGAAATCTCGGTATCGAATTTTGGGGTGCATTACAATACCTTCTCTATCCCTATGTACATTGTACATATGGGGCTAGAGAAAGTAATAAAAATGTAACTATTTCTATTTTCTTTCTTTCCTATTTGAATGTAAATATTGTTAGAAAATTCAGATTTACTCTGACACTTCACAAGTTCAGTTTGGAAATTTTATACCAGGATTTTTTAAATACAGCAGAGTTTGATAATGTTCTGGATTAAAACATTTTACATGCTAAGACTGGACATGGTTTTAAACTCCCTAACATTCAAAATATTATTTCTTATTTTCAGAATTTTCGCTTCTCGAAATATTTGATTTTATAGACTGTTTAAGTTCTGTGAAAACGTGCTCTAGTTGTTTTCAGTTTGAGTCGACTAAACTAACGTCATCTGTTGCATATCAGACAGATTATTGACCTTGGATACGCGAGTAGTGCCGTTATCACCACGAAGGAGCTTTACGGAGTCAGTCATAGATGAAGGTGAGAACGAAGAGGTGTTTAGTACTAATTATTTAGTTTTTACTTTCTCTACACGTACTATGTACATAGTGTATAGAGAATGTATTGCACTTCACCCAAAAATACGATACAGAGATTTTACCAGAAATATATGTTTTAGGGTCTCCTGTATCCAAATAAGTATTTTCAGAAAAAGATTCGTGTGTGTGTCCGTGTGTCTGTGAACATGATAACTCAACAACGAAAAGTCGGCAAAATACCAAACTTGGTATTTAAGTTTAGTATCTTCCAGGGATGCGACATGAAGATTTTGAGAAAAATCCCCCACCCCAAATGGAACTTTTTTCAAATTTTTTTATTTTCATAAAAATGGATCCAACGATTTTGATTAAAATATCGTACATTAAAGATATTTACCTGACAAATAAAATGTATATCTTTAATTTTCTAGGAATAGCCTCTGAAGACTACGTTATTCTGGATGAGTTTAACGGAATTTTGCATAATTGCTAAACCGTAAGAGATGGATAAAAACTTACCACACAAAAAATGTAGAGCACGTTAAAACACACAATTTATGTTACATACATTTTTTTCGTGGAGTTGGTAGTTTTTGAGATATTCCTTGTTATTGGTTTCAGCTTTAAGTAACTTATACTTTCTCATACAGGAATTTATCAACTGCTATCCATACAGCCAAGGAACTTCAGTCAGAAAGCAACCAGCTTTTGACTATCACTTTAACCTATGGTATCCCCTTATTTCGCTTCTAAGTATAAGGAAGCAAGTGATAAGACCATTTCTGCTAGTCTTTTTTTTTTTTTTTTTTTTTTTTCCTCGCTTAGCATGAAGTAAATAGAGGCACAAGCTTTTTAACAATAATTTGTTGCTGAGATATAGAGAAGTCATGTGAATGGAACACATCAGATTTTTTTTTAATTGTTCCATTTATACCCCGCTCATAACTCCAATGATCATATGGTTGGATTTTTTTCTTTGTAATATATTGCCCATAGGAAATAGTGTTTACTCGCGTACAGTTGTCATTAAATGTTTACTTCTTTAGGTTTGATACATACACGTTCACACTCTCATACTTCCAAGCTCTGGAGAGGTTAGGGACTAATCCCAGCCGGTAACGAACCGAGGACCCCTCACACAGCAGACAGGTGTTCTTCCAACTGGACTACGGGGGCAGCTTTAGCATTTATATGTCGGATGTCCCAAATGAGTCTCCAAAGTGAACAAGGACGCTTGTAAGTGTGCCTAAGTTTGTAACAGAACTATTATCTGTTCAGCCTCAGTTCACCGGTAATGTAAATAAAAGCAACAGGTTGCAACGGTTCTGATTGGTTGTTGAACGTTTTACAGCTTTTCTCTATAAAAATAGGTCATCTTAATTTGCTTAAAGAAGTACACGAATATCATGTTAAACTGTGCAATGTTGTCGAAATAACATAGCAAGAGCTATTAATAAACAGAAATTGGTTGAACTTTGATGATTATTCCCTTACGCAACAATGCACATGTGTTGTGCCGTTCATACATTGTAACGGATGACTTTCAATTACCACGTGGAGAGTGTAGTTCACATATGTAAGCAATTGCGGAGGCGTGTGATAGCAGTGTAAGCGAGGAAGACCTCTAAAAAGAGGTTAGAAAACAGTTGTTCTTAACGTATGCGATAAGTTTTGTGAAGTCTACCATACTCTTGCATTAGATAATATCCGGAGTTTAATTTATTGGTGATCGGGAAGAGAGTGTGGGATTTGGAGGGAATGGTGGACATTGCCGTTGACCAAAGAGTATCAATTCCAGTGACGATTCAGACAGTTCCAGTGCATCTGCAACAGATGACTCAAATATTGAAGTATTGGAACCACTTCCATCTTCAGATTAACTCTTCTGGATAAGTCATTGTATTATTGTAGTATTTTAAAGTAAAGGGCTGCATATTAAAGTAATGTGCAGTAATGGTTGTACGCACATACACAAAATATAAGCGGTTGGAGGGATGATTGCATGCAATACACCGTCGAACAACATGTCTGCATTTTGTTAATGTTACGAGAGAATTATTTCACCTTTCATAGATTAGATTAGATTAGAAAGCATTCTGTAGGTTCGTTTAGGCCAGAAAGCCACTGAACATAGAACTTGTCAAGGCATATACATGTATACATATGTTTATATACTATATACTCTGAAAAAGAAAATGTATAAAGCTCTAGTGCTAAAAGCATAGATTACAAAAACAACAGAATACTTTTTTTTTTTTTTTTTTTTTTTGCATGCACATAAAAACAAAGAGTATCAAAATATAGTGTTAAAATGTATAAATAAATATAATTTCATTATATGTAAAACTAATGTTATGTCAGATGATAGTTTTCAAATTACCGATATAATAGTTACTAGTAGTAATTATATAAACTAAAACATGATTATTGTATTGTGTACTCTTCATACATGTCAACAAATTACAATACATATTTACAAATATGTTATAGAATTTCCAATGCAAAGATTTACAATTATGTACTAGAGTGTAAAATATCAAAACATCAGGATTTACAGACCTTGTGTCATTGCTAAATACTAAAAAAAATCATTTGACACATTCGTGCAAGTCAAAGTATAAATCAGTTTAATGAATAACAGTTCGTCTACTTCTTTTATTTTCTTTGATTTTTGATACATCTCATAGCTTTAATGAATATCTTAGAAGAGTGAAAGTAGATAGGTATTTATTTCCTGCCAATAGTAAAACGTAGGCGTGCGTTTTTTGTAATTGTATAGGAGACGAACAGCTAAGCTTCACGTGGTCAGTACACACGCGTTCGCGGAATAATACATTCTGGGTTGTTGACATCATCGGTGAAGTAAAGTTGGACAGACATAGAGAAGGAGCATTACTTTGAAGTGTTCTCCCTCCTCCTGTTTGAATAATACCGTGAGAATTGTGCGCTAACCACTGAAGAAAGCGTTTTCAACTGAGCGTTTAATTGAAGACATCGATATTTCCGAAAAAGTAAAACATAAATTTCGGTATATATCCATCGTGATTGTGAGAAATTTAATCATTCATGGTAAATGGTTTCTGCAATAGAAAGAAAATAAATTAAACGAAAAAGAAAAAAGATTCTGAATTCATATACGTTTTCAAACCACCATCGTTTGTTACTTTCTCTACACGTACTATGTTCATAGTGTATAGAGATATTGCATTCCACCCAAAAATTCGATACCGAGATTTCACCGGACATACATGTTTTAGAGTTCCCTGTATCAAAAAAAAGGAAAGTATTTTTACTTTCTCTACACGTACTATGTACCTACATAGTGTATTAGATATTGCATTCCACACAAAAATTCGATTCCCAGATTTCACCCGAAATACACGTTTTAGGATTCCCTGTATAAAAAGAAGGAATGTATTTTTACTTTCTCTACACGTACTATGTACCTACATAGTGTATAGATATTACATTCCACCCAAAAATTCGATACCGAGATTTCACCGGAAATACACGTTTTAGGGTTCCCTGTATTAAAAAAAAAAGCGTGTTTACTTTCTCTACACGTACTATGTACCTATATATAGAGAAGGTATTGCGTTCCACGCAAAACATCGATACCGAGATTTCACCGGAAATAGACGTTTTTCTAGAACGATCCTATGCACTGTATAAAGAAAATAGAAAAAGGTCCGTGTGTCTATGAATACGATAACTCAAAAACGAAAAGTCGGTAAAATACCAAACTTGGTATTTAAGTTTTATTATCTTGCAGGGATATGACACGAAGATTTTGAAGAAAAAAAATCCCCACCCCCAAACTACCCTTTACATGGAAAAAACTCAACATTTTTAATTTTCTCAAAAATGGCTCTACCGATTGTGATGAAAATGCCGTATATTAGAGATATTTACATGTCAAATAAAATCTATATCTTGAATTTTCTGGGAATAGCCTCCAAAGATATCTTTATTCTGGATGAATTTTTCTGAATTTTTCATAACTGGTAAACCGTAAGAGATAGATATCGTTAAAACATACTTTATGCCATATACGTTTTTTTCTGTGAGTTGTCCATTTCTGAGATATTCCCTGTTATTTGTTTCAGATTCGAAATACTAGTCTCACACAGAAGCGGATTTCAACTATATGACAACCAGCTTTTAAAAGATTTGATTATCATTTTAGCCTCGTATATTCCCTTATTTACCTTCTACTTACAAAGAAGGAAGCAATTAAGACAATTCCTGCTAATGTTTGTAGCGATTATTATAAATAGATAGAAGAATAAGCCATTTAACAATAATTTGTTATGGCGATGTAGCGAAAGTCGTGTGAATGGAACACATCAGATTTTATTTATCTGTTCTGGAAGCTATTCTTAGTTTTCTATCTATTTACTTCAGATTAATCATGAAATACTTTTGCAGACATTTAATTTTAGTTTTAAGGGTCTTAAAAGAGCTTGTAGTAAACTCTTCAAAAAACGAGCCGATTTATGCTGGTTTTGAAATTCCATTCTTTGCAAAATACCCTCTCAAAAAAAAAAAAAAAAAAGAAATGTTCTAGCACTTTAAGAACCTAAAACGTTTTGAAAAATACAAACTAATAGAAATGGAACTAATAGAAAAACGTATTTAGCATAAGTTGCATGTTTTAACTAGGTACACCCTAGTTATTGCCGCCCCTCGATGCACGATCATCCCTCGTGTGTGTGTGTGTGTGTGTGTGTGTGTGTGTGTGTGTGTGTGTGTGTGTGTATAAGTCCTTAGAAAACAAATTAATTTAGGTAGATTTTTTTTTCAACACAATCTTTTAGCTCGATGCACTTTTCCCCAACTGTTTTAAGTCTTCCAAAAAGTAGAATTTCGGAAGCTCCTCAAATTAGGCATCTGTTTGGGAGATGACCTATTTTGTTAAACGTGAATCGGTTTCCGCCGAGCCACTTTTTCAAGTTTGGAAATAAAAAAAGTCACTGGGTCCCAAATCTGGTGAACACGGTAGATGTTGAAGTAATTCGAATCTTAATTCTACAATGTTCGCCATCGCACAGATGTGCATTGCCTTGATGGAAGAGAAACATTTTCTTTGCCAGATGAGGGTGTTTTTTCTTGATTCTTCGTTCAACCGATGCAATAACCATGCATAATACTCTCTATTTGTTCTTACTTTCTGCAAGTAATCAATGTAGATGATTCCGCGTGCATTTCACCATCTTTGCTTAGCCAGCTCGCCTTAAAACCCCACTGTTTCGACTGTATTTTTGCCTATGTTTCATCCACAGTAATGTATCGACGCAGAAACTCGCCAGGATTGCGACGGAAAAGTGCCAAACCAGCTTCCGAATTGATCAACGATTGTGTTTATCAAATGAGTGCAAACGCGGTACCTATTTTTCTGAGACCTTTGTCAGGTACAAGAAAACTTTAAATCAAACGATTAGTTGCATATCAACCGAATAATTTTACATCTACACAACAAGAAAAAAAAAGAAGAAAAAAACAGAGGATTTTCTGTAACAGTTGCTTTAGTAAGAAAACTTGACTAACTGCAAGTGAAGAGAAACAAAGTGTATTTTGTTTTTACTGTTTATTATTTGGTAATGAAGGTCTGTGGACGCCGGTAGGCTGTAAGGGTCATTTGGTGAAGGAATTACGAAACAGGAGGCAAGTGCACTTCACTTACAAAATGCCTGTAAATTTAAATTATTGGGAACTAAAAATATTGCTGCACAGATTGATTCTGCACACAAAACATCAATTCAGAAACACAATGAACTAGTCAGTAAGAATAGACACATACTGAGTGTATGCAATTTTGCCGAACCCATGACCAAGAATTGAGAGGTCACGACGAAACACAGGAATCAGCAAACCGTGGCAATTTCTTTAGGTTTGTTATCTCTCCTCGATAATCTCGACAGTGTGTTAGATGACCCTTCAACTGTGCCAATACTGTAGTATGTAAATATACTTAACATATTATACAGAATGGACTATTAGATTGCATGTATCAGTTTTACATTGAATGCTGCGGATTATGTTTTGTGCAGACTGACGAAACAACGGACATAGCTTGCCGCAGTCAATTTATAATTATTTTAGGTACTTAATGCGTGCAAACCCGTTGAAAGATTTCTTTCCTTTAAAGAGATTTATGATCTAACAGCCAGTGGTCTCTGTGATGTTTTGAAAAATAAGTTGAAGCCTTTCAAAGTTGAAAGAAAACCTATATCTCAAGAATACGATCATGCCGCAGTAATGAGCGGTATCCATGGTGGTGTTCAGGCTTTGATGCAGGAATTTTACCTTTTTGGTTATACGAAATGCTTGTTCTAAATACATTAAATCAGTTAAGTTGTTTTTCACCAAAATTGATAGATTCACATGTTTACTTTCTCTATACGTACTGTGTACATAGTGTATAGAGGAAGTATTGTATTCCACCCAAAAATTCGATAACGAGATTTCACCGGAAATACATGTTTTAGGACCCCCTGAATCCATAAAAAGCATTTTCAGAAAAAGGTCTGTGTGTATGTGTGTTTGTCTAAAAGACCGTTAAATACTAAGCTTGGTATTTAGGTTTGGTATCTTCCAAGGATGCGACACGAACATTTTCAAGAAAATCCCCCCAACCCAAACTACCCTTTACATGGAAACATTTTCGAAAATTTTGATTTCCTAAAAATGGCTTTAACGATTTTGATTAAAATACCGTATATTAAAGACATTTACGTACCAAATAAAATGTATATCTTGAATTTTCTGGGAATAGCCTCTGAAGAGCTCTTTATTATGGATGAATTTTGCTAAATGTTGCTTAACTGCTAAACGACAAGAGATAGACAAAAATTTACTACACAGAAAATGTTGATCTGATCAAAACACAGATTATATGTCCTTTACATTTTTACTGTGGAGGCAACCGTTTCCGAGATATTCCTTGTTTTTGGTTTCAATTGTGAGTACTTATACTTTTCTCAGACAGGAAATGTCCATTTTTCTTTTGTTCTACTCCTGGCCAAGCAAAGAAGCGATTTGCAATGACAATCGAATAACGTCAGCTTTTAAAACATTTGACCATCGGTTTAGCCTAGTGTATTCCCTTATTTTCTTCCTACTTATAAGGAACTAAGCAGTAAGAACATTCTGCTAATTATTATCTCGATTAGTAAGGTGCAGAAAGAAGAATAATCTTATGTAAGAAGTTTGTAAAAGAGCTAGAGAAAGTCATGTGAGTGTAACACATCAGATTTTTCTCTTATACAACAAAACGCAGTGATTTGCTGCGTTCAGTTTGCAACAAATGCATTCCAGCTGCTTCCACAACAAGATGGAACTTTTAATAATGGGTTGTGAACAGCGCTAATGAAAACAAAGTTTATTTACTAGTGTTTTGAGAACATTGAGGAAGGTGGTTGGGATGATATAACCACAAGGGAAGAATTGAAGAATTTACTGAACAATTCAGAATTTTTATTTCTAATTGTTTCTACGACGCTATGAAACATGTTGACATTCTGTGCACACTTCAGATGCCGCTAGTGTTACAGTATCTAATGCATTAAAATATTTTGAATCACTTGTGTTGAAATTCGTGAGAACACAAGAAGATACCATGTTGATTAGAACTTTTCTCCCCCCTCAAGAAAGGGAACGAATTACGGTTCTGAAGTGGACCTGAAGTTTTCTGAAGTACACAAAATGCTGCAAATTGCACTAAGAACTCCAGTTTCAACGGCTGAGGCAGAGAGAAGTTTGAGTACATTGAAAAGAATTATGTATTTACGTAGGAACCCATGGGCAAAGATAGACTCAATTCCTTGGTTGTTTGCTCCCACATGGGCCTGTTTTAAAAGGTATAGGTATAACATTACGACATTTGGCAACCACAAGAAAAATGCTCACGAACCGCCACTGGTTCATAGGAATTTTCATGTTCTTTCATACTTGATTTGCGTTTTTCCAGACAATGAAACCTTCTGTAGCTAAGGAAGATATCTTGTCAAAGAGGCTATTGGGAGCACAATAAAGTGCTCGCGAATGCCCGCCTGGGTAGTGTGGTGGTAGCGTGTCTGCCTCACATTAAAAAAACCGTGAGTTTTAATCTCGCTTAGGGTTAGTTACCCGGATAAGGTTCTTTATCGGAGTTTTCCCTTATCCTGAAAAGACGAGTGTCCAGCAACTTTAAGCTGCATGGACCACGAGATCATTTGAGATTCATTTCACCAATTCCATTCATCGTCCGATATGACCAACCAGGTTAAACTGCGCATTTACTTTTAGAAAACGCTAATCACGATCTAGACGTCGTTTCCCCATTAAAGTTCGGCTGAATAGTGATTGCGAAAGGTATCTGGCAGTGTCTGAATACTGTCGCCTTGTGCACTCAAAATGTTCGATGTTTTATTATTATTATTATTATTATTATTATTATTATTATTATTATTATTATTGCGCCTTGGCTTAGTACGTAGTTGCATCGTTTATAAGCCATTTAGCGGGATCATTACATGATTTAACAAATTCAGTATCTACTATCCTCTTGAATCATATGCACCTACTGAAATTATTATCGTCACCCCTACTGGTATTTTCACCCGTATCACTACTCTGTCCAAATGTATCTGTTTCCGTTAATTCTTCATTAGTAGAATCTTATTAACAGTAGCTTAATGAGCATCTTCGATCTTTACTTTCTCTATACGTACTATGTACATAGTGTATAGAGAAGGTATTGCACTCCACCCAAAAAATCGATACCGAGATTTCACTGGAAATAATGTTTTAGGGTCCCCTTTATCTAAAAAAAGCATTTTCGGAAAAAGGTCCGTGTGTGCGTGTGTGTGTGTCCGTGTGTCTGTGAACATGATAACTCAAAAACGAAAAGTCGGTAAGATACCAAACTTGGTATTTAAGTTTAATATCTTCCAGAGATGCGACACGAAGATTTTGAAAACAATCCACCCATCCCAACTACCTTTTACATGGAACTTTTTTCGAAAATTTTGAGTTTCTCAAAAATGGCTCTAACAAGTTTGATTAAAATATCGTATATTAAAGCTATTTACCTGACAAATAAACTGTATATCTTGAGTTTTCTGGGAATAACCTCTGAAGAGTACTTTATTCTGGATGAATTTTACGGAATTTTGAATAACTGCTAAACCGTAAGAGAAGGACAAAAACTTACTACACAAAAAATGTAGAGCACGTTAAAACACAATTTATGTTATTTACATTTTTTTCGTGGAGTTCATCGTTTTTGAGACATTCCTTGTTTTTCGTTTCTGCTATGAAAAACTTATACTTTTCTCATACAGGAATTTGTCAACTGCTGCCCACTCAAACAAAACAACTTCAGTGACATAGCAACCAGCTTTTGACTGTCACTTTAACCTATGGTACTCCCTTATTTCGCCTCTACTTACAAGGAAGCAAGTAAAACTATTTCTGCTAATTTTTTTTTCTGACTGGCATGAAGTAAATAGAAGTATAAGCTTTTTACCAGTAATTTGTTGCAGAGATGTGAGAAAGTCATATGAATGGGACACATCAGATTTATCCTTTTGTTGAGCAATATTATAGGAAGACTTTTTACACGTCTTTCCAATTAACACCCTATTTTTTTCTTGGTTTACATTAGCATTCTTTTCTATATCGTGAGCCACTTAACTTTTAATGCGATTCAAGTTCACTCATTTGGAAGTTGTGGTTTACGAAGCGAGTACTTATAATTTCTTATATCCTCTGTGCTTACAACTGTTCACATTCTAAGTCCATTGAATACTAAAATATAATCGTTAACATTCGAAACATATGCAAACATTCATTGCTGAAACAAAACTGATTTCTATGATTTATTTTTCAGCCATTAACGCGATATGGGCTATATTGAAAATGTAATTGAGTTGTATTAATAGCAATAAAAAATAAACATACATCCTATTGATTTTCAAAAGGCATTGTTGTTTATACAAGCAGTTAAATGTAACAATTTCCTCCCCGTCCCATCTACACGTTTTGCAATAAAATTACGCGGATTTAGTCCTTCCTTTTACTCTCGCCGTGAACCCGCGACAATGCGATAAAACAATAACATTCGATTTCCACAAGTTGTACAAGATCAAACTTCACTAAAGGTTTGCCAACATTTTTAAAAATAAATTTTACTAAAAAAGGGGGAGGAACAGAAAATGGAGAAAATGTCACCCCGTGAAAATTGCCGCCTTTAGACCGAATCTGGCACTGGACGCATCTTTGGAAAATGCTAAAATTAAATGAGACGTTTGGAATTTATCCGACTTTACTTTTTAGAATGATTCTATTCGTAGACATATGTATATTTTCGGTGAAATGCCTAAACAGAATGTTTTGTTGGAATACAATAGTTGCTCTAGCTGTTGTGTGGATGGTAAAGAGAAAGGTGACTGTCAATTAAACAAGACATGCTTATTGGTCTTCCAGTATTTCATCATGTGTATTGCATTTTTGAGAAACGAGTATCCTCAACTTTCTTATTAATTGTTCAATCGTTTTGTTGAAAGGCGTTACCAACAGTTCTCGTGTAAAAAAAAAAAAAAAAAAAAAAATTAAGACAACTCCGACATTGCGATAATTTCGAAATGTTCAGGCCAGTTCATAATGCGAAATAAGTTTATTAAATGCGCGCGTACGCACACGCACACACAGACACAATCTCTGCCTCTCCCTCCATGGCCTTCTAAATCTCAAGGTCTCGCGGGTTCAAACCCGGCCCAGACCGATAGTTTTAAAGGCGCTTAAAAGCGAAAGTCCCAAGTCAAGAGATTTACTGGCATGTAAAAGAACTCCTGCGGAACGAAATTTCCGTATACCGATGGCGATGATACTATCCTGGCAATTGACAGCATATATAACTTTAAAACTCTCTCTCTCTCTCTCTCTCTCTCTCTCTCTCTCTCTCTCTCTCTCTCTCTCTCTCTCTCTCTCTCTCTCTAACTCGGAACTTCTGGATTTGAAAGCTAGCATGCCAGTCAACAGACTGCAGAGGCAGTCGCCTTCGGCTACTGTGGTGTTATTGAAGACTTAAATTTCGAAGCAGCCTGTATTATTGTTTACTATCTTTCTTAGGTTTATTACATTACACAGCATACTATCCATTCGGTGATGCACACTTCAAAACTTTTTGGAGGATAGGTGTGATTCTAAAGTAAAAAAATTTTCGGCGCAGCCAAGAATCCAAACCATTCGTTCTAGATTTAGAAGTCAGTACACTGATCACTAGGTCACACAGGAAGCCCTTTACAGGGGAGGGGTTTCACGTTTCTGATAAATGTTTGTTATTTTTTCCACAGTAAGTGCACTACATGCGCTCGTAATTTCAAGTATTTAAGGTGGCTGTAAATAAAAGCCAACGTATAATCTAAAATATGGCGAATATCTGAATCAGATAATAATTCTTTTATAACAATTATATTTTGTGTAAAATGCTGATAACGTCAGTAAACTTTGGCTGCCCCGTGATTATTTCGGAAGGAAATTTGCATCGTTTTTCGAGGACTTCGTGTAGCATGGGGAGCTATGAATGTCTTCTGGGATTAACTCTAAACTTACTCTTCATAAAATGGTATGGCATTCATATTTATTTTATCCTAAAACTTTAATTATTTACACGCATACTTAAAGACGATGTTGAATGTATACCAAACTGTAAACTTGCCGTAATTCATATGTTATATGTTAACCTTATTTCCTAAGATACTGGAAACACTTTATTCAATATTTTCCTTAATAACTTTCTGGACGGCATTTTTTATTTTGATGATATGGAAAAACTGTTTTTCACATTCTAGTCATTTTATGACACCAAAGATATGTTTCCTGAAGTACCTTTTCAATAATTATTCAATCCCTAGAGTAGTTAATTCTTGGTTATCTATAGCAGTAAGTAGATTTACAATGCCTTCTATACTTAACTCTTATTTCGGATGTCTTTTGTTTCCTTATCGAGCCTCCTTCAAGCGATAGCAATTCAAGTCGATTTCAACTTTTTCCGTGAGAAGGAGAAAGAACTGAATTAATGTTCTCCAGATTACTTTCAGTAATCCAGATATTATAATATGGACATGCTTCATCTGACAGAATAGCTGTTAGCATAATACTTTATGTTGAAAGTCCTATAATATGAGTAATATTTATTAGATACTATCCGGAGCTAGAGTTCTCTAGTCCCCTTGATCCGAACCGTGGTTTTTTGCTTGCATTCTTTCCAAAGATTCAACATCAAGGGTCCAGAAAATTCCTTGTGTGTATGTAATAACAGAAACAGTGAAACATTTAATTTTTCGCTGTCCACGCTTTAAAGAAAAGATATTTAATTTTAAACTTCGGACTCAATCTGTAACCTAATTTACACTGTTCCATTATTTACTTGATTTCATTAGTTATGCTGTTTGTTCCATTTATATCCCCTTTATCATCTAAGGTCATATCGGCGGCTTTGCCTTTGGAGCAATTGAGGGGGTCAGTGGAACAGTGGTCTAACCAATTTTTTTAAAAAATGGAGCATAACTCAGTTAAACACACCTGGTTCCTTTGAGAATAACGAAAACCTAATTGTAATCGAACTGATTGTGCACTGACACTTTTCCAGATTATTACACAACACATCGAGTACTGTTAACATAATGTTGAGCTATACCTAACAATTTTAATTAGTGTGATGCAAATCCTTTTCTGGGTTAGACCACTGTTGCGCTGACCCCCTCAATTGCTCATCGGCAGTGGTGTTCCTCGTTTAAAATTCTGTTAATCCTTGGGTTTGTTTATTTTGGATTTACTTCATAAACATAGATACATACACACACACACACACACACACACACACACACACACACACACATTTAGCTCTCACTTATACTTCCAGGCTCTTGATATGCGGGGATTAGTCCTGACTAAAGAAAATGTCCCAACCTCCAGTTAGAAATCTGACTCGAGACTCTGAATTTGCTAATCATACCACAACGATAGACCAAGAAATTTTCAATTGAATTTCTTAAATGTGTTTGCTATGTCTATTGATAGAAATTTAATTGTATTTCTAATTTAAGTTGTTAATAACCCCAATATACTATGTAAAATAGTGTTTCTTAAAGTTTGTATAACAATAATAGTATAACAATAACAGCAATAAACATATTATTATTATTATTATTATTATTATTAGCAATTTCCGCCACTCTCTGTATGAAGTAGGATTGCAGAGGTCCATGTTCCGAAAAGTGGGTCTAACCAGACAGTTATGCAATGGACAATAAATGTCAGTCTGGGTAGCTCAGTGGATAGGCGCAGGCCTTTTGAACTCACTGTCGCGGGTTCAAACCCGGCCCAGACAGATGGTTTTTATGAGTTCTTACGAGGGTCGGCTGATAAGTCCCGGGCCTCACACAGATATGGCGCCACTAGTCCAGTTAGACGGTTGCATCGTATAATTTAACTCTAGACTAGCTTGAATCCATAGTTACAGGTCAATAGCTTGTTAGTTTTCGATTGACAGCATTTTTTTTTTTTAATTGCTTCATTTGTATAGCCCCCTTTAACATCAATGGTCATATCGGGGGCTTTCACTTGTGAAACTGTAGGTTCAGAACATTAGGTTAAACTTTATATTACTAAACACACACATTACTCTCACATTCATACTTCCAGACTCTGTGGGGGATAGGGAATAATTCCGGGAATCGAACCCAGGACCTGGTGAGAAGTCAGCTCGCTGACCACTCGACCACAGAGGCAGTCAACAGCATTTTAAACAAGGCAACTTTAGAGTTTTCACGAAAATGGAGTTTTTGGAAAAACGAGCAGTGATTAAATACAACCATTTGAAAGGCTTAACGACTAAAGAAATCAAGGAGGAAATGGACAGTACATTGAAGGACTCTGCCCCTTCGTATTCAATGGTTAAAAGGTGGGTTGCAGCATTTAAAATGGGACGTACGAGCACTAGTGTTGAGCCTCGCTCTGGACGCCCTGTAGAAGTGACAACTCCAGATATCATTAAAAAAAATCATCGTTTAGTACTGGAAGACCGCAGATTAAAGCTGGTTGAGGTATCAGAGGCTGTAAACATATCAAAAGAACGTGCAGGTAATATTTTAAGTTATGTTTTGGGCTTTCACAAGATCTGTGCAAGATGGGTACCGTGTTTGTTGACACATAATCAAAAGTTGCAAAGAAAAACTGTTTCTGTTAAGAATGTGGAGCTCTACCGTAAAAATCCTAGTTAATTTTTGAGACGGCTTATTACTATTGATGAAATTTGGATACATCATTACACTCCAGAAAGTAAATCACAGACAAAACAGTAGATTGCCAGGTGAACCAACTACAAAAAAGGCAAAGTCAACCTTGTCAGCTAACAAGGTTATGGCGAGTGTTTTCTGGGATGCACAAGGCATTTTTTGTTGTTGATTACTTGAAAAACGGTAAACGTATCACTGATGACTACTACGCAAACTTACTGCAACGTTTGAGTTATGACATGAAAAGAAAAATATCTCATTTTGCAAGCAAAAAAAAAAAAAAAAAATCCTGTTTCAAAATGTGCGAATTAAAGTTCGATTTGTTTGAACATCCGTCCTATCCGCCAGATCTAGCACCCAGTGACTACCACCTGTTCCCAAACCTCAAAAATTTTCTTGGAGGACGAAGATTTCACATTGATGCGGTAAACAGCTATTTTGAGGACCATGATAAATCGCACTACAGAGATGGTTTAATTAGATTAGAACACAAATATGACAAATGTATTGCCTTTCTGGAGATTAAGTTGAGATAAAGCCAAAAACTTATTTTTAAATGCTGTTTTCATTGAGAGTCCCGGGACTTATCAGCCAACCCTCGTAAAAGCGACAGCCCTATGTCAGTAGATTTACTGACATGTAAAGAATTCCTGCGGCGCTGATATGATTCTGGCAACTGACAGCGTCGTTAACAAAAAATAAATAAATAAAAAAGTAAAAAATAAAAATTAAACTAACAATAAAATAAAAAAAAATCTGATATTTTCATTTGACTTTTTAGCACTATTCTTTTTATCAACTGTATTCTTTAAAAATCTTATTTTTGTATCTCATTTATATTAATTGAGATAAATGTTTGCAGAAGTCCTTTCATTACCTTCATCACGCTCCTAATACAATCTTCACCAATGTCAATGCAAACGGACCCTGAAAAGTGGTAAATAAAATCACAGGAAAGCTGTACAAAAGTTGGATCAAAGCGGCTTTAAAAACCACTTCTTTTGCTCGTGACCGTAAATATATAGTCCAACAAGTTTTAAATTGAAAATGACGCTTATGACTAGAACAATTTATGCACAGAGATGAAGTTACAAATATGGAATAAACAAAACGCCTTAGGAAATAATTACTATAAATACATGAGGTAAAGATATTAGTTACACATGTTAAAATTAAGATCACGTTGAAAAAACATATTTTTACTGCTATTAATTTGTTGAACTACAACAAAACCTTAATTACGCTTTGAACCAAGGTACACACGACCGAAACTAAGCAGGCAGTGAATGCTGCAGCTTACATTAAAACTTTGAAGTTTCATGTGTCCTTCGTGACAAACGCCACAACATTAATGCTGACGATGCCAAACTTCTTCATGACAATGTTGCTGCTGCTGAAAATCACCAAATTGGTTGGGAGGTGCTCCAGCATCCACCATACAGTCTGGACCCTGCACCGTCGGACTTTCATCTATTTGATCCCATGAACAAAGTCCTGGCCGTCCAACGCTTTGCGACAGATGCGGAAGTGAAATCCAGAGAAACGGACTTCTACGAATAGGGCATGCCTATTGAACCTGGTATCATGATGGGACAAATGTGTTGACAAAGTTGGTGACCATGTCGAAAAGTAGGTAAAAGGTGTAAGTTCATTTGTGAGTTTTTTGTTTTTGTTTTCTTAACTATTCAATTTTTTTTTTGTAAAAAAATTATTGTGCGTTACTTTACGATCTGCCCTTATTATACTTTATTCTTCATCCTTCAAACGGAGTTGAAAATGTTATACACACACTGAAACAGGCTACCGCGGTTACGTCATTAGGCGGTGACCATTACGTTTCTATGACGTCGCAGATTTTTACTTTCTCTACACGCACTATGTGCATAGTGTGTAGAGAAGGTATTGCACTCCACCCAAAAAAATCGATACCAAGATTTCACCGAAAATATATGTTTTAGGTTCCCTTATATATAAAAAAAAAGCATTTTTAGAAAAAAGTCACTGTGTGTGTGTGTGTGTGTGTGTGTGTGTGTGTGTGTGTGTCCGTGTGCCTGTGAACACGATAACTTAAAAACGAAAAGTCGGTAAAATACCAAACTAGGTATTTAAGTTTGTATCTTCCAGGGATGCGACACGAAGATTTTGAGAAAATTTCCCCCACCCCAAACTACCCTTTACATGGAACTTTTTTAGAAAATTTTGATTTTCGCAAAAATGGCTCTAACAATTTTGATTAAAATATCATACATTAAAGATATTTACCTGATAACAAAATGCATATTTTGAATTTTCTGGGAATAGCCTCTGAAGACTACTTCATTCTGGACGAATTTTACAGAATTTTGCATAACTGCTAAACCGTAAGACTTAGATAAAAACTTACTACACAAGAAATGTAGAGCATGTCAAAGCACAATTTATGTTATATACATTTTTGTCGTGGAGTTGATCGTTTTTGAGATATTCATTGTTTATGGTTTCAGCTATGAAAAACCTACTTTTCTCATATTGAAATTTGTCAACTTCTGTCCTTATAAACAAAGGAACTTCAGTCTCATAGCAATCAGCTTTTGACTATCACTTTAACCTATAGTACTCCCTTATTTCGCTTCTACTTACAAGGAAACAACTAATAAAACTATTTCTGCTGATTTGTTCTCGAGTAGCAGGAAGTAAATAGAAGCATAAGCTTATTAACAATAATTTGTTGCAGAGAGGTAGAGAAAGTCATATGAATGGAACACATCAGCTTTTTTTGTTTTTGTTTTTTTAACTATTAAATTTTTTTTGTAAAAAAAAATTCTGTGCGTTACTTTACGATCCGCCCTTATTATACTTTATTCTTCGTCCTTCAAACGGAGTTGAAAATATCCGCAAAATAGTCGATTTTTTGCTCCAGATTATCAAACGTCACTCTTAAACAGTAAGTAAATTACACACACACACACACACACACACACACACACACACACTGAAACAGGCTACCGCGATTACGTCATTAGGCGGTAACTATTACGTATCTATGACGTCGCAGATTTTTTACTATTGTGCAACCGCCTTCATTGGTTTTGCGATTAGATAACCGTAAAGATTCCGTGCGTATGGCAAAATTATGACTTTTTGCGCTCTGGTCAATGTAGGCGGATTTGAAAGTGAGTAGGACTTGCGCACCAATATCCAGATGCCCTCGTGAGTAGAAGTGCATCCGGTTTTAAGAAAATCTAGTGGAGCAAATTTACATTTTAGAGCTTCTACACTAAACAAGAGTGGACAACTCGAAAGTAATATCTTATTCCAGGTGAAAGAGATCATTCATTTTTTTTTCTTTTTCTTTTTACTTTTTCTACACGTACTATGTACATAGCGTAGAAGTATTGTATTCCACCCAAAAATTCGATGTCGAAATTTCACCGGAAATACATGTTTTAGGACCCCCTGAATCCAAAAAAAGCATTTTCAGAAAAGGTCCGGGTGTATGTGTGTTTGTCTGTCTGTGTGTGTGTGTCTGTGGACAGCATAGCTCAAAAACGAAAAGACCGTTAAATACTAAATTTGGTATTTACATTTGGTATCTTCCAAGGATGTGACACGAAGATTTTCAAGAAAATCCCGCCACCCCAATTACCCTTTACATGGAAAAAATTTCAAAAATTTTGATTTTCTAAAAAATGGCTCTAACGATTTTGATTAAAATCCCGTATATTAAAGATATTTACATACCAAATAAAATGTATATCTTGAATTTTCTGGGAAGAGCCTCTGAAGAGCTCTTTTTTCTGGATGAATTTTGCTAAATTTTGCTTAACTGCTAAACGGTAAGAGATAGACAAAAACTTACTGCACAGAAAATGTTGATCTGATCAAAATACACAATTTATGTCCTTAACATTTTTGCTGTGGAGGTAAACGTTTCCGAGATTTTCATTGTTTTTCGTTTCAGTTGTGAGTACTTATACTTTTCTCAGGCAGGAAGTGTCCGCTTTTCTTTTGTTCCACTCCTGGCCAAGCAAGGAAGCGATTTACAATGAAAATCGAATAACGTCAGCTTTTAAAACATTTGACTATCGGTTTAGCCTAGTGCATTCCCTCGTTTTCTTTCAACTTATAAGGAACTAAGTAGTAAGAACATTCTGCTAATGTTTATCTCGATTAGTATTGTGCAGAAAGAAGAATCATCTTATGTAAGAAATTTGTAGAAGAGCTAGAGAAAGTCATGTGAGCGTAACACATCAGATTTTTCTTTTTACTTTCTCTACACGTACTATGTACATAGTGTATAGAGAAGGTATTGTATTGCACCCAAAAATTCGATACCGAGATTTCACCGGAAATACATGTTTTGTGTCCCCCTGAATCCAAAAAAAAAAAAAATTTTTGGAATAAGGTCCATGTGTGTGTGTGTGTGTGTGTGTGTTTGTGTGTGTCTGTGTGTGTGTGTGTTTGTGTGTGTCTGTGTGTGTGTGTGTGTCTGTGGACAGCATAGCTCAAAAACGAAAAAACCGTTGAATACCAAACTTGGTATTTACGTTTCATATCTTCCAAGGATGCGACACGAAGATTTTCAAGAAAATTCCCCCACCCCCAACTACCCTTTACATGGAACTTTTTTTCGAAAATTTTGAGTTTCTTAAAAATGGCTCTAACGATTTTGATTAAAATATCGTGAATTAAATATATTTACCTGGCAAATAAAATGTATATTTTGAATTTTCTGAGAACAGCCTCTGAAGACTAGTTTATTCTGGATCAATTTTACGGAATTTTGCATAACTGCTAAACCGTAAGAGATGGAAAAAAATTCATATTTCGCTTCTACTTACAAGGAAGCAAGTAATACGACTATTTCTGCTAATTTTTTCTCGATTAGCATGAAATAAATAGAAGCATAAGCATATTAACAATAATTTGTTAGACAGAAGAAGAGAAAGTCATGTGAATGGAACACATCAGATTTTTTTTTTAAAGAGGAAAGGATACATATCGCCGTTAGCAATTTTATTCAGCTTAGAGCAAGACTATAATTATTGAATTTAATGTTAATTAGCATTTGTGTTTACAATGCTGGTTTAAACACAGATTTACTTTTAGTGTTTCTATACACATTTTGAAGTAATTTACTATATACTGTATGTACCAGATTGTCTGCAACTGAAGTGTTTTTTCGGCTTAGTAGGTCTCTCAGGACGTTGTAACACATTTCTAAAGATTTAACGTTATTTTCAATTAATCTATTAAGTGTACAATAACTCCAGGGTGCTCAACCTCTGCTCTTATGAGCTAATTGCGTCACCTTCATTTGTGCCAGGTAGGAAGCATTTCCCCTTCAATCATTCAGAGGCGTTTAACTGGGTTCGACTCTCGACACGATAGCAGGTTTCAAGGCAACAAAACATCATATTCCAGAAAGAATGGGAGGAAGAATATTTTTTGTTAAATGTGAAATATCTTATTTGTAAGCATCATTTATGTCGACGTTCCGATGTAATATTAAACGACACTTTGAAAAAAATACCATTATACTGATTATGGCAAACATTTTTTATCAGGTAGGCAATCAGTAACAGCACTTGAGTTTGAATTAATTTTGCCTGCAAAGACGCTTCCTACGATCTTAGTTGCTTTGCAACATTCAAAATCCATTAAAATTCTCAGAAAAAAGATTGGGATTTATTTAAATCTGTTCCCAATTAAAAATATTACCAAATTGCGAAATTCTGCTGGAAAGCGTTATCAATATTCTACATATATTTGTGAACAGATGTTCTTGAAAATAAAATAAAAAGCAAAATTGTAGTAGGGAAGGAAGGGACATTTGGTCTACCTTTTAAGACTCTGTTGTTCATTCCTGTCGGCAAACATTGATGAACTGGATACAAGTAAACAGTACCAACCAAATCATTAACAAGAATGGCGTTCATGAAGTTCTTTTTTTTAGTTTTTGTACCATCCCATATATCATTAACGTTGCTGAAGCCCCCGCCACTGATAGAAAACGACGTCATTGAGAGGGTTTTTGCCTGCCACTAAATTTAAGTAAGACACCTGCTAAAATTATAGATCCCGAAACAGGAGGTAATCATAAATGCATGGGTGGAGGTAAACCTGCCCACTCCTCCACCGCTGTTGCACCAGTGCAATAACTCAATAAATACCATTACATCCCAACTGCAGTATTCTTCCCTAATGTGTAAGTTCCACACATGAAAGAATGTAAGGCTAACAACATAACAGCCTAAAACAATGCCGTATCACAATCATTTTATGTAATATGTTTTATTGACACTAGGCATTAATAGTATCTAACATTATTTGTTACTTGAAAATTATCATCTACCTATTTTACTCAATCTTATTAGAGGACTCACGTTTCCAAAATGACATAATACTTTTGTCTACGTGGGATATTAAATGCATACTAGCTTTGTTTAATAACATGAAAACAAGAACTAAAGCTTTCCTGGCGACGTGTTAATTCAAAATCTTCTCGGGCTTCTAGCCAGGTAAAAACTTGGCTTGACACCAACGTTTCGAAGAAGTGCATCTTCCTCGTCAGTTCACCCTGAAGACGAGGAAGATGCACTTCTTCGAAACGTTGGTGTCAAGCCAAGTTTTTACCTGGCTAGAAGCCCGAGAAGATTTTGAATTAACATGAAAACGTTCGTTCTTTGAACACTTCTGTGAGGAATCTCTAACCGATGCCAAAAATATGTTCTGTCAACTTCTTTAACTGAAAACTGATGATTAGATGCTAAATGAGGCTTAACCTTCACAGCTTTCTTGTAAAAGTTTTTATTTTTGTGAACCCTCCGTCATAAAGTTTCCTAATTGAACATGATGGTATACCAGAATTATTTAAAGTTGCCATCTATCGCTCTTGCACCATTACATTTGAGAATAAACCAAATATATTCTAATGAAGAATAATAGCGACAAAAATTTTGCGGTGTCTGTATTTTTGAATGAGAAAACAGTAATATTCTTTGAAAAACATTCTGAGATCTTTCACAGGACTTTTCGCTGCAATCTAGAATAGAGTTACAGTTTTCATAGTACATTCAAATGAATTTAACTGCATGTTCCTATCGGCGGCAATTCCTTGTGGAACATACCAGGTGACCCATCTGCCCCTATTTATCCTTCCGTGCACGGTGCTTCCGTGCGTTAAAATACATAGTTGCAAAACTAGTTTCATGTTAAAACCCGCCAGTAGAGAACTAGCGATGACCTTCGCTTTACCCGCTTACCGTCTCCGCTTATAAACAACTTAGTAAATGCCGTACAAAATACTATTGAAAGTCTTTTACAATTACTCCTATTTATTTGCTAATATTTGAAAGTAATGAATGGTTTCTGAGTTCCTAAGGATTTATTCAGGCATAAAAGAAGTAATCAGTTCCAAAAGAATTTCTTGACGAATAAAGCAGGGTGTTCGACATTTTTGTTGACTTATAGTACTAAAATTTATCATAGTTTCAACAAAAATTGGATTAAGTTCACTATTTTTATATTCTCCAGGATAAAAGCTCCTCTGGAGATTTCATGGAATATTTTCGATTTTCTGAAGTAAGTTATGGCACGTGTCCAATTATGGAAGTACTTAAGTGGTACCAAGAGGATTCTTATGAAGATAAAATAAAGCTGGTCACTGGAGGTAAGTAGCTTTGGTTTTAAATTTACCTCTGAATTTTATATGCTCACAGAAATATGATAAAAACTATAAGTCGAAATTGGTGACAGATTGATACTGAATACGTAGCTAGTATTTCATGAAATAAACCGCAATTACTAATAGCATTTCAAGTTGCTAGAAAGTAAATCACCTACCTATGAAAACCAAATGATTGTTCATTTGAAAGTAATAAGACCGAAAGGAATTCGGCTTCATAATATTGTCCTATTTCTCACAATAAGTCGGAGCTTCCTGAGGTGCGTGTTGCTGAGAAGCTACATGGCTGTCTTCCCCAATGTCGGCCATTTGATCCTCATTTCCAAATGATTTTCCTCTAGCTCCAATCCGTGTCCTCTATTCAGACATTTAATCTCGTCCTACCTCCACAATCAATTCTAACGAGTTGGGGAACTCATTACTGTTTCGTATCATACAATGAACTTCAAGATAGTAAGTAAAGTCATCAATTCATTTTCTAAAGATGATGCTACTTCAATCCCTGATGATAAATATTTTTCAGTGAAACAGAAATTTAGAACGACCTTGCTCTTATTGCTGCCCATTTTTCAAATTTACCTGTACTTACTGCCACTCTTGAAGAAAGAGAACTACCCTTACTAACACCTCTGAAGATAGTGAAACAGGCAATGGAGTGCATCAGGGAAGTTCCAGCAAGACAGGAATCGTGGGAAGTGCCGTAAATGCAATTAGAGGTAATGCAGAAATAATAGAAATATGATCTCTATAGCAAATTATTGTTGTAAAGCTTATTCTTCTATCTACTTCATGCTAATCGACATAAATATTAGCAGAAACTGTTTCATTACTTGCTTCCTTGTAAGTAGAAGGGAAATAAGGGAATACACTAGGCTAAAGTGATAATCAAGCATTTTAAAAGCTGGTTGCTACATGATTGAAATAAGTTGACCAGGAGTTCACAAATTCCCTTATGAGAAAAAATTTAATTATTTTAAAACTGAAACCAATAACAATGAATATTTCGGAAATCTTCAACTCCATGAAAAAATGTTTATAACATAAGTTGGGTGTTTTAACGAGATATACATTTTTTGCATAGTATTTGTCCATCTTTACTGTTATCAGTTATACAAAATTCAGCAAAATTCATCCAGAATGAAGAGGTCTTTAGAGGCTATCCCCAGAAAATTCAAAATATAATTTTAGTTGTCATGTAAATATTTTTAATATACGGTATTTTAATCAAAATCGTTAGAGCCATTTTGAGAGAAAAAAAAGCGACATTTTTTCCATGCGAAGGGTAATTTGGTATGGGAAGATTTTGTCCAAATTTTCGTGTCGCATGCTTAGAAGATACTAAACTTAAACACCAAGTTTGGTATTTTACCGAGTTTTCATTTTTGAGTTATCACGTACACCCCCCCACACACACGCGCACACGCACATACTCTCTCGAGCGCGCGCCGCGTCGTGGCCAAATGGTTAAGGTTTTCTTCGGTTTTTCTAAAAATACTTCTTATAAAGCGTGTATTTCCGGAGAAATCGAATTTTCTAGTGGAGTGCAATACCTTCTCTACTAGAGAAAGCAATGTGTAGCCAACATTCTCACCACCATTGTTTGTTCTCAGTATACTCCAATTAATACAGTTGACGTTGAACGTTGTTTTCTGTTTTGGAAAAAAAAAAATCCGAGTTGACAATCTGAAGAAACTGCAATTAATGTGCTGCAAATTATAAATTGCTGTAAATCTCGTGATTTTTCTTTCTAAATAATGTTGCGTTTTTTTACTGCTGTATTACATATTTTAATTACCTTTTGCCTGCTTTTTCTATCTTTTTAGTGCCTGAATATCATCTCTAGCAATGATAAATACATTTACTAATATTTCATATCATTTCCTGAATATCAGAGGATTTTCATATCGTTAATTAAGAATGACACAATACTAGAAATTACAATCATATGAAGCAAAAGGGATAATTATACAATCATTTTATAATTACGTTGAGGGAGGTAAAGTAAACTAATTAAGCACATTGGATGCAGTATCGGATAAACGCTGCGGCTAGTTCATATTTCAGTTAGCGGGGCAGAACTCATTAAATAACATTGATAGAATTCACAAAACATGAATTTATCACATTGCATTGCAAAAATAGGACAAGCAGAAAAAGGATATCACTTTTTTTTTCTCGGAAAAAAACATAAAGTAATGTAATGTACTGGCGTTAAATTTTATTTAACGTAAAGTATTTACTACACAGTTAACCCTTACCAAAATAAACTAAATAAATAAAATAAATGATTGACCTTAATTTATGCTTCTCATGTATGTCAGATCTTTGTTAATGTTTTGCTATACAACGCATTGTTGTTCAGAAATTACGTTTTAAAACTGTCACCAACAAGCTTAGGTAAATATTGTACTCGCCCGCCTAGGTAGTATGTGGTAGCGTGTTTGCTTCACATTCGAAAGGTCGTGAGTTCGAATCTCGCTTAGGATGAGGTGCCCGGATAAGGTTTTTTCGGGGTTTTCCCTTATCCTGAGAAGACGAATGTCGAGTAACTTTAAGTTCCATGGACCGAGGTCATTTGAGCATCATTTCGCCAATTTCATTCATCGTCCGGTATGAGCAACCAGGTTAAAGGACGTTAAGCTACAAAAAAAAAAAAAAAATTGTATTTAGGATAAAGCAGAATATTTAAACAATATTGTCCGCAGTGTCGCTGCTATTGTTTTAAATTTTTGTTGTATATTTTTTACTTTTTTCTTTAATTTCCGTTCATTTTTATTTATTTGTTTTCTTTATTTGTGAAGGGTTTTAAAGTATATTAAAACAACAGTAAAATGTAACGATTCTCATGTAACTAATAATTTAGGTTTACTTCTAAGATAAGGCTTGCTTCAAATAATAGTAGTAGTAATAATGATAGTTAATAATAATACATAATTAATAATTAATATAAAATAATAATACAAAATAAATAATTAATAATTTATATAAAATAATAATAATAATAATAATAATAATAATAATAATAATAATAATAATAATAATAAAAACAGGAAGAGAAAGCCCAATATGCACGGATTCTCTTTCAGCCTCCAAAAAATGCTAGTTGGAAGCTTCAAAAATATTGTTTGTAAGAGATTTGAAGCCCATTATTTTTCATTTGGTGCTTTTACATAGCTGCTTGGCAGGAATCCCGTTGGCTTTTTACCTCGTACCTACTTGATACGCATCTGACTGCAAGACTTTGTACCTATTGTCCCGCAAGAAAACACAAGACTTTTTTCTTTCTTTAGTGCGCGGCTAAAGCAGTTTAAAACTCTAATCTGACGTCAATTGGCTTGTAATGGCATTTCATCTTAAGACTAGTGCCCTAGTTTCCTGTTATATGGCGTTGGAGGCAAAATGCTGATTATTCTTTTAAGACTGTGTAAGTAGGTAATACCTAATCTTACTAATTCTTCGGAGTTAGAGTGGACCTTAAAGATCTAGGAAGGGTCACATGAATAACCTTGAACATGCTACTTATCACAGACCATCAGAAGCATCTCTTATCACCACAAGAGCCATTGACTGTTTACGTAACTGTAGCAGAGCAGCTGAACATGTAAAACATTGTCAACAATACAATCTTAACAAGTGAAACATGCGCGCGGCTCACATATGTAGACATCTGCGAGGGTGTGCTACCTTTTTATACGCAAGTGAAGCACAGTATGTATCTAGAAACTGCTGCAGCATGTTTGCATGTGTGGATCAAGCTCGGCTTACGCCGATAGTATTGACAAAACAGGCCTTTATCAATGATCAGTTTAAAGACAAGGTTGATATGATTGTCGGAGGTAAGTCAGCAGATGCCTACGTATCTCTTCTTTGTATAAGTACCTCAGGCATGTGACAGAAACTTCAGCTATTATGTAACGAATGATTCGTCAGAGAATTGGAGGAGCACTTACTCGAACCACCTTGAACTGAGTTTAGCATGGGAGCCATTAAAAGCCGGTTGTCGAGCGCAATGAAATTGAATGAAACTGACTTGCATGACCTCTATGTACTTCTTTTACTATAACAGATGTGACCGAGTATGTGCTTCATGTTATAATACAGGCATGCATGAACTAAAACAAACGAGCTCTTCTTCTTTTCCTTATAGCTTATTGGTAGTTTAACCTTTATATTGATTTTCAATTATAATTATTTAGACTACTTTTCATATCTGTCTCTCTAATATTGCTGCCTTCCATGCAAGGGAACGCATGTTCGATCTTGCTGAGAAAACAAATACCTACAAGTACATTCAGCTTCATAATCAAGTTTTAACTGAGGCACTACTTCATTTAGAACCTGCGGTTCTGGGTCTTGAGAACTGCCCTCATTGATACTCAGTAATGAAACTCTCAACTTCTACAGTTTTTATTCAATAAAGCTGAAATATTTATCACAAGTTTGTTTAATATAATTATAGCAGAAACTTAATTTTAATGGTCTTATTAATTTTACTTTGCAATAAAATTGTGTTAGAAAAATTAAAATTCAGTCCCATATGATGAAACTGTGAAATCTTTAAATTGAATGGGTGCTAGTAAAAGCAGCCTAACCATCATTTTATCAAAAGAGATGTTATCCTCTGGTACCTATTGTCCAACATGCTCAAATATACACACTCTTTCATAGATATGAATAATGAAAATGTTTTAACTCGTGTTTAAAAAATCGTTCAAGACACTTCATATTTTACAGTTTAAAAGCAAAATCAAAAAAAAAAAAAAAAAAAAAAAAAAAACCAGATTGGTGTACAGTATGTAACATCAATGACCAACATTTTAAATAGTAATATATTACTTTTTTTTGTTATTTTCAAAGATAGTTATCTAATTTAGTTCCAGAAAAATTTCATTTTTCTCATAAAAAGGGTTACTATGGGAACAAATCTCTCTCCATTTGATTACTTTTTATTGAGATATTTGAAATGTAGGCTTTTGTTATGAGCCCAATTAATATGGAAGAGTTAAAAATGAAAATGTTCTAACAAGAATTCATGCTTTGACTTTAGCCACTGCAAGATTGTAAATGGAGAGCAGTTTGACAATCTCATTCATATAGTAAGTAAGTAAGTTTATTTCCATAACTTTTACATATTGGTATACATTTCTTTACTTTCTTATCACTATACTGTTGCTGAGTATCATGTGGCCCAATAGACTCAAACCCTGAGGTTGCCAAGCTATTGGGTCCCATTTATTCTTAAATTAAATACATACTACCTACTACTGCTTAATTTACTTCATCATCCTGTTTATTTATTTTCCTCAACAATTTGGCTCTTACTCTGCCCAAAAAATTCCCAATTTCAATTAAGTTTCTCCTTTCTCCATTCATTAAATTTATCACTTGAATTTCTTGTGGTTATGACAGTATTATTAAACATGCATACAGTTAAATTACCGAGCCAGGTGGCTCAGGTATTTTGTCTGAGATTGGCTTCGGGAGGTCATGGGATTGATTCTCTGATCCATGTTTTTTTGGGGGGGGAAGATGTTTTCCTTAGTCACAGGCAAATGCTGGGGAGTTTCTTTATCCCCCTGAACTTTCTGTCCCTTAATTTCATTTTCATTTCATTCAACCAGTTGTTAATGTCGGCAAGGACTGTGGTGGTACTACTCTGGAAATACAGCTCTCGACAGCACGATGGTATTGGGAGTTGTCTGAAGCCACGGGGAGTTTGGTCGGACCTGGGCTGTGGCTCCTAGAATTACTTGAAATATGTTAGGGACCCTCCATGGTTGCTCTTCTTGCACTGTCTGGTTTTAGCCACCCTTTGAAATTACTCTCATCTCGCCCTATTCTCCTGGGGTCTGATGTCTATAAGCCAATGGCACACACTTGCTCTTACAGGTACACACACACACACACACCCAATGAAACTGCTCCCATATATAGAAAAGATTCTTCTTAGGGCATTACATGATGGCACTGCTTTTTAAAAGTTTGTCAGCTCTAATTCATTAGGCTTCAGTGGCCATCATATTTTAGTGCAGTGACAAATTTAAGCTGCTGTTTTGAGAAAAAAGCATTCAAGCATTTAATTAATTTTCTGCAACTCATAACTTTATTTTGGAAATGCATTTATGGATAGTTATTGCATCCAAGTCTATGAATATCAGCATATTGATTAACTTACCTTATTTTGGAGATTAATTTTATATTGGTTTAAAGTAAGAGTAATTTTGAGTCAATTAATGACCATTATAACACCCCTTACATTAATAGCTAGGAATATGTTTGGATGTTCAGTCAACTCCATTTTCGAACTATGTTAGACTGATTCATTGTTGTTGATGTAGGTGGTGGTTTCAGGAACTTGCTGAAAACATCTTTATGCAGAATTATACAGAATTTAAAAATTTAAAACTGTTTCTTTGTTTTTCAAATGTAGATTTGCTTTCAAGTGGTCAGTTCCTGTTGTTTACTTATAAGTATTGGAAGATAATGGTTTTTAGTTTGGAAATGAGCAGCCTTAGGTGATATTTTGTTCATAGTTGTAGCATTTAATTCTTCATGTACCAGGCTTTTATTTGAAAAATGATATCTAGTTATTAAATATTTATTTGCTTTTTACCAAAACATAAATATTATGATGTTCTTGTATTGAATGCTGTTGCTTTATGATGCAACATAATTCAATTTACTTTGACATTATCTTTCAAAAATGTAGATTTCTTTGATATTTATGTCATTTCAGTTGTGCAGATATTACACAATATTTAAGGAAATATCATTTATTCTTTGCTAGTCAACATTTTTTGAAATGACTCATATTTTCTTACAGCTTACAGGACGGAGGAAGGAAAACCTTGGGTACTGCCATTTGTGAGGAAAATAGAAGATCAGATAGTTAATGATCCAGAACAAGACCATGAATATGTCTGGTTTTTAGGAATGGAAAAATTCACCAAATCTGCACCAAGGTTAATACTGGGTGAAGAAAATCCGGCAATAAAACAAGAAAGGGTAATAACAGTGATTGGTAGCTTTATATGTGTTGTCTGCCTTCATTTTGAAACTGTTGCTTTTCTACAGTGTGATTAGCAAGAGCTTTTCTGGGGATACTGAGGTAGATTTTCCTTAACATTTTTATTTTGGGGAAAAAAAAAATAAGGCTTGCTAGGTAATGGATCAGCTTTGATTCAATCTTCCCTGTAAACAAAAATCATGTATGTTACTTTCACATAACTTGCTTAACCCACTCTTCTATGAACCATAGTCGCCCTCTATGGTGTAATGGTTACCATTCTAACTTCATATACCCAAGGTCATGTGTCCAAATGCTGCGGAGGATGAGGGTTTTTTCCTTTGGAAGGGAAGTAAAGCCGTTGGTCCTGCGTCATAGATTTATATCACGTAAAAAAACCTCAAGCCTGATAGAGAGACCTCCGAGCAAAATTAAGCGGTCTTTCACACCCAATTTAGAATGGGATGATGTGAACCACAATAGTTAAAGAGCGTCCATGAATAACAATCCATTTACATTTTTCTATGAACTATTCTTACAAAAGCTTATTCTTCTACCTGCTTCTTGTTAATTGAGTTGCTTTTATTACACATTTCATTTACAAGGGGAAGGCAGAAAAGTAAAATATTTTAAAAGCAAGTGGTACACGATGACCTTAAATTTCCATTATTTTTACATAACTTGGAGAAAAAATAAATACTGACTTACCACCTGCAAAAAGTGATCATACTTGAAAATTCAAACCAGTATGAGAGGCACTCTGAAAGTTCTGAGAATTAGCAAGAAGCAATTGTGGTAAGCCAATGCAGATGGTATGATTTTCAGATGGTAACATGTGCAAGCCTGGGCATGATCCAACAATGTGCAATGTTAGCACTTCCTACTGTAAATGTGCTTGCAGGTGTTTCTGTCCAAATGCTGGGATGTATCTCAAGTATGAGCATTTATGGTTTTTTATCACTTTAAAATTAGTTTACGGGATAGAAAATGCCTTGAAAGATTGCATCATGCATTTGGCGATACATGCCCTTTGCGATCCACCATTATTGATGGTTTGCAGAAGGGATTCCCTCAAGGATGAACACTGCTAGACAGGTAGCTTAAGCAACAATGGATGAAAATATGGTGAAACCTTATGGGCATATTGCAAGAAGACATTGCACATTCTCACATGTGAGTAGAAACAAGTATGCGTGCAATGGTGCTAGGAAATAATAGAAACATTTGATATAAAAACATATTTAACACCGTAACAGGTGACAAAAGCTGTGGTCTGGAAACCAATCAACACTGATTGGTCTAGGTCTTCCCAAGAGAGGATCCCGCAACAAAAGTGGGGTGAGCAAGAAGTGTTGGCAAGAAAATTATCTATTCTTACTTCTGAGCTAGTTGGCATAATATGACAATTCCTTGAATCACAAAAGATTGTCACTGACAGATGGTATATCACAAAATATCTGCCAAAAGTCTTCAATGAACTGAGAACAAATCATCCTAAGTGTGTGTGGAATTTTGTTGCACCGTGACAATACCTCTTCTCACATTGCACGAATGAGTCTCAAATTTTGCAGAAATCAGAGGTCAAATACTTGTCCCGTCCTCCCTACAATCCAAATCTGGCTTATGTTACTTTGTTATATGCTCCAAACTAAAAGAAAACATTTCAGGTCAACAATTTGAATCATCTGAGACTGCACTAGTTGTTTACAAAGAATGTATTTGTATAGATCATGAGGTGAGACATGAATAACTCTTGTACAAAGAGAAAGTTGCTCATTCCCTCCCTCTCTGCAACAGCTGAGAGGGGGAATAGAAGTGCCAACTTGGTGCAAATGATTAAACCAACCACAACAGCATGCAGCATTAAACAATTGCAGTAGACATTGATTGTTAGCACATATCCATAGTTATAGCAAAATCAATTTTTTCATTATGAAGCTAAATTTTATTCATTTATAATGTGTCATTAGCAATATGTAGAGCATGAGATGGAGTATATTGCCTGAAGCAATGTTGATATGTTTAATTTTGGTTGCGATCCAGCTTATCATATGAGTTGGCAACCATGAAAATAGCAATATTGCTGTACTCTCCACATGTTTCTAGAGCTCCTCAATCCTGCTCATGGCACAATCATCTTTGTCCTCATAACCAGAATCACTATTGATATTGTCGGCATCGCTGTTTTTCTTCCAAGTTAAAATTCTGCTAGCGTTTATTTGCATCAACACCAAAGAATGCCACAAAATTAAAACTAGTGCTAACTACTTCACTCCTTCATGGACAGAAATGTTATGACTTCTGCACATACATGTTTGCGCAGCTTCTCCCACCATCAGACCTTCAAGTAAAGAGTTACCACTGCATAACTTATACATTTGCTCTTGTCTTGCCTCACAAGCTATACTCCTTTCAAACTCTAAACGTGCATAGCTGTGTACATATATGAAATCATTTTAACTCTATTTTATTTCCATCTTAGAAATACTGATTTTTTAAAATATACCTGACAAAACAGCAGCTTTAAAAAATTGAAATTTAGTCACATTATTAAGAATTAACTTTGGAAGAATAATCTGAAACCTTCCTTAACAGATATTCTCATAGGATGGAAAAGTCATATTAAATCTTTCATAATAGATATCTCATAAGAAATAATTTATATCAAGGACTTCTTTTATGAGTTGTGTTTAGTTTTTTCAGGCATTTGTGGGGGATTTATGTTTAAATTTAATTACATTGGCCTTGTAAACCAAAATTAAATCTTACTTTTAAGAGTAATTTTAAGGTATTCATTTTTAATTTGTTTTTTTCAGGTATTTGAAGGAGTTAGCTCTTAAATTGTATATCTTTCTTTTCAGGCATTTGGAATCCAAACTCTTAGTGGCTGTGGAGCACTGCGTGTTGGTGGAGAGTTCCTAGTTAGGCATTTAAAATACAATACAATTTATTTCCCAGATCCTACTTGGGGTAAGATGCATGGAAATAATTCATAAGATTTTATGGATAGATTCTGTGGTAATTATTTTTCACACAAGCAGAGGACTTAATATTTGGTTCAACTGTGAAAAGTAGTAAGATTATAAGACCCCTTTGGGGTATGTCATCTTAAAATTAATTTGAGATCTCCTTGTGGTATTGGGAAAAATGTGAGCCAATTGGGGAATTTAATAATGTGCTGGCATGTTGCTATGGTACCTCAGTTGTTAGAACAAAGAGATAGAAACTGGAAAATCCATAGTTCAAACCCAGCTATGGCATTGCATTTTTCAGTTTGGTTCTACCTTTCAATCTTGTCGCAAACATGACTTGTGTGAAAGAACAATTAATCTGTTAAGCTTGCTCCTTTTCAAAAAGTTCTAATAAATCCTAAATTGTAAAATTAATGATATTCAAGCTATTAAAATTGAATAAAAAAGTGTTTCATTTTGAATGACATCACGTATGGCTAAATATATTTGAATTAGAGCTGAAAATATTTAAATTTTCCTCTAAAAGGAAACAGCTGTAGAATCCATTTGAGTATACAATTAGCAGATAGTAGAATTATTTCAAACAAGTTTTTATTCAATATTCTGTTATAATTCATGAAAAACTATCTTGAAATCTCATAAATATACAGAATACTAAACAGATGTTAATAAAAAAAAACTCCTCCAACTATTGTGAGAAATTTAAACCTTCATAGCTCTGACTTCTAAGGATGACCTATACTTATAGAAGCATTAAAAACACAATTTTAAAACATAGAATATCAGATAACAGATTGGATATAGATAGGCATTATTTCATCTGGTAATGAGCTTACAAGGGCAGTTCAATAAACAATGGTGTTAGGAATGAAAGATGTCATTTTTATTCAAACACTATTTTTTTTCTGCATCCTTTTAGGGATATACACTTCTCCCAATGTTCCTATTGTTTTAATCCCTTAAATAAAATCTGATGTGTTTCATTCACATGACTTTCTCTAAATCTTTGTAACAAATTATTGTTAATAAGGTTTTTCTTTTATTTACTTCATGCTAATCAAGATAAACATTAGCCAAAATGTTCTTATTACTTAGTTCCTTTAAGTAGAAGGGAAATAAGGGAATCACTAGGTTCAACCAACAGTCAACTGTTTAAAAATGTGGCTGCTATAGGGTTGAAATCCATTACTTTGCATGACCAGGAGTTGATAAGTTCCTGTATGAGAAAAGTTCAAGTATTTAAAATTGAAACCAATAACAAGGAATATCTCAAACGGCAGCTCCATGAAAAAAATCTATGTGACATAAATTGTGTGTATTTTTAAGAAAATCTACATTTTTTGTGTAGTAAGTTTTGTCTGTCTCTTATGGTTTATCAGTTACGCAAAATTTCACCCAGAATAAAGAGGTCTTCAGAGGTTATTCCAAGAAAATTCAAGATATACATTTTATTTGTTATGTAAATAACATAAATATAAGAGATTTGAATCAAAATTGTTAGAGCCATTTTTGAGAAAACCAAATTTTTCAAAAATTTTTCCATGTAAAAGGTGGTGGGGGATTGGGGGATTTTCTTGAAAATCTTTGTCGCATCCTTGAAAGATACTGAACTTAAATATCATGATATTACATATTTGCACTTATATATCATTTGCGACTTTTGGAATTGTGTATATTGAATCTGAGCTAAGTGACCAAACATGACAAAGTATTGTTCATCATAATGAAAAGGTAAAAGACAATAGAGAGAATTTGAAATGCTGTTTATTTGCTTGCAAAATTGGAATTTTCATATAGAGGAGATGACAGGTACAAATCATCTATCAACCATTGTACTATTTAGAACTTCTGGACCATACCTACTGCTCAGTATGACCTGCTAATAAAAACTCATTTGGACAATTCCACAGAATTGCATGTCAAATTGCATTCAGCATGATTTATTTGAATTTGTTGCTTATTAGGGAAATTAAATAATAGTTTCAAAAGTATATTTGCTATGCTAGTTGATGAGATAACTGACATTTCCATACATAAGAGTTTTATCTTGTTTAATGGTATACCATTGAAGGTAGGTTGGTAGAAAGGTTTGTATGCTTCCAAGGTGTTAGGATCTTATTTTACCTTTAATGACCTTTGAATTTCACATTCTTTTTGTGACATTGCAATACAAAAATGAATGACAACACTTAAAAGCAAATGAAAAATAATTGAATATTTCAATCCAATATTAATCACATCCCAGAAATGGCTTATACAATAAAAATTATATTTTATTTTAAAGTGTTTAAAATTTTGTGTTCTATGCTTTTTTCTCTTATACAAAATTACACAATTTTCCTTCTGAATGTAAAGGACTCATAGGTTATTCCCAGAAAATTCAGAATACATTTTATTTGCGATATAAATATATTAAAAATATGGTATTTTAAACAAAATCATTGGAACATTTTTGAGAATATCAAACATTTTGTAAGATTTTTCCACTGAAAAGTTAGTTTGTAAGGAATTTTTCTTGAAAATTTTATGTCACATTTTTGAAAGATAGAGAGAGATCTTAATACAAAGTTTGGTGTTTATCTGGGTTTTTGTTTTTAAGTTATGACACACACACACATGTACACGCGCACATGCACACACTTGCATGCACGCACAAACATACAACCCTCCGCTCTTTATTAAAACAATTCTATGATTTAAGGGGTCAGAAAACATGTATTTCTGGGTAATCTCAATATTGTAATTTTGTTTAGAATGCAATACTTTCTGTAGCTACTGGCTATGTGATAGAGAAAGTAAAAATGTTGTGATGTTGGACTCATTGATTTTCATTCCATAGGTACTTAAGTAACCCTTGCTTTCTAAACGTTTATTTTCATAATCTAAAAAGATATCTGTTATAGAAATACTATACATGTAAGCAAATACATATTTTTAAACATTAAAGAGTGTTAAATGCAGAAAGGGAGCTGAATGGACCAACAATCATTTAGAGAACCTAATTGTAGAATTATATTTAAATAATGTATAGAAAGGTTTATGAAAAATAAGCAGGGGCATGTTTCTCACTAAAGGATAAGTGTTAAACTTGTTTTCCTTTTAATGGTTGTTTTACAATGCTCCTAATATGGTTGATGACCTTTGGGGATCTTTATTCCAAGACATGTATGAACTCTGAAGGCACCCAGAGCAGAGTCCATTATCTCCCATGAAGAGGGGGGGGGGCAGGCATTGGAATGAGAGAACCTACAGCTTTAGTTGAACCATTTTGGGCCTTGGGACTACTTCACATGAACAAATCAGAGGTGAAGATTTGAATAGGGCCAGCGGCGGCTGCTGTGTAGGAGCACAAGAGCATGTGAACCTTCAATATTTCTTAGTGGATTTCTTTTTTCTCTTTCAGGAAACATTTAATGAAATGCGCTATCTGGTGCCACTTGTTTAAATATACCGTGCTCTGCTCTTCAGATTGAACACAGCCGAGAACCCGAGTATGTGACAACAACGCTTGTAGCACAGGCCTCGTGTGCTAGCGTATAACTAACATTTAGCAGCTCTGCACTTGCGCGGGCAACAAAGCAGCTCGGAATTTTACAGCCAGAAATGAGCACAGTGCGACCGTGCACATTAACACCTTCAGGGTTCTGTTTATCAGCGGGAAGTACTGCTATCTTGGAGATTTAGTTGAAACTATCCGAAAGTGCAACTGCAGTCTTTGTGAGAGGCGCTCTTTTTCTTAGTCATTTGCATTTTATGTGAGAGTTAAGCAGTTCATAACAGAAAACAACCTCAATGAAGGAACTTTTCCGAAGATTGTTATCATTATGACCATGATAACATCAGAACCAGAAATATGCTTTTCCACAATAAAAGGAATTAAAACCTTTACTAGGAATACGATGGGTGAAGACCGACTTTCAGCACTGGCAATGCTTGCTATTGAGAAGAACCTGGTCAACAGCATAAAATACTTTAATCACCAAGTGATAGAAAAGTTTGCACATTTGAAAAACTGGCGCGTGGAACTTCTGTACAAATAAATTTGGTTTTAATTGCGTAATTCAAACAATGTAAATATTATTCACTGTAAATACCATTCTTCACATGAACTGCATCAAATGACTTGCCCCTTCATCATCTCATACCGCTGTTAACTCTCGGAGACTAAGAAATTCAACATCTTTACAATACTGGGTGGGTGACAATTTGCGTAAGAAATTTATAATTCTTGTTATTAGGCACTATCATTGTTTCTAATATTACTAGATTTGATGTTGCGGCGACGGCGGTAGCAGTAGCGGCAGTGGCTGCGGCAGTAGTAAATTGCTGATTTTGCAAACACCTAAATTTTTAATCCACGAGGCGCCACTGAATAGGGTTAATTGTCACCACAGAGTCAGGAATTAACTACAGACCTCAGCATGAGAGATGTGAACACCACCACTTAGCCTCCATAGTGCTCTTTTTTTGCTTTTGATAAAAATGTAATTTTAAACCTAATCTTTTAAGAGTGCATTTTCTTTGTATTATCTTAACTCTATTCCCAGGGATTAATTAGCTTGCTAAATGAAAGATTATACTGAGATCATTTTCCATATTTATAAAAAGATACATTCAATTAAATTGTTTGCAGAGGTTGAAACAGCATTTCTGTTCTTATATGTAGCAGTCAAACCCTATCTTATTTTAATTATGGCCTTGAATGGCAAAACGTTGACAATTCATTATTTAGAAGCTCAATAGCAATATATTCTAAAAATAAATGTACATCAGATGAGACCGCATTCAAAATTAAATAATCCAAATTATTTGTTTTGTTTCAGAGAATCATAAACTGACATTTCCATATGGTGGATTCACTGATATAAGAAGTTACAGGTACTGGCATGCCGAAAAGAAAGGTTTAGACTTTGAAGGTCTTATTGAAGATTTGCGTGCAGCACCTGAAAATGCTGTTATTGTACTTCATGTATGTGCCCATAATCCCACTGGTTGTGATCCTACTCAAGAACAATGGATGGAGATTGCCAAAATTATGAAGGTTAGTCAATAAGATGATGTATTAATCCGTCAGTATACTTTACCGGTTTGCAAATGCTGTTGACTTAAAATAACAGTTGAAGATAAGATACCAAAAATTAATTGCATTCTGAAATGGAGTTTTATTTATGGATGCTCTTTAATTGCTGTAGTTTTCAGCGTCCCATTCTATAGTGGGCGTGAAAGATCAGTTAATTTTTCTCAGAGTCCTCTTTTATCAGGCTTGAGGTTCTTATACATGCCATAAATCTATGACATGGGACCAATGGCTTTACTTCCCTTCCGAAGGAAGCCATGTTAAGGATTTTTACGCCCAAAATATCCATTGTTCTCCGCTGGGTTTGAACAACCCACGACCTTCGTGGGTATATGAAGTTGGCATGGTAACCATTACACTATGGAGGGCAACAATTGCATTGTGAGAATTCCTTTTATTTTAAAATATAATTTCTGAGCTGTTGTAGAGGATTCTATTTATGTGTGTATGTGTCTGTCTGTTTGAGTTTATTTATTTATTTATTTATTTATTATTTTGTTATTTAAATTTGCAGTTATTTTAAACTGTTTTAAGTCTATGGACATACATGAAAACAGATGACCTCATTAGCTATCTACATCATGTTTATTTTTTTTTTATGGTCCAGCCTTAGAGCTTCTTGCTTGTTCCAAAGCCTTTACTTGGACTTAAAGGGTTGCAGAAGTTGTACACCAGCCCTACAAAATAACATAAATGAGAGAAATTTGAATCACTCTAGTCATGTAAAATAGGAATTTTAGCCTCAATTCTTGTTGAATTTGAGCTTCGGCATCACTGCTGAGCTACCTTATTCAGCATTATGTTATTTTGAATTTTTTAAATACTTTAAGATGAATGATATTTAATTGTAATGGCTGTAAACTATGCAATATTAATATTTTTATTATTTATATAATCATTTAATTGTAATTAGATCTTAAAGAGGCTGTAAAGTACTCGGTTCACGTAAAAACTTTTCACTAGAAAATTACACAAATTATAAAATGATTAATAATAATTACAGTATATTATTTGCTTTCTTTACAACAATATTTCAGCAGAAACACATGTTTATTATCTACGTGAATCTAAAACATAATCCACTTTTAGAACTAGATCTATGTATATGCGCATCTGCCTGAGTATGTCTATGTGCATTTGTGCATGTGTAAGTGAACAGTGTAACTCTTTATTAGTGATACGGTCAATTCCCAGGATCTGTCAGTACTAACAATGTGCTGGAATTTTGTCCTGCAGGAGTTATTTAACATGCCAGTAAATCTACTGACAGGCTGTTGCTTTTAAGCGCACTTAAAAACAATTGGTCTGGGGTGGGTTTGAACCTGCATCTTTGGGATCAGCAAGTCAGTACCTAACCAACTGAGCCACCCAGGCTTTTTTTTTTTTTTTGGTAGTGTTTAATGCCTGCTTTTACTACCAAGGCACCGCAGGGCGATGACACTGATGATACGAGGGCTGATCAACAAAGACTGAGACTGATTTTTTCCTGTAGCTTCTGTGATAATTTCGTATCTGTAACATAAATATTTGAAAAGAGTGGATTTTTACGTATAATGTCAGTAGGCAGCAGAACTCAGGTATCAGTAGGTTGGTAGTAATGCTCTATTTTGTAGACCCTACGTGCATTTTGCACACCAGACAGTGGAGGTGACGCGAGAGGAGCAGTACAGCGCAATCAAATTCTGTTTTCGTTTAAACCATACAGCCATCGAAACTTATGAAAAGCTGAAGCAAGCGTACATGAAGATGCACTACCCCGTGCAACAGTGTTTAGGTGGTTCAAGGACTTCAAAGAAGGCCGGCTTGTCAGTGTTAAGCAAGGTGGGCCTGGTGTTTTGGCTTCTGCTGTGACTGAAGTCAACATCAACACAGTTGCTGTGATTGTCCGAGAGGATCGGTGTATAACATTACGTAACCTCAGTGAAGTGTTGGGAATTTCATATGGCAGTGTGTTTACAATTATGCATGAACCATCTCCATATTACCCGAGTTTGTGCTTGTTGGGTGCCACGTCTGTTGACTCCTGAACAAAAGGCTGTGGGAATGGAGACAAGCCATGAGGTGCTGCGTCTCTTTGCTGATGAAGGGGATGCATTTTTTAAATCAATTATCACCGGTGATGAGTCATGGCTGCATCATTATGATCCTGAAGGAAAACAGGTCAGCACAGTGTGGAAATTGCCAGGTTCTCCAACACCAAAAAAGGCAAAAGTTGTTCCATCTGCAGAGAAAGTGATGGTGATCACATTTTTTGACTGTAATGGAATGATTTACTAGCATGCAGTTCCCCCTCACACTACTGTTACAGCAGCATACTACACGTCAGTATTGGCTACACTGAGGAAGCACATTGCAAAGAAATGACCAGAGCTTTCTCGGACTGGGTGGCAACTTCATCATGACAATGCACGGCCTCACGTCGCAAATCAAGCCATGCAGTTTCAGGCTCTGTTCAACATTACCTGTGTACCACATTCACCTTATAGACCCGATCTTACTCCCTGTGACTCTGTTTTAGTCCCATCACTAAAGGCAAAGCTTAGGGGTATTTGATTTGAGAACTCTGAAGCAGTGCTCAAGAAAAGTGAGGCGATTCTCAAGGACCTGACAAAGAATGGTCTGCAGCATGTGTTCAAGGACTGGCAGAGATGCTATAAAAAGTGCATTGAATTAGGAGGGGACTACTTTGAAAAAATCCGGTAAACATTGAATTGGAGTAATAAACATCTGTGAAAAAAAATCAGTCTCATTCTTTGTTGATCAGCCCTCGTACATGGAATGAAGATGGAGCACTGGTGGAATTGATGGCGGGGGAAACCGGAGAACCCAGACCACCCAAACTGACTTTGTGGCTTTAGTCATTTCTGACATCCAATATGCATGTTGTCATAGTAGTTCAATGGTTAGAGCACTGCATGGAAAGTGGGAGAACAGTGTTTAAATCCCAGCTATGGCACTCATTTTTTCTGTTAATTTTAACAATAGAAGACATTTTTTGTTCCTTTCTGAACAAGAGCAATATACAGAATGCAAAAGTGACTCAGAATACTACATCAATTGTTGCAAGTTCTGACCAACAGAACATAAGTTTTTTCAGATCTATAATTTGTAACCATAGAAAAAAAATCTGATGTGTACCATTCACATGACTTTCTCTATATCCCTGCAAAAAATTATTCTTTAAAAGCTTATACTTCTATTTACTTTATGCTAATCAGAAAAAATGAGCAGACATAGTCTTATTACTTGCTTTATTGTAAGTAGAAGTGAAATAAGGGACTACCATAGGTTAAAGTGATAGTCAAAAGCTGGTTGCTATGTCAATGAAGTTCCTTTGTTTATATGGATAGGAGTTGACAAATTCCTGTTTGAGAAATGTGTAAGATTTTCATAGCAGAAACTAAAAATAAGGAATGTCTCAAAAATGACGAATACACGAAAAAAATGTATAGAACATGAATTGTGTGTTTTAACGTGCTCTACATTTTTGTGTAGTAAGTTTTTGTCCATCTCTTACGGTTTAGCAGTTATTCAAAATTCAGTAAAATTCATCCAGAATAAACTACTCTTCAGAGGCTATTCCCAGAAAATTGAAGATATACATTTTATTTGTCAGGTAAATAACTTTAATAACTGATATTTTAATCAAAATCGTTAGAGCCATTTTTTAGAAAATCAAAATTTTCGAAAAAAGTTCCATGTAAAGGGTAATTGGGGGTGGGGGGATTTTTCTCAAAATCTTCATGTCGCATCCCTGGAAGATACTAAACTTAAATACCAAGTTTGGTATTTTACCGACTTTTCGTTTTTGAGTTATCGTGTTCACAGACACACGGACACACGAACATACACACACACACACACACACACACTCACACACACACACACACACACACACAGACCTTTTTCTGAAAATACTTTTTTTGGAAACAGAGGACCCTAACACATATATTTCCGGTGAAATCTCGGTATCAAATTTTTTGGTGGAGTGCAATACATTCTCTATACACTATGTACATAGTGAGTATAGAGAAAGTAATTAAGTTGTAGATTTTGCAGTTTCTTTTGTTATCTTTACTAACTTAAAGTATAAAAAGCATTATGCAAATAATTATGACTAATTTTTGTATACTTTTTGATTTATTATATTTATGTTTGGTTTTACAGGATATACAGGATAAATAAAATATCTATTTGTCTGCCTCTGTGCCTCTGTCCAAGTGTTCAAATGCACTGGACTATAAAACTACTTGTCGCTTTATCCATGTTTCTTTTTGTTTTGCTCTTTTTTGTGGCTTATTGGCATTGCACTCTGCTATTGTTGTATGAGCATCCTGAAAGAAATATTACAGTAACCTTCCAGTATTTGAGAGAACAATATTGTCACAGAGCATTAAAAATGTTACAGCTTACTGGTAAATTTATTTCCTCAAAAGTGCTATTATTAATACAAATTTATGTTTCAGGAGAAACGTTTATTCCCTTTTTTTGATGCTGCTTACCAAGGATTTGCTTCAGGAGATCTAGATAAAGATGCTTGGCCAGTGCGACATTTTGTGGAAGAAGGATTTGAACTTTTTGTGGCACAGTCATTCTCAAAAAATTTGGGACTCTATGGTAAACAAACATTTTTAATATAATTGCATTCAATTCATTAATTTAAAAGTTGACCATTCCTAGAGTTCAAATCAGTATTGAGACTATTTAGAGCTTTGTAAGGTGCTGCATAAACTTGCTTAAATTCATTTATAGAAAATGGATCTTGCTTCAATATTTCTGAGTCTAGATTTGTTCTAAGCTTCAGCTTCCTGTGGAAACTATTGATGTGAAGATTTGAAGGCACCAATTTTTTTTTTTTAAATGCTTTTTGCTTAACAAATGAGCCTGGAAATTTGAAGGTTCAAGTACCTAACTTAGAGAAAAGTTGGACAAAACCGAGATCCTAACAGTTTTTTCAAAATATTTATGGGAATGAAACAATCAACATTTGCATTAAACGGATAAACTCATCATTTGTGAAGAAAAAAGCATATAAATCATTGGTGGCCAATTGCAATTAAGAGCATAAAAACACACCTTCTGAAAGTGTGCAAAAAACTGGGAACTGAAAAGAATAATTAAAAACACATTGATACATTGCAATAAAACTATTTATTTATTAAACAAACACGTGCAGAATATCACGTATAAAACTTATTGAATATGAATCTCTATCAAACCTACATTATACAACATTGATTTAAGTCATGCTCTAAGAGTTTTTAAACATTTTAGGCACAAAAATCACAAATGAAAATTTGATCTTGCAAAAGTTGCATGTTAATCACTTTCATCCTCCTCCTTGTCTGATGTCAAGGGTTCATTTTTCACCTCAGTCTTGTTAGCTTTTTTTCTGTCACATTGAACATTTTTCGCTTCATTGCTAAATCTTTCTTGCCTTGTTTTTTCACCCTTTATTTTTCTTCTGCTTGAAGTTCTAATTTGTAGAGGGGATGAAGTAATAATGGCTGTTTTCCCTCACTGCTTGTCATATTTCCTGATGGATCTAGAACCAGTCTGAACTGGAATACCGCTTCCTGGTTGGTCTAACCATGCCCTTTTGAATTAATTTGACTCTAGCATTTTCAAACAACCCCTAAATACCAATACAAAATGTTGAAATAACAGGTAAATAGTGGATTTTCAGATGGTGTACTCTCTAAACTGAATCCTTAGGTATTTAAAGTTAGGAATGTAATATTACCGATGCTGAATTCTTTGTGTTTTACTGTGAAGATTTAAACAAATCACTACTGCAAAACGGGTGGTTTACACAACTTAAGCTCACTGGAAGCTGTTATGGCACTCACCTGGAAGTAATTCTACTATTTTTCCGCTGTGTGTCACCACAAATCAAGCCATAAAACTTGAATCCCTGTTTTGTCCACCTACCTGGTTTTGTCCGACTCTCCACTTCTGGTTCACCTAAAGAAAATAGAACTTAATACTGTACATATTCTAATGTTATCAATTTATAAATCTGGAAACATAAGTGTATCCTAGGAAAAGGTCAATATTGCACTCATGACCAAAATATTGTAGGCCATAAGAAATTTCCAATTAAGCTATGCCATATCATGTATATAGAATACAAATATTGCAGTCTCCTCATCTTCATGGTTTTCATAGTGATTATCATTCAATGTTATTCTTTCTACAATTAATAAACTTTTTTATAGATTCTTATTGGCATCAGACAGTTCTCAGTAATGTTTGTGGTCTTATTAAAAGTTGAACCTAATAAAAAATTATCTTAAAAAACCATATGAGGGCTGATCAACAACAATAGAGACTGATTTTTCACAGATGTTTTTACTAATCCATTGTTTTGTTTACATAGCGTTTCTCCAAGCAATCCCTGCTACTTGAATGGATCTTGTACAATGTTTTGCCAGTCCTCCAACACACAATGCCAGTCTGTGTCAGATCCCTGAAAATTACCTCATTGCACTGTGCCAGTGCTTCAGAGTTCTAAAATCAAATCCTCAGAGATTTGCTATGATGGCAATTAAAAAGTCATAGAGAACAAGATTAGGGTTATAAGGGGGATGCGGTGTACAGGTAATATTTAATTTAGCCAAAAACTCAGAGAATTTATTTGTGACAAAAGGCCATGTGTAGTCCTGATGAAATTTCCACCTATTGTGGTTGTTTCTTTGCTCTAGGCTTCCCAGATTAGCCAATCTTATGTTACTGTAACAATACCTCAAGAGGAAACTGCATGTCGCTGAATCATTCCATTATGGTGAAAAAAATATGTGATTACCATCACCTTCCCTTCAGATGATGCAACTTTTGTCTTTTTTGATGTTGGAGAAGCTGGTAATTCTAATATTGTGCTGGCTTGTTTTTCTGCAAGAGCATGATGTTGGAACCAAGATTTATCACAGATATAAATGGTTCCAAGAACACATTCCCTCCACATCAAAAGGGTGCAGCACCTTACAGCTTGTCTCCATTTGCACAGCCTTTTGTTAGGAGTGAAGACACACCACACACACACACACACATACACACACAACACATGTAATCAAGGTCATATGCAGATTACCATGTATCAGTGGCAGCTCGTGAGCATTTTTCTTGGTGGGGCCAGATGTGAAGATGATTGTAGTGAAAGTAAAAGTGGGGTTACTCTTTTTAAAATAAGGCCACCTTAGTTGTACTGCCATAAGACTACAATAAAAGAAATGTGGTAAAACATTAGGTATATATTTTTGAACATAAAGTAAATAATAATAGAAAATAAAATAGAACTCACCAAGTGGCAGTGTTACTTGTACAAGAGCTCAGTACGTCTATTCTTCTGGGTGGCAAACATTTCAATCACTCTGTTGTTGAAGTTAGGGATTTCACAAATTTCCTATTTGTGAGTGGAACAAACAGCCAAGGAATTTAGCCTATCTTGGACCATGGTGTTCCCAAGGAAAGACTTAATTCTTTTAATTGTACTGAAACTTCTCTCTGCCTCAGCTGTTGAAACTGGAGTTTGCAACTGTTAGTGCAAAACGATTCCTCAAAGGAGTGCTGTGTGAAAAAACTGAAGAGTTCACTGACTGAAGGGATATTTTTGAATGTATCATTATGATAAATCATTGACAGTTCATTCTTTAACCTTTTATGGGATATAATGGGACTGTAATTTGATGCAAATTTTCTTACAGAGTCAGCAAGGAAATTTTCTCTGAATGTAATAAATATCTTTGGGTCAATAATTCCAAAATTATTGAATATATGAGAATGTTGGAACCGACCTTTCATTTGGTTGACCACTGTGTCACACACTTCTGTGGCATCTGAATCCAAGTTCACTTCAGAACTGTAATTCAGTTGTTTTCTTGAGGGAGGAGCAAAGTTATCAGCATGGTATCTTCTAGTGTTCTCATAAATTTGAGACACAGCTGATTCAAAATATTGTGAAGCATTAGATACTGTAACACTATCAGCACTCTGCATCTGAATTGTGTTGTACAGAATGTCAACATGTTTCATAATGTGATAGAAAAAATTTAAAAGAAACAAAAATTCTGGACTGTTCAGTAAATTCTTCAAAGCAAGAGCTTTTTAGTTACATTATCCCACTCATCTTCCTGCTCAATCTTCTCAAAACACTCTAGTAAATAAGCTTTTTTTTTTTCATGAACGCTATTCACAACCCGTGATTGAAAGTTCCATCTTGTTGTGGAAGCAGCTGGAATGCATTTATTGCAAACTAAATGCAACAAATCACTGAGTTTTGGCGAAGAAGAGAAAAATGTCGTGAATCTACTAATGTTGGCGAAAAATTACTTAACTGATTTTATGTATTTGGAACAAGCATTTTGTATAACCAAATTTGATTGGTGAACATAGCAGTGTACATACTTGGCATAAGGGAAAGAGTCCTGCATCAAAGTCTGAACACCCCCATGTATATCTACTGCTCATTACTGCGGCACCATTGTATGCTTGTGATTTGAGTTTTATTTCAACATTGAAAGGCTGCAACATCTTTTTCAAAACATCACAGAGGCTGTTCGATCATGAATCTTTTCAAAGGAAAGAAATCTTTCAATAGGTTTACACATATTAGTGTACCGTAAAATGATCACAAATTAACTGCTGCAAGCTATGTCCGTTGTTTCATCAGCCCGCACAGAAACATAATCCACAGCATTTATGTCTTTCATAAACTCCTCAATATAAACCTGATACATGCAATCCAATAGTTCATTCTGAATAGTATGTGAAGTGTATTTACATACTGCAGTTCTGGCACTATTGAGGTGGTCATCTAACACACTGTCGAAATTACCGAGGAGAGATAACAAATCTAAGAAATGACCATGGTTTGCTGATTCCTGCATTTCATCATGACCCCTCAATGCTAGATCATGGGTTCCACAAAATTTAAACACTCTCTCACTCTGTTCAGTATGTATCTATTGGTAGTGACTAGTTCATTGTGTTTCTGAATTGATATTTATGTGTAGAATCAATCTGTGCAGCAATGTTACAGTTCCCAATATTTTAAATGTACAGGCATTTTGTAAGTGAAGTGCACTTGCCTTGTGTTTCATAATTCATTCACTCAAATGTTTCAAATCCTTACAACCTACCGTCGTCCACAGATCTTCAGTGCCAAATAACAAACAGTAAAAGCAGTCTCTTAAGTCTCTAAGACTTTGGTCTTCGTCTTGAATATTGGTTCTTCCTTCTGTGAATTGCCTGCACCGTTGTCTTACCATACTGTCATACATAATGTCCTGTCCATACACGTGACACAATTGACGATGGATCTCTGCTGGAGATTGCTTTTGAGCATGCAAAAATCGGATGACTGTGCGAACCTCGCATGTGTAGGAAGACAATATCGGAGTAGCCATTTTCTCCTAGCACAGAGCAGTAACCACTGCCGTCACAAAACTGAAACTTTACTACAATATTATCATATACTTCCTCTCTTCTCCTGTGCACATGCATTCCTATCCAACTGTTGGTGCCATCTCTGGATGCGAGCGGGACTTACTTTCTGGATGCACCTCGTATTAAGGAAGCCACTGGAAAATGTCATTCTGTTGATCAGCCTCCATATATGGTCATGATAGGGTAATGACTTGGTTTTGGATTAGCTGAGCAATTTTATGTATAATGCATTAAGGTAATGCTTAATAAAACTGTGAATGAAGAAAAATGTGTCCTCATAAGTTGATGTTCAAACTTTATGAATTAAAGATTCAAGTACAATAGTTAAGTGCTGCTTGAAGTGTTATGCCTTTTGGTGCATACTTTCTGTAATCTTTAAAAACCAAAGTTAAAGATAGAAAATACTGGAGGGTTATTATTACTATTGTGCTGATTATTGTAATGTTTTTAAGTCAATATTAAAACATTATATGTATATCAAATTGGAAAATGTTACAGTGCAGAAACTTTCCTTAAAAATAAAACTACTTTACTTGTATGTTTTTTCTTTATTATAATCTTGGTTATTTTGTGAAATACAAACGTATTCCCAGCAAGAATTATTTTACCCTTTCTATCTCTTTATATTACATACCACTGGAATTTGTGTAAATCATTAGCCATAGTAAATATGCAACAACTCTGAAATCTTAAGAAAGCCCAAGCTTTTTTAAGCTTTTAACAGTAGATATGTTTTACAAAATATGTAAAACAGTATTATGTACAGAAAACTGCACTTTTTATGAATTATATTTATAATCCAGTATAAAAAATCTGATGTGTACCATTCACATGACTTTCTCTACATCTCTGCAACAAATTATTCTTAAAAAGCTTATACTTCTATTTACTTCATGCTAATCAGTAAAGAATTAGCAGAAATAGCCATAATACTTGCTTCCTTGTAAGTAGAAGCGAAATAAGGGAGTACCATAGGTTAAAGTGATAAACAAAAGCTGGTTGCTATGTCACTGAAGTTCCTTTGTTTGTATGGACAGCAGTTGACAAATTTCTGTATGAGAAAAGTATGTTTTTCATAGCAGAAACCAAAAATAAAGAATGTCTCAAAAATGACAAACTCCACGAAAAAAATGAATATAACATAAATTGTGTGTTTTAATATGCTCTACATTTTTTGTGCAGTAAGTTTTTGTCCATCTCTTAACGGTTTAGCAGTTATTCAAAATTCAGTAAAATTCATCCAGAATAAACTACTCTTCAGAGGCTATTCCCAAAAAATTCAAGATATACATTTTATTTGCCAGGTAAATATCTTTAATATACGAAATTTTAATCAAAATCGTTAGTTCCATGGGTGGGGGGATTTTTCTCAAAATCTTTGTGTCGCACCCCTGGAAGATACTAAATTTAAATACCAAGTTTGGTATTTTACAGACTTTTTGTTTTTGAGTTATCGTGTTCACAGACACATGGACACACACACACACACACGCACACACACACACACTCATGGACCTTTTTCCGAAAATGCTTTTTTTAGATAAAGGGGGCCCTAAAACATATATTTCCAGTGGAATGCTGGTATCAAATTTTTGGGTGGAGTGCAATACCTTTTCTATACACTATGTACATAGTGCGTATAGAGAAAGTAATAATATAATATGTGCTGCCATTCTTTTATACATAGGTGCATATTATGTGTTCACAGATCATGTTTTAATTAAAATCTTTTGACTAGTTATTTGAACTTTGCATTTGCTCACAGTTTTGAAAATCACTTAATATTTTGTTTCGCTTCTTTTGAGAGTTTTAATTCTTTTAGTTTTTGAAGCATGTCTTCCTGAGTAACAGGTGGTGCCACACCACATTCTTCTTATTCCTTTTGTATCCACTTCAGTTTCTCAGCCTTCTCTTTCAGGAAGTCCACCTTCTGTGATTCAAGTATTTCTCTGTATTCATCCAACCTTGTAGACGTATATTGTCACAGTGTTGAGTTGTCAGCTTCTGCAGAGATTCCTTTCTTGTTACATGAATAAAGTTACTGGGAGGAGATTTTGTAGATGAGGTTGAGTTTTGCTAACAACCATTCAAATCTCTTATAATCCCTGAGTCTCAGATACTTGAGGTATTTCTTGCGATGGTCTTATCAGCTCCTTCAGCACAACTTTATGATACTCTTCCATTCTTTTCTGGAGGTTATGTATTCCAGCAGTCATTACTGCAATTTCACTTTTCATCGAGGGTCCATAGTCTAATTGATGCTCCTTTCCTATGTCCCTTATGTTTTACAACTTGCATCGTATGTCTCCTTGACACACGCTTCACTAAGTCATTTTTTGTTTTGAGTTCTTCTGAATTCCTGTATTCTATAGGAAACTGTTTCATGTCTACTGATGGTTGTGAAGGCCGCGCCGTGGCCGAGTGGTTAGACCACTCACCTCTCACCTAGACGGCCCGGGTTTGATCCCAAGCGACTGCATGTGAGATTTGTGGTGGACAAAGCGACGCTGGGGCGGGTTTTTTCTGGGTTCTCCGGTTTCCCCCGCCATCACATTCCACAGGTGCTCCATCTTCATTCATGTATCATCAGTGTCAGAGCCTGCAGTGCCATAAGTAGTTAAAGCAGGCGTTAAACACTACCAAAAAAAAAAAGAAAAACTGATGGTGGTAGTGATTCAAGATCCCCTGATTTTCTGGGATCTATGCAGGAAATTTCTTCGAGCCTTACACATTTTATTTTTAAATCCGATTTAAATGCATAACCTCTCACTGAGTCCTTTATTTTGCTCAATACATACAAACTGTTACCCTTGAACATTTTACAAAAAAGTACCACAAAAGGTTTAATTCTTTTGTTTTTATGATAAATATTCACTTTTGAAACCACATGTAACTGCTTTTAAAATAAAATCAGAACCCAGTTCAATTTACCCAATGCATTGAAAACATTTTGTTTTTTATTTTTACAAGAAGCTTTTCAGGTAATTCTAAAAGTTTAACTTTATAATATTTGCTTCCAGGTGAACGAATAGGATGCTTGACCATTGTTTTGGGGGAAGGCCAACAAGAACATGCTGAAAAGATTAGATCACAGCTAATTCTAATTGTTAGGGCTATGTATATCAGTCCACCAAAACATGGAGGAGAAATAGTATCTGCAGTCCTTAGTAGTCAAGAAAATATGAAGGAATGGTAAGTTCAGTTTTAAGCCTGGTTGTAGTGTGTCATTGTTTTTATTTACTTTAAGATGTGAAAACTTATTAATTAATATTATTTTGTGTAATTTCCACTTTTTATTTTTATTTCTAATGAAGGAATCTTTATTTAAGTATTTTCATTACATTAATTTTATAACATGTTTCAATGATGTTGCAAAATGTTATATTTCTATTACAATTGCTTTCGTCTCCATTTTAAAATAATCACTGCCCTTCGCATGAGAATAAAAGGATTTGTCACCTACAAAATAATAGTTTTATTATTATCTTTAAGTTTTTTATAAGGTGTGTCATTGAAGATATTTCCTTTTCAGGTGTTTCTTGTATCAAAATAACTTACAGAGGTCTTATTTAATAAAATATATTTTTGGAGAACAAGATATAACAGATATGCATAAAAGCTTATGTTTTACTCAAGACTAGATAAAAATTCACATCATACACTTCTAACAAATCTTTTGAAATGTTAGTGAGGTATCTGATGTAATATTATTAATGGACAATATCTGAGAACATTACTTAATGTGAACATAAAAGTGACTGGACTCCTATATAGCAAAAATGTCTTCAAGGCTCAGGTATAAATAAATGATACACTACAGGAAATTAGTGTAGAGAAGTTTCACTTATTCTGTGCTAATGAAAGACATACTAAAAATTAATAAACAATTAATATCATATCATTCATTTTGTATGCATATATAGCTTAATTAACTAATAATTGTTAGGACATGTTTCAAAGTAACATTGCATCATTAGCTTTTATTTCAGTGCCGAAATTGTCTGTCATTGTGGATGAGGTTCTGTCTAGTGTAAGTTGATAGTTCTTGGAGAATGTTAATGAATGAGATTTCAAAGTTGGTTACATAACAGTTACAGCCTTGATAAATAGGTTCATGAACCATTAATAAACTTACCCATGAGTCAAGAAGAATTAAAAATCATTATAGACAGTGCAGCACAAAAGGATAACATTGAAACCTGGTAAATAGAGCCAACATAAACAAATAAATTAGACATACCATGATCTTAATGCAAACAAAGAACAAACTTATATTCAGTAAGTTAATGGACCATGTTTGGCATTCAATAATTAAGGAGAATCTTTGTTCCTCTATCTGGTTTGTCAATAAAAGATAAAATTTCACCAGGAAGTAGATTTCCTGTTAAAAAATAAAGTGCTGGATTATGAAATGGTTTATAGGTAAAATTAAAAGACCAGATTAGAATAGTGCTTGCATGACATTTTAAATGCACAGCATGTTTAAACATGTAGCAAGCAGATCAGACTTGTAGCATGGAAAAATCGCCACATCTGGAGAAAAAAAATGATCTAATTACTAGAAACGACCCCATCCAAAATAATAGGTATTTCCATCAAACTGAACATTCATCAATTGTTGATGATGAAAGCAACATGTTTTCAGAAATATCCTTAATAATTAATATGGAAGTGTTACAGTTGAACAATTAGTTGTTATATGTTGTAAGGATTACCAATCAATTTCCTAATAAACTGCCAAGTACTACTATTTTTATCAAATGATTCATATATGCCCATCTTGTGAAAGATATTCTTAATTTGAGGTATGTGATGAAAAGGGGCTTTATTAATTTTTAAATTATCCATTCACAGGCAGAAATGTCTGAAAATTATGGTTCATCGCTGCAAATCTATTAGACATGGACTAAAAGAGCGACTGGAAAATTTAGGCACTCCTGGGAACTGGGATCACATTACAAGCCAGATAGGCATGTTTTCATTTCTGGGATTAACACGTACGTATACAACTTTATTCTTTTGAAAATGAACATGAAAAAGAAATACTTCATTACTCCAAAAATGTTATGATAGTACATTATATTTATCTTATTTTTAACTTATAAAATAAAATATCAATAGGACTGCAGTATAAATAACCCTATGATCTGTTGTATAACAAATAATAAATAACCTACATATTTTGAACACTTCATTCACTGAAGATAACATCCTGACATTCTCAAGATTCAAGAATTCCTTCAACATAAAATGAACCTGAACTCTGCTTTATTGTGCTTAAAAATCACAATTTTTAGTATGATTTGAAAAAAATGATTACTTTTAAATCAAAAGAATTTTAGTCGGATTTTTTAACACAAACTTCATCACAATGGGAACAAGTGCTCCCGAAACTGTTTCCAGTAAGTAATTACTAAGTTATGTTTGTGTTATAAAAACCGACTCAAATTCTTTTGATTTAATTTCATCACATTGCTGTTACAAGCTTCTTTGTATATTTGCAAGATTTCAAAGTGATTGCTTTATCTACTTTAGGATTTGTTGATTTAGCTTTTTTCTTTGTTTTGTTTTACCAATAGTATTCTTCAACTTTATTTTATGAAGTGCAGATTATGCTTATATTGACAAATAAAAAATGTAAAACATCAACTGATAGAAAGTATTTTGAAGTGCTTCTAACACTGGTCTATATGATGAAGAAGTGACTGTATAAGTGACATTCTAAAAGCTATCAGTCTGATGAAGATAACAAAACTTTTAAGAGAAATGCATTTTTATTTTATTCTTTCTTTTTCAACATTGTTATCTTGTAAATCAATACCTATGTTTAGTCCAATGACTTTTCAAATTCTAATCACCTCAGTAAAATAGGATGTATCTGCCCAAAATAAGTTGCATCTCAGTTTCAATCCCATCATTTGATGTGAATATTTGTCCACCCATTTGCTATTTCTTCAAACTTGGGAAACAAATGCTAATTATTTGGAGCCATATCTTGTGTCTATGGTAGATGAGGAAGTATTTGGAAGCAAAGGTTATGCAGCTTTGCGTAACAATCCCAGCCAGATGTGAATGAAGGTGAATTATCATGATGAAAGAAGACGTGGAAGTTTTGCCTGAGTAACTCCTTCAATTGATCCAGCAGTGAAGCATAATACTCTCCAGTGATGTTCTGTCATTATGAAGGTATCAATGTACAGGACATTACGAGAATCCCAGAAAACTGCAGCAGTTACTTTTCCTGTAGATGGATTGCTTTTTGGTGCACTTTCACTTGTTGCTGCCTTTGTTTGGATTGCTCTTTCAACACTACTGTTCTGCATGTAGTGATGAATCCATGTTTTTTTTACTGTTATGATACTTCAGAGAAAGTCATTGGAATTGTGTTTAAGCATGTCTAAGCACTATTGAATACTTTTGGTCCATGGTTAGCAAACCTGCACCCATCAAACATAAAACTTCCTTAGTGTAAAATGTAAAGGTCATGGCCTAGTGATTGCAATGTCAGTTAACTCACATCCTTAAACTGATGATCATTGAATATGGTGGCACTGTAACGCTTTTTCATGATCTCATCATTGATTGGCAACCTCTGAGTCCTCATCATCTTTAAGATATGTATGACCACCTTAAAGTCAGCAGTCCACCTTTTTAACCATGAAAACCAAAGCATAATCCTTTAGTATCAAATCTAACTTCTCTTGTATGTCTATTGTGGTTAAACTCTTCCAAAATGAACCCCTTTATCACAACAGTTTTCTCCATTTTATAGAAAACATTAAAATCTAGTTTGTTTACATGTTTCCAGAAACGAGTAAAGAGACACTACTCCATTTAAAGGTTGACTCTTAAAATATCATAGTTATTTGGCTATCTTCACATCATCTCTGAGTCAGGCCAAGAACTTTTAGTTAGTTTAGTGTTCCTCAAATTTTCAAATTTTTCAGTTATTACGAGGGGCATACTGAAAGTCATGAGCAACACTGTTTTACAATCTTAATATTTATTTTTAAGCCAAACCAAATACATCATCATAATCTACAGACTTTCTTTCACTTTTCGACATAGTTGCCATTGTTTTGCACACATTTTTCCCATCGTTCTACAAGTTTGTAAATGCCCTTGTGATAGAACTCCGTTCCAGCTGCCCGCAGACCCTGACGCACTGCTTTCCGAATATCCTCCAGCGTCTCGTAGCGTTGGCCACGCATCTGCTCCTTCACAGAACCGAAAAGATGGTAGTCGGAGGGTGCCAAGTTGGGACTGTAGGGAGGATGTGGAAGAGTTTCCCACCCTAATATGCCCTGATCTTTACCATAGTGGCACGGGCAGTATGCGGACGCGCATTATCCTGTTGAAGGATGATCCTCTTTCCAGGGCGTTTATCACGCAAAGCCCGACGGAGCTTCAGAAGTGTCTTGATGTAGCGGGCAGAATTTATGGTTTGTCCAAGTTCAAGAAAGTCAACGAGAATGCAACCTTGTGCATCCCAAAAGACACTTCCCATAACTTTTCCTACAGACTGCACTGTCTTCGCTTTCTTCTTCGATGGTGAGTTCAAGTGTTGCCATTCCATACTCTGACGTTTCGTTTCTGGTTCATAGTGATGGAACCAGCTCTCATCTCCAGTCACAATACACGTCAATAATTTATCACCTTCATTATGAAATCTCTGAAGAAGGTTTTGTGCAATGGTTCTTCTCTGAAGTTTGTGGTCTTCAGTCAATAAACGGGGGACCCAACGGGCACAGACCGTTCGATAACTCAAGCTGTGGATCATTTCTTGCACTGCACTATGTCCTATTCCAAGTTGCACAACAATTTCATTCACAGTGAAACGCCTATCTCCTGTAATGAGCTCATCAACTCTTTCCTTGTTGTGTTCTGTAGAGGCAGTTCGAGGACGCCCGCTACGAGGCGCATTTTGCAGACTCGTGTTTCCATCTTTGAAATGTTTTACCCATCTTCTAACACTGCTGGCACCCATGTAGACACCTCCATACGCACGTTGAAGTCTGAGATGAATTTCAGGAGCAGATTTTCCTTCTTTCACAAGGAATTCAATGACAGCACACTGTCGAAACGAAACATCAATGTCAGCCATTTTTCAAACACCATCTGTGGTCACGTGATAGAAGCTAATGACGTCACAATATGTCAACATGTGGCTTAAAGTCTGTAGATTACGATCCTGCAATTCGTTTCATTACATTGTTGAAATTTAAATTTTTACAATGGGTTGCTCATGACTTGCAGTATGCCCCTCGTAGAATATGATTTAAAATTCTGTATATTGTTATGTGTTATACTTTATACATTGGTAGTGATATAATTAGAGAAATATATAATTATTGAATTTTGTCCTAGAGATAGCATTACATAAATAGAAAGATCATTTCTAATTTTATTCTGTTTTATTGTATTTTATTTTTTTCAGCTCAGCAAGTTGAACATCTTGCAAAAGAACACCATATTTATATGCTATCTAATGGGCGTGCAAATATGTATGGACTGAACAAAACTAATATTGACAGAGTGGCTGAAGCAATTCACAAAACAATTATGAAAATACCTGCTTGACACCAAAATAAACATAAGTATTAAAGCTGCCAGAGCTTCATGGGTTTACAATACTTGAAACAAAGTTCTTATACTGGTGAACCATGGAAATAAATAAAAATGAGTAAAAATGACCTTGTGAAGTGAATAAATGTTGTAATTGTGTTGCTTATTATATAACTATAAACAGCTATTACAAAAATATGCTTATTCTTCTTTTGATGTTTATTTGTTTCCTTAGGAGCAAAAGTGTATTTTTATTTTTTGAAACTCTTCTATTTAGGAGATAAAGGAAAAGGTGTATTTTACATTTGGGAAAGAAAATAAATTAATTAGTGACCTTTATACACCACTTATACCTATTAATAACTAGGAACTTGTTTCAGAGATCAATTGTCTCCCTTTTTAACCTGTGTTCAAATGCTGATTAGTTGTTGATATTGACATAGTTGATTTGTAGCCCTTGCATTGGTAAGTCTATTTATAGCAGTTCCCTGAATCATCACTAAAGGGCTACAAATCATGTACACCAACAATGAATCAGTAGTGGAACTTACATTGAAAATGCAGATAATTAATCTTCAAAACATGTTCCAAATTATTAGCACAGGTGGTGTGTAAAGATCTTTAATCGACTCAAATCATTTATCTGAGTATAAAGTATTTTTGAAAATCACAAGATTTATACATTATTCTGAAAAGCATGTTATATTGCAAATAGAGAAATTAAGTAAATACAAATTTGCTAGAACCAAATGACATATAACTGAGAGAATTGCCAAATATAAGTTAAATTGCATTATAATACACCATTACATACTGTTAATTTATTACTGCGGTTTTATTTAAGTTCTTGTACACTCATGCCCACATCAACTGACATGCATATTGTAACAAATATCCTTATTGACTCAAAAATTAGTTACAAATAAAGTCTTTAATTCACTGCTACAAACAATTCATTCAATGCTTTGATGTGTAAATAGTTGACAGCATTCTCTTATCATTGCATGCACTAACATTGATATGAACACTCCAGTCGAACTCTTATTCATGATACACAACTCACACATTTGCCTTGCAATTCTTCCATCTTTTCATAGTTAGAAAATAAAATAGTTTTTTAAGGATCTTTTCCATCTTGGCTTCTTAATCCTACTCCTTACTCTAGTGTAACAAATGTTTTACCATCTCAAAAATTGGTTGCAAGTAGTCTTTAATTCATTGCTGTCAACAATTCACTGCATGCCACTGTGTGCTAACACTCCAGTCGAAGTCTGAGAGAGGCAAGACACACACACACGTTCATACACACACATGCAACCCCCCCCCCCAAAAAAAAAACACACAGACCAAATCAAATGATTCTATTTTACATACAGGTTGTGAAGAAGTCATTGATTTTGGTTTGTTGATCTTTTTCAACAAATTCTCTTCAACAAACTATTCAATCTCATTAAATTTTGAAAAAATTTCCCACCATTTTAGTCTTCTCAACATAGTGTCTTAACTTATGTATGTAGATATACTTCATTGCATTAGCAGAGGACACACTTTCAGCTGTAATGTCAACTTCATCTTCATTGTCATCACTGTCCTCCTCAGGGGCTGTTACATTTAAATCCTGCACTATTTCTTTCTCTTCTTTTGAAAGTCACTGCCTTGCCTTCCACAGAAATGTAATTTTCAAAAGTAAGATAAGATTCCAGCACTTTTGCAAGTTCCTCCATAACTAGCAAGAGATTCTGGAATGTCATTGGATGCTACATCTGGCTGAAAATTCAATAAATGGATCCTTATATTGCAATGTAATGTAATACAATGCCCCTGCTATCATCGTACCCCTTGCTGAATGCTGATATTGGTGGACATCTGAAGTTTCAAGTTGATTAGTGTATGTTCCCCCAGATGTTTACAAAAGTGCACTATGCATTCTAGGTGGTTTCTTGATCCAGTAGCTGTAGCATTGATGTGCAATTTGCAAGTCGAAACTCAATTCTGTTGTTTAGTAACTGGCAGTCCACTTTATGGGCAGAATGATTGTCTATGATGAACAGAATTTTGTTCTTATCTTTACCAATATCTCTGTCCACCTCAATGAGCTAGTCGGTAAATAGATGTTTTATCATCCATGCTTTGCTGCTGGCCATGTATTTTATAAGCAGAGATGAAATATCTTTAAAATGCCTTTGTTTAGCAAAGTGCCTTACTATGAATGGCTTCAGTTTCCTGGTACCATGGTATTGTAACAGAATAATGCTGTAGCTTCTGCTTGGATTGTTTACCACCAATGTATGTATAGCCTTCTAAGCCATCATTTGATAAAAAATTGTCAGCATTGAAAATATTTTCTTTGTTGTAATTTGCAACAGTATCCTTCAAATGCATTTCTTTCCATTCCCTAGCAGCTCTTGGTTCTCCACTGACAGTTTTCTAGAAAATGCTGTATCTCTCTCGGAAATGAAAGATGCAACCAGTATTTGCTTGGAAGTCTTTAACATCCAATAATGTTGCAAACTCCTTTACTTTTGCTTGGAGCACTGGTTCAGCAACAGTTACACTCTTAGCACTAACATCTTTGGACTATGTGTCCATTGCTCCTTTCCCTCTATGAAAATCACAACTCTATCTCTTCCTGTTGGAGAAAATCGTTCTTTTGCATATCTGAAACATGTTTTCTTTGTCTGAAAGAATTGTCAAAGGAGTGGTCGGCTTGATGTTATGTACATGTGCCATTTCAATTTACTACATTCCATTTCATTTCAACTTTATGTTCTATAGAATAGTGCTTCCTTTTCTTTGCCTTCATTATGTTGTGTTGGGCTGCTTACGAAACTCTTTCATCATGAACCAACAAAAAGCAATTTGCAAGCTTTAGCAAACAACTCTTTTGTTGCTGACCAACAAAGTGCAATTTGCAAAATTAACAACTCTTTCAATAATGACCAATGCAGGTTGCAAACCTTAACAAATGACTCTTTTGTTGCTGACCAACAAAAATACAAGATGCAAACTTTAATAAAAAAACTCTTCTGTTGCCAACCAACAAAAATGCAAGATGGAAACTTTTAACAAACTTAAACAAACAACTCTTTTGATGCTGGCCAACAAAAAATAAAATTTGTTAAAAAAAATAAAACACTCAATGAAAAGTTTAAAAGTTTAGATTCAAATGAAATCTAGAACCCAAGTAAGCTCAAGCTGAAAATGGAAGTACAATGTGTTTATGTATAATACTGCATAACCAATACCATACCAATGCATGTTTGCCGGTCCCCATGGCCACGCTCGCTAAGGTGTCTCGCCTTGGTGCTTCGTGGCGCAGGGATCATGGGTTCGAGTCCCGCCTTGGGCATGGGTGTTATATATTTGTGAAATGTGTATGAGTGTGTGTCTTGGAACAGCAAAAAACAGCAAATTTAGGAAAAAACGTAAAAACAGGGTATACAGCACTGGAGTCCTGACCAGACTCCAGCGCTTAAAAAAAATGCATGCAAATATTAGGTTGCCAACCTGAGAAATAGTTACACATTTGTTTGGTTGGTGCTCTTTGTGGATGTAAATGTCTGCATTGGAGAACAAAGAATCAATTCGGAGACACCAAACAACAATTTGACATTTATGCAAAAATGTATTAATGCACAATATTCTTTTATTCAAGAATCATGAAATAGGTCACATAATCAAAAAGAATGTATTTTATAAAATTTGTATGCTTAATTTTGAAATACCCTATTTAACAATTTCATAAAAACGCAAGTTCTCTCTGTCTCTCTCTCTCTCGCCCTCTATGCATATGCGTGGGATTTAAGCAGGAGATTAAAACTATTTACATCAAAGTGAAATATACATTATAGTGATGTACATTATGTTTAGATTTCACTGTATTTTATTTTTATATTTGAAATGTGTATCAGGGTATATGGATAGATGGCATTGTCTTAGAAGGTGAATGAAAAATTATTTTAATATTTGCGCTCTAACTTCAGCAGTAAAAATAGCTGCACATTGCGAGGCACCCTAATTGAAATACAGAGCAATTAAGGTAAGGCTTGTCAGATCAGCAGCTGATCTACTTTTTATCTTACCATTTTTGCTTTATTTCTTAATAGCACCACAATTTATGATTTTTGTTTGTATAAACTGTAATTTTTGTAAGAGTTAATAGATTCCTATAATGCATGAATTATTGTGTACCATGACATAGGGCTTGATCCAAATTCTGTTCTCTGTGGAAGATATGACTAATACTTTGTTACATACTGTATGGAAATCTTTGTTCTCGCATTACATGCTCCTTTGTTTTAGCATGTCAAGTTATTAAAAAGGCTATTATGAAGAAGATTTACCTGTGAGGTTTTTTTATTTCATTATCATATATTTTGACCACCACAGCTGGATTATAGTGAAACTCACATCAAATAATAAGTGACTATAAATTGAGATGAAATGTTAATTACAGTGCCATTACTTTATAAATGTTGCTCTGGGCATCATAATATCTGAGAGCATTAATATGGAAAATCAGCTATGTTTCATAGGGCTAACGGTACATGAGATGAATAATTATTTCAGGGCTGCATGCTTTATAAGTGATTCAATTGTTATATGTAGTGCAATTAATTTGAAAATGGTTAGTATAGTGCTTTAAGTTTAAGAATATTTCTGTAACAAAAAATCCAAACTTTTGATTGATTTCACATTTCATGACCACTTAAATTAATTAACTCAGTGTATATTAGTAAAAACAAAGCTGGTGCTACATTAATTTTGTTGACAGAAGCTGCTTTTTTACCTTTTCAGCTCACAAGTGATGAATATGTACATGTATTGATATTGGATAAATGAAAATGAATGAAAATATGCAATTTAAAAGAGAGGAATAATAAAGTAAGGTTTAAGCAAAATAGAGAAATTTGTTGACACTGAGTTACAGAATTCAGATTATGCTTTAACACAGACCAAGATAAGCAGATCACAAGCATATAATGAAGAATTTCAAACAGTCCAATCAGAACTTGAAATTAATGACAGTTAACCATTGTACCTATGTGAATAATTTGAAAATTTATAGGTTATACTTGCAAAACTCCAAGCTGCTGTTAAGCCTACAATTATTTCAAGAGAAGAAAACAATACAATGACTATAAACTGTCCATAAAGAAATATCTGACCCTAAAATTAGCTTCTCAAATTTTAATGGGAATTGCAACTGCATGGTTTCATTTTAAAGATATGTTTGAGAGCCTTGTTATAGCTAACAAAGAACTGTCTGACATTGAAGGACTTCATTATTAAATCTCATTTTTAAAGAATGAAGACAAGAGCATAATCAAAAATACCTGATGTGTTCTGTTTGCATAACTTTCTCTAGCTGTTCCAAATACAAACTATTCTTAAGAAAGATTATTCTTTTATCTACATCGTGCTAATTGAGATAAATATTAGCATAATTGATCTTATTACTTGCTTCCTTTTAAGTAGAAGGTAAATAAGGGAATACATTAGCCTAAAGCAATAGACCAATCCTGCAAAAGCTAGAAACAATAGAGGTTCAGTTCACTTTGTATGGTCGTGTTTGAGAAAAGTATAAGTATTTTAAAGCTGAAACCAATAAGTAATATCTCAGAAACAGTCAGTTCTACAAAAAAAAAAAAGGCATAAATTATATAAATTATGTGTTTTAATGAAATATACTTTTTGTGTTATAAGTTTTCATTTATTTCTTATGGTTTATCAGTTATGCAAAATTCGTCCAGAATAAAGAGGTCTTCAGAGGCTATTCCCAGACAATTAAAAATATACATATTATTTGTGATATAAATATCTTTAATATACAATATTTTAATCAAAATCATTAGAGCTATTTTCAGAAAATCAAAAATGTTTCCATGTACAGTAGCTGGGGGTGGGTAATCTACTTGGACAATTCGCAGTTAGAAATAATATGATTATTAAAAGTACCTGCTTCCCTCACAAAGAAGTACATAAAGGAATGTGGAAAATGCCAGGCTCAGATATAGTAAATCAAATTGATCATGTGCTAATTAAAGCAAGATATACATCATCAATTATAGATGTAAGAAGTTGTAGAGGCCCAAATTGTGATTCAGATCACTTTTTGGTTAAAGTGAGAATGAGAATAAAAATAAAGAAGATGGAGAGAGTTCAAGAGAACAAACATATACGATGGGATAGAGAAAAAATAAAAGATAAAGAAGAAAACAAGAAATATCAAAAGTAAATGAGCAGCAAATTAAATGAAAAAGGAACAGAAGAAGGTGTAGAAGAACAATGGGAGGTAATAAAGGAGACAGTAAAAGAGGTAGCAAAAATAAGTATAGGTGAAAAGAAAATGGAAAGAAACATAGAATGGTATGATAAAAAGTGTGAGAAAGCTATAGAAAAAAAGAACATGGCTAGGAAAAAAATGCTCCAGAAAGAAACTAGAAATAACTATGAAGAATACCGCCAAAGAAGAAGAGACGTTAATAACATGTGTAAGAAAAAGAAAAGAGAATATTGGAAAATGCAAACCCAAGAAATAGAAACGTTGATTCAACAGAGTGAGATAAAGAAATTCTATATGGCATTAAAGCAAATGAAACAAGGGAAACAGAATAAAATGAAAGAATGTCTAAGCAAGGAAGGTAATGTTCTTGGAGAAGATAAAGATATACTGGAAAGATGGTCTGAGTACTACAAGGAATTGTTAAATAAACGACAAACAATAAATAATCAGGAACAAGGAGAGAATGAAAATGGAAATGAACAAAAAATGGAAGAAGAAGAAGAAGAAGAAGAAGAAGAAGAAGAAGAAGAAGAACCGGATATTTGGGATGTTAAAATAGCAATACAGAGCCTAAAGAATAATAAAGCACCAGGAGAAGATGACATAATCGCTGAGCTAATTAGATATGGTGGGAATTATGAAAGCAATACATAAGTTAGGTAATATTAGAAATATGGAGGAAGGAACAGATGCCTGAAAGCTGGAAGACAGGCATAATATGCCCAATATATAAAAAGGATAATAAATATCAATGCCATAATTATAGGGGAATTACATTGCTAAATGTAGCATATTAAATATTTTCAAGTATTTTAAATAATAGAGTGAAAAAATATGCGGAAAATGTATTAGGCGAGTATCAATGTGGATTTAGAAGTGACAGGAGTACGATAGACCAGATATTTGTAATACGACAAATAATGGAAAAATTCTATGAGCATGGCATAGATTTATGCTTTCTGTTTATTGACTTTAAGTTTGCATTTGACTCAATTGACAGAGAAGTTCTCTATAACACCTTACAATGTTTTAAAATGCAACCGAAAATAATAAGACTAATAAAAATGACAATGGAAAATACAAAACCAAAGTGAAAGTAATGAATAAATTAAGTCCGAATTTTGATTATAACACAGGAGTAAGACAAGGTGATGGACTATCGACGACTCTATTCAACCTAGCCCTGCACAGAGCAGTAGAAAAAATAAATACTAAAGGAACAATATTTTTTAAGTCTAGTCAGATATGTGCATATGCAGATGACATATTGATGGTGGCAAGAGAGAGAAAAATGTTAGTTGAAGTTTATGAAGAATTAGAAAGAAGGTCTAAAGAAATAGGATTAGAAGTAAATGAAAAAAAACTAAATACCTGAAAATGACAGCAGACAAAAGCAAAAGAATAATTGAAAATCTAGTAGTTGGAGACAAAACATTTGAAGGGGTATCCAAATTTAGATATTTAGGAGCGCTTGTAAATAATGATAACAATTTAAACGAGTGCATAAAAGAAAGAATTCAAGGTGGAAATGCAGCCTATTATGCAAATTTAAATCTATTAAAAAATAGGCTTATTAGTACAGGGACAAAACACAAGATCTATAAAACACTAATAAGACCAATAGTAACGTATTCTGCAGAAACCTAGACCCTAAACAATGTAGATGAAGAAGTACTACGAAGATTTGGACCTGCAAAGGATAAAGACCAATGGAGAATAAGATATAATTATGAGATAGAAGAACTAATTAAGCAGCAAAATATTGTGAAATTTATAAAGGCACAAAGAATAAGATGGCTAGGACACATAGAGAGAATGACAGAAGATAGAATGCCAAAAAGAATATTGAAAGGAAGACTGTACGCTAGAAGAAAAAAAGGAAGACCAAAAACAAGATCGTTAGATGATGTGATGGAAGACCTAAGAAAAATTGGAATCAAAGGGTGGAAAAGTAAAGCAGAAGATAGAGATATGCGGAGGAGGATTGTGCAGGAGGCCAAAGCTCACCAAGGGCTGTAGAGCCAGAAGAGAAGAAGCTGGGGGTGGGGTATTTTCTTGAAAATCTTGGGAAATACTAAACTTAAATACTTAACAGACTTGGTATTTAACAGACTTTTCGTTTTCCAAAGACACACTCATGTACCTTTTACTAAAAATGTTATTTTTTTTGGACTCAGAGGACCTCAAAACATATGTTTCTGGTGAAATCTTGACATCAAATGTTTGGGTGGAATACAATACACTCTCTTTCCACTATGTACATTGTACATACAGGCTAGAGAAAATAATACCTTCTTTACCCACTATGTATGTTGTACATATGGGCTAGAGAAAGTAATATTAGCATTTCTGATCCAAATTTTAGAGTAGTGTGTGACTTAATAAGAAAGCAGATATCTCTGCTCTAAATTCATCTCATCTGAGAACGTAGAAACTAATACAACCTGCAATGACACTAACCTATACTGAAACTGACTTGCGTCAATCAATCAATAACTTTCAAGAAAATTTAGCTCCACTTGAAGCACTTAAGTTTCAACCAAGCATCCTAGATTTGATTCTCAGTGAATTTTTATCATATGTTGACAGAAAAATGAGATTCATGTTCAAAAATGAGTTTTCAAATGAAGATGTAACATGTTTCAAGGATATTATTAAAGTTTCGAAAAAGAAATGTCAATCACCGCAATTATATACATTAACGCTTAACACAAAACTGGCACATCCTAGGGAACGAAGAAAGACACAGCGGGGCAATGATCATAAGAATCAATGACATCAGTCTTGTATCTATCAGTAACAATAACCTATTTGTGGTAACAATATTTGCAGGAATTGTCTCAGTTCAGCACATAAATGGAAGAGTTGTACATCTAAGATGAGCATCAAATGTCTCACATATCATCATACATCACTCCATAACAACACTAGATGTTTACGTCAAAGGCAAGAGGAAGCAACTACTTAACAATCTAGTTATCGTTCTATGAAGAAACTACACATGTCTCAAGTATTTTTAAGTACAGCTTTTGTAAAGTTCAAAGACTAATGGATACACAGATACTTCAAGCTGTTCTCAAAGTAATTTCATTTCCAAGAAGAGTACTATGTGTGTATGTTTACTTGGGAAATTTACAGGAAATGAGGCCAGGGGGGAGAAAAAAGAAATCACCTGCCTTTCTTTTTACAGTGTTGTCAAACAAAGAAAGCTTTTTTCTTTGAGACCCTCACCATTATAGTGAATAGGTTATTTAATTTGCCTGAACTAGCTCAATTATTAAACAAAACACATAGCATTGAAGCCATTAAATATCAAGGTATTTAATGTGCATGTCTATGTTGTTGTTCTGCTTCTGAAATTGCATAAAACTACCAAATGAAGACTAGGGAGCTGAGTGCCAAAAAAAGGTGATCATATAGGTGTAGTAAGCACCACACAATGTTACAGGATTTTGGAGAACTTAAAACACAGTCTAATCCATTTGTGAATATTGAAGTCAATGACTACAACTTTTATATCAGTTGCATAATTTTTCCTAAAATAACCGGCAACTTACTCACGTTACACATGTTCTGATCTTGCAGATCCCAGCTTTTATAATTTGCAGGGAACAGATTTATTAATTGGAGCTCCAGGCCTTCATGAAGCTGCTAAAAATGGAACAGAAGAGTTGTCCAAGAAACTAATCCTGTAACTATCCAATTACATGAATTCAGTGGTACTTCTCAAAGAGCGTTCAGTTTTTGTATCTGCATAAGATCAACCAACAACAAAGGGAAAGTTATTACCAAACTGTTCTGTGCAAAAGCATTGCAAGCGTTGTTCCTTAAAACAAACTTCATTTTCAAATCTTGCTTAGGATGAGTAACCCAGATAAGATTTTCCCTTATCCTGGGAAGACAAATGTCAAGTAACTTTAAGCTCCATGGACCCCAAGATCATATGATGAGCATCAATTCACAGATTTCATTCTAACCAACCAGGTTTAAGGATGTTAAACTAAAAAAAAAAAGAAAAAGATAAAAAAAAAAAAAAAACCACACATGCACACACTCACACTCTCTCTCTCTCTCTCTCTCTCTCTCTCTCTCTCTCTCTCTCTCTCTCTCTCTCTCTCTCTCTTCATGGCTAGAGTTAAGTATGTCATATCATTGACAAGCTTTCTGTAGGATCACTGACATTGTTGGATGTATTTGTTGCGAATGTGTGTATTTTTTTTCCTGTTTCAGCTGGTACTTGAGATACCACTCTGTACCAAGGTATTTATAACAAAGACAGTATTGGATTGTTTTCTTCTTACAAATTTAACATCCTCCAGTGAAAATTTTTTTTCTTTCTTTCCGTTTTAGCTTAAGGTCTCTTAACCTGGTTTGTCATTTTGGATGATGAATGAAATTGGTGAAATGATGCTCAAATGTCATAGGGTCCATGGAGCTTAAAGTTATTCCACATTCCTCTTCTTAGGATAAGGGAAAACCCCAGTAAAAACCTTATCCAAGTGACTTACCCTAAACGAGATTTAAAATTGCAACTTGTTGAATATGAGGTCATCAACGGTTTCAACTGAACTGAACATAGCTAAAGTGAAAAAAATGGTGTCTGAAAATCGTCATTTAGGTTTGAGAGAGATTGCCGCTGAACTTTCTGTGTCTCCTTCCAACTGAACCGAAACCTAAAAGGGCACGTCAAACTCGATCAAAACTGAAGGTCATTTTGACAGTTTTTTTTTCTCGATTATCGCGGTGTCGTGCACTTAGGGTTCTTGCCAGAAGGCCAGATGGTAAATAAAGACTATTATCTGAGCGTTTTGCGGCGTTTGAGAGAACAAATACTGCGAAAAAGGCCAGATTTGTGGAACGACAACTCATGGATTCTGCACCACGATAACGCACCAGCTCACGAGGCTATTATCGTGAACGAATTTCTGGCCACAAACTCAACAAATTTCATCGAACAACCACCATATTCACCTGAACTGGTTCCTACTGATATCTTTCTCTTTCCAAAACTCAAGTTACCACTTCGAGGCACCCGTTTTCAGTCGATAGAAGACATAAAGGAAAATTCGCAGCGACAATTGACATCGATTCCTAAAGCTGTCTACAAAAATGTTTTTGATGATTGAATTATTCGTTGGCATAAATGTATAATTTTTGAAGGCGATAAAATAAAATTGGATGAATAATTCATTTTTTGTGTTTTATTGGCGAATTCCCGCAACTTTCTTGACACAGTAGTATTTAAATAATTATATTCGAAGTTGCGACATACTGGAAATATGCTATTTATTATTACTGTTATCTATCTTCGTTATGTGACGTTTCGAATTATACTTAGGTAAACATTTCCAAACATGGTTTTAACTCAGAAATGACCATGAATAGACATGCAGTTGCGTGTACTAATCCAATGAGATAATATGAGATAAGATACCTGCAGTTTATTCAGGACAAAGATAATTCAGCTACTTTAAAATAATTTTCCTTAAAGATGATTATGACTGCTGTGAAAAGCATATCAGTGTATGCAAAAATGAGTCTTTTACACCTCAAGGATTAGGCTTTACACCTGTTCCGTCTTCCCATTTATTACTTTATTCCCATCTTTTACTTGGGCGTTCAGCGTCTCTTTTTCGTAACGGTTTTTATTTATTAGCTAATAGTAGTATTCTTTCTTCACTCATGCGGTCCATGTGCTCTTTCCAATTATTTTTAAATGAGTGTGAGGCTTTTATAACGCAAGATCAATCATAACCGCTTAAGGGAGCGGTTCGTTGAAACTGAGCCTAACAAAATAAATAAAATGACAGCTTCCAAGTCATATGCTGTCACCAAAATCACTCCCACTGTTGTCAACCAGTCCACCGCCCTTGTGAGACAATGGTTAGGCAGCCTTGAAATAATATGATGCCGCAGTTCAGTTAGTTTGAAATTGGTGTGTTCAGAGATGGATTGAAGTCTCGGAATTCTGAATAAAATCATAGATATATAGTTTTCCGAATAAATGCTTAATTGCCTAAGTGATGATACAAGACATATAATCGAAACTGTAAGGAATGATTGTCAAAATGGAGGAAAGAACACAATCCACCTTTGGAAATGAAGGGGGAAAAAAAAATCGAAGTGGACGAAACTACCTTAAAAAACCTACCTTAATATGTAGGTAGGTAGTTCACAAAAAATACCTTTCTAATAAAATTGACAAGGTGCTCCGAGAGCTCCGTAATAGGTTAGGTATCAAGGTCAATACTACGTGAAGTAGTTAATGATAGCAGCACCAACATCGCTCCTCATTCGGAGAAAGTAGGACATAGCGTGGATTTAAACATATCTACTGACATCAGAACAATGAATAAACAAAAAAAAAATATATATATATATTTATATATATATCTGCAGAAAAATCGTGCTATTAAGATAAAATAAATTCAAATTCTCTTTTACGAGCACAATAAATGAAATAGATAAATCATGATAATGCTTTTGGCGAGCCCTTCTCGGGAGTTACCTTGCTTTTAGACTACCTTTGGTTAAAATCTACATCCATATAAAATTATATCATTGATACAATATAGTAATGATAAGTACACTTGTGGTTTAACGGGAAAATCTCGAGTCAACTAAGGAATTTAATGTCGCAAGTTGACATGGTAGCTCAATGGTTAGAGCAACTGGAGCTAGAGATCCGTGGTTCAAATCCCGTCTATGGCTTTGAATTTTTCAATTGCATATATTTTAAAACTAGATCATAAGTTGTTCATAAAATAACTCAACAAGAAACTTCGAAAATCCGAGCCAAAGCATTTAATAAAAAATGTAATGGTTTCAAAATGTAGCTAAATATTTAATACACATAGTATATTACACTATAAAATAACACACTCATAAGAATAAGTTTGCCAAAGCCATACATGCCACACTCTGAACCATTTTAATCGTTTGATTGAAAGATAATAATAAATAATAATAATAATAATAATAATAATAATAATAATAATAATAATAATCTCTGTTAGTTTTATTCTGGAAACTCAAATCGTGGAAATATTTATTTTTGGAAGAACAAAAGGATACGTTCATGAGTTTATCTTTACTGTAAACTGAGCATATCCTGATGATTAGAGTAGATATAGTATATCAGATATACTAAGGATAACAGGCAGTCCAGGGATGTTTCTCTTTTCGCCATTCTTCACTATTTTAGTTGAACTAAACAGGCGAACAACCGGACCTTCCATCTTTCGCATTATTAAAAACCACTGCTTAGGCATTTTCTATTCACTGTTTTAACAAGATGAGGGGTGTGAGTACTATCCTGGATGGGTAGCTGCCGCATGGAGAGCAAACAGGTTCCCTGACAACAGCTGTTAGCATGAATAGCGTTTGTTTAAGCGGGGATGAGTCCCTTCCCCTGGCAAAGGCACCAGTGAATTTACCACAATTTTGTACTGTTGGTGCAAAATTCTTGTTAACATGTAGCTAGACTAACATCGCGTACGGACCACGCCGAGAATAACCATAGAGGGATTCTTATTAAACATTATAGAATGTTTAGCAATAGATAGCACATCAACTAGTACATGTGGATTCTTAATTAAGCTGTCATTACATAAGAACATTGAGACTTTAATGGTTACAAATAGGATGTAGTAGATGGCGTCATTTTTTTATAACAAAGCATTTATAAGGCCAACAACCATGTTGTGCCGAGATCTAGTTCTAAACTTAATCCTACATAGTTACCATGATCCTTTTCCTTGTAAATATGCTACTAGTAGTAGGTCTTCTGTTGTCTAATTTTTACTTTCTCTATACGTACTATGTATAGAGAAGGTATTGCACTCCACCCAAGATATCGACAAGGAGATTTCACTGGAAATATATGTTTTAGGGTCCCCTGTATCCAAAAAAAAAAAAAATTAAAAAAAAAAAAGGCCCGTGTGTGTGTGTCCTTGTGTCCGTGTGTCCGTGAACACGATAACTCAAAAACAAAAAGTCGGTAAAATACCAAACTTGGTATTTAAGTTTAGTATATTCCAGGGATACGACACGAAGATTTTGAGAAAAATCCTTCCACCCCAAACTACCCTTTACATGGTACTTTTTTTCGAAAATGTTTATTTTCTTAAAAATGGCTCTAACGATTTTGATTAAAATTTCGTATACTAAAAATATTTATCTGACAAATAAAATGTATATCTTCAATTTTCTGGAAATAGCCTCTGAAGCTTACTTTATTCTGGATGAAATTTACGGAATTTTGCATAGCTCATAGACCATAAGAGATAGATAAAAACTTACTGAACAAAACATGTAGAGCACGTTAAAGTACACAATTTATGATATATACATTTTTTAATGGAGTTGATCGTTGTTTGGATATTCCTTGTTTTTGGTTTCAGCTTTAAAAAACAAATTTTGAAATCATACAGGGATTTGTCAACTCCTATCCACACAAACAAAGGAACTTCAGTCACATAGCAACCAGATTTTGACTATCGTTTAATCTATGGTACTCCCTTATTTCGCTCCTACTTTTAAGGAACCAAGTTATAAGACTATTTCTACTAATCTTTTCTCGGTTAGCATGAAGTAAATAGAAGCATAAGCTTTCTAACAATTAATTTGTTGCAAAGATATAGTGAAAGTCATGTGAATGGAACACATAAGATTTTTCGATATGGTTTGATATTAATTTAAATATATAAAACAAGTCAGAAGTTTCGGGGAGGGAGTTTGAATCCTAACGCCGCTCTAAATACGGCCTTGTCAACAACGGTTTCATAGAAGGCGTGACTCAGTTGTTAATGAGGATTTCACACCAGTACTTAACAGCTGTCTCCTGCGCAACTCTGCCCGCTCTGTATCTATGATAAGTGAAACAAGCGCGTAGTATACATTTGAAAACATTATCGATGTACGACACATTGTTATATACCTACGTGTGGAACACAGAACACAGACTAGTTTCAGTTCTGTGGTAGACGTTTACTGCATAATGTTCGCTGGTGTGGAACAAGCTCGGTTCATGCCAATAGTTTTGGCGAAACACGCCTTCAACGGCGACCCTTTCAAGGACAAGGTCGATTTGATTCTAGGAGGTAAGTTTGACAAAAAGGTAGTCTGTTCCCCGTCTAGTGCATACGTAGAATACGGGCTTTGGGTTGTACGTGTCAACTATGAGGTCACTAGGAGGAGAACCATAAAATGATGCGGTCATTTAGAGGCTACGGAAGTAAAAAGTGCATACCACGCAGATAACTAGCAAATACTATGAAGGGCGCGGCTCGGCTTGGCAGTAATGGCATGACTATTTCAGCTGATACCTGGACACATTGCACTTTGAAATCAAATCCATTATAGTAAGAACAAAGTACCGTTTTAGTTGTATATAATACAGTTTTCTTATTATCCGTAGATGTCTAAAAGCGATCAGAACATGACATTTCTTGTTGTGTTCGTTTCTCGGCCATTGAGCGTTTCGATCTTTGAGCCTGACATAATATGAGCTAGTAGTTAAAGGCTGAGGTATGTGTTTTATTTTTATTTTTCAAAATCAGATATAAAATGGGGAATTTGAGATTTGTTTTGTATTATTTATATTCCGCCTATAACATATAGGTCATATTGGCGGCATTTTCCTCAGAACAATAATTGCTCATGTAATATTGTTCAACTGTTTACTGTCCCTATCTTTGAGTTAATATATTTAGGTTTACATTCACACTTTTTCATACTAACTACTCACGGGAGCAGAGCAAAATGCAGTCCATAACAGAAACTTTGCCTTTCAAGATTTTCAAGCATTAGATAAGTAATTACGACCATACTTTGGATACAAATATTATATAAATGTTGAGCAAACTAGTAAGACGTATTTAGTAGAAATGCTTTTTAACGTAATATTTTAGTTTGATTAGTCATGTATATACTCCTATTGTTTCAAAGCAGTAATCGCCAAACCGCGAGCTACTGCAGTTTCATTTAAAGCCTAACGGGCGCTCGGCATTTCGCCTGTGCGCGATGGGGCTGCCACAGCCGGCTTTGCTCCTACATTAACTCCACGCGTAAAGCATGCGTCTGGCGTCTATGTCTGCTCCTAAACATTGGACCAATTATACGTCTAACGCTAACTGCACACCAAACTCCAACTTTCCGATCATAAAGAGGGATTTCTTGAACACGATGTTGATTTTCAGAGGCCCAGTACTGTGTTATGAGTGTTGACACGACCATTTAGATGAAACCACGCCTCGTCAGAACAGAACAGAAGCTGTTAAACCGTTATTCACCGATGAAAGAAGTCATTAACAATAAAATATTCGTGATTCTGGGCCACCTTGTTTTAAAGAATGGACACGTGTACACTTAAAAGATTTCACTTTTAATAATTTAGCTGCTCTATGTGCAGAAGACTCTGAAATTCCCACCTGTTGCGCTAATTTTGGAGAATATTCAAGACTAGCGTCTATGTCGTCTAACTTTTCCTCTTTAAAACTGTACGTTTACACTTTAATTATTTGTTTGCCACATAACCAGTAGTTTTGTATTTCTTCACAATCTCGTGAATTGCAAATCTGCAAGTATCTTTTTCGAATACGGGACGTTTGGTAAGTCTATGGACAAACCGCATCTAATGTGTAACACATGAGAATACAAGTTACTGCTAAGCACACTTTATTTAGCAACACGTCACATTTGAGTCACTGTTATCACGCACACTCACAATATAACGCAACACAACCCAATTGATCCGACGAATCACGATTATATCTTTTGTTGACTAGATTTGAAAGAGAAAAAACCGAAACACTTGTGTTCATATATCCTTTTGCCTTACCGCGCCGCACCGAGCACCATCGCCGACCTTCCAACCCTGAAAGAAACCAGTGACATAAAGGATGAATGAAATGACAATAGAAACGTCATGGAAGAATAGGATATTCGGGGGATGAAAGAGCAGTAGTCAGTATTCATCTGGTGAGCCGGGAAAACCACCGATAAAACCCATGAGCAGTTACGCCAGCCACGGGAAGTGAACGCGCGACTCCGGAATTCAAACCACAGATGAAACCGCCTGAGCCATCTCGCTCGGTTAAGGATGCATTTTAGCCTGTCTTCTCAGGCGCGAGTAGCATGACTGAGCAACGATGAGCAACAGGCATATTTGCGTGACGAGACGTAAAGGGGGTGTACATTACAACAAACACCTAAGTCTTCTTTCTTGCTAGGCCAAACATAGCCCACGAGTCTCAAATGCAGCCGAAGCAGTTCCAATACGTGTTAAGTATAGCTAATCTAGTGGCTTTTATTACTGATTCATGGATTCTTAATTTGTCTAATGGACAAAAATCACAAGTTTTCCATTTCAAAAATTGATGGAAGTCATTATTTGTCATTTAAGTTAATTTAAAGTAATTAATGAGTAATTACTTACCATTGTTATACTCTTCTTAACTGCATGTATTCAATTTCATTGAAAATATTTACATTGTCATAGATAACTTACATTAAATCCAGAAGAAAAATGTAGATATTTGCACAATTATAAAACAAATAAACAAATAAATAAAGCAGCTAGCCCAGAACTTGGCAGCGGCCTATGGCTGTTTGCATTCCATACACTCAACTTTATGATTTATATCACCTATTTTAAGAATCGAAAAATGAGTAGACTTGAAGCTTTGACACCGAGTGAGTGAAATCTGACTTAGGACAGGCGTGCAAACAATTAACACTGCTAACATGCGCCGTATTGCTCACATTCTTCACAAAATTAACTTCCATATGGCTGCAGTCGCATATGCAGAAATGGTTAAAGTGGTGCTTCTTTATATTGTGAAAACATATATGGTTATATAACGTCCTAGGTTGACAAATATTTAATTAGATGAGACATGTTATTGAACACATTTTGTTCCTTGATTTTTTTTAAAGGACAATTAACGTGCCCCGATTTTCTCGGTACTCTGGGACATTTATGTGTAAACCGGGACGTCTGGTCAGCATATTACAACTGAATCACAACTCACAACTAACTTCACTCGGCACTGTCCGTTGGAACTTGTCAGCTCAAAAATGTTAACTGCAAGGCTTAGCCGTGCTCCCTCACTGTCCAACCAACCTTAGTAACCCCCTATGTAGGTCTTTTAGTCGGAGAAAGTTACTAGCAACTGCCGAAACGAATCTTCCGGAGGAGTAATTGTCCTACTACGGGAGAGTGGCGTATAATGGGCTTGCGCGGCTCTTGGTTCGTTACGTCATTGTTCTGAAGAACTGGTTGTTAGCCGACCAAGTACGGACGGTAAGCGCTGTGCGACGACTCACAGGAGCTTTGGGCGTAAGGATCATAAATAATTAAATTTTGTGGAAAGTTGAAAGGGAGAAAATAGACACATGATGAATTTGAGTAATATTAATTTTTAAGGGATGACAGCCGCATGAGCCTGGATAGTTCCAAATGATGTGAATTTGGCTATTAACTCAAAGCGAATAAAAAGTAGAGCTATTTGTTTTTAGTTTTTGAAGCATAGCTAGAATTTTACAGAAACTTTTATTTTGGCGAATTTTAATACTCCTGTAATGTACATTCAGCACTGGTGTTAATTACTTTTTCCACAAGGACAGGAGTGCATAGAAGTAGAGTCAGATTGAAAAATGCAATGCCATAGCCGAGATCTGAAACAGTTTCCGTCCGGTTGCTCTAACCATTGAGCTACTCTGACAAAATGCCGACAGGATATTAAATTTCCCAACTGACTCGCGTTCCCGATAAACCACAAGAATATATCACATTATTTTGATATGATATATCCGAATGAGAACTTACAATGTCGCAAGTACTGTAAGTCCCGGGCTTCATAGTTAACTATTAGGTCAATGAGTGCTAAATAATTGTTTTATCCACACAAGCTGTGTGTAGGATAGATTATATTTCCTTGACTCATAAGAAATAAAAATCTTAATAGTTACTTAAATCGAGCTTTTTGTGTTGGACTATCCTAAATTATTACAGTTTGTTCTAAACAAAAAAATGACTTCGCTAAGCAGACGTGTTTTGGTTTTGAAGCATAATTTAAATTCTTATTGCTTTGACGCAAGTACACTCAGTTGTCGACTGCTTCAGCTCTCTCTAGTCCAACTGCTCTTTTCGAATATGCTGTTACTACTGATCTATGGCCTGGCTGCCCTCTTTTTACAGCTCACGATTAAGCAGCGAAAAGTTTCAGAGCTGGACAAATTATTACCGTATTGGAGTAAAACGTGTATCCAGGTACGTGTTCACCTTTCTAAAATGTAGCCAGCTACATAAAAGTTTTTGGCCACACTTGCAAGAATTCATGGCGACAAGGTAGAGAGGAACGATTCCCTGCATTTGGCAGCACATTGCTCTCTCCTAACGTCTAATGGTCCCGATTAGCATCATCATAGCATTCCAGGTAGTTTAAGGGTGCCACCAGCTTATTCCCTTGGGACGGCTTCTGGATGTAGTAGACATTAATCCTCCTCAACACGAAGTATGGCTCTTGCTATTGTTGTTGAATCTTGGGGCAGTGCCCCTTGGCCGGGTAGGGGGAGATATAGTCACACCGGATCACACTGCTGAAAAATCTCGACTGTTAGCCTGGTGATCATGCTACCTGGATATGTTGATGGGCCATCTTATATAAGGCGTGAAGTCACTTTAAGGTGTTCCCTGTCCCAGGGGAACTCCTAAACATTAGTTGGTATGATGTTTAGGAGCTACTAATCTATCAGCTATCTACCAAAGAACGAGCTGGCTGGTGTCGTGCGTTGAAAAGCAGTAGGCGAGCAAGAAAAGTGACAATCGGATATCCCAGACTCTCTGGGGATTGGCAACGACCTTCCTCAATTGTTCTCCAAGAATATTGATATACCGCTCAACCATGTCGTCCTACTGCGAGGGAGAGGAGTTGTACACATCTTGTGCACTCCAAACCATTCCAGTGCTTCCCTCATCAGATTCAACTTGAAGTTAGTGCCCTGATCGCCGTGTAGCTTCAACGGTACCTTAAAATGGCAGAAAAATATCTATACGAGACAGTTCACGATGGTCTTGCTGGTTACTAATGGCGTACACCTCCAGCCACTTGGTGAAGTAATCCTTGACCACCTTACCTCTGTCTGACACTGGGAATGATCCAGTTATAATGATGGTGATGCGTTCGTAAGGTCCTCACATGCTTTACTGCTGCATATGACCCCTAAAGGTAGCGACTTGTTCTACACAGGTAGCATTGGTGGCACCGCTTCTCAGCTCATTCCCGTAGCCCCAACTAGTAATACCGTTTACAAGCTTGTCGATAGTTTGGTAATATGGAATTGTTCCCGAAGTCCCCACATATACTTCCTCCAGGATTTTCGTTACCTTACTCCAGGAAATATCAAATGTTTTCCCTCGTGAGTTTTTAATTTATAAACGTTCCTAACTGCGCCCATTCTATATTGGGCGTGAAAGACCGCTTCATTTTAAGCAGTGGCTATTTATCAGGTTTAAGTTACTTTTACGTGTCGTAAATCTACATCAGACTACTGTTTTTACTTCTCTCCCGAAAGAAACCATTCGAAGGATTTTTCTGCCTGAGAAAATCCTTTGCTCTCCGCCGGATTTCAACTATGGCCTTGGAACCAGAGGCTAGCATGTTACAATTAGATCACGGAAGAGACAAATGTTCTCTCTCTCTCACTCTCTCTTTCTCTGGGTCTTCATGTCAAAGGTGACTCCCAAATTTTGAGCAAAACTATCTTCGTCGACAATAAGTCCCGTTGGACTCAACAGGGCAGTAATCCTAGGTGCGGTATCTTCCCATGTTATTCTAGTCGGTGCCTCCACTTCTCTCAGAAGCGATCTCAAGACGGCGTCCACCAGCTGCTTTCTCCTCAGGCCTGAGCTATCCCATCCAGCTGCGGGCCGCCGAAATTGCACTAACGGCTGCGACACGCTTATTCTGTATTTTAGTGCAGTGGTCGCACTTTCTGAATAGGGTCCTCCTGGCATTTACGCCAGGGTGGCTCCTCCCTTTCTGATTTTGTGATGTAAAGATCTTCTCTTGGAGCCTCTGAATTCAAAGAGCTTTCTGAGTCACCAGATTCTTGAAGCTGAACAGCCAGGTGAGGCCGGAATGTTTTCATATGGAATGGCTGATCAATCAGGTACTTGTGGAAATGTTCCAGTGCCTTAGCTACTAGAGCTTCCACTGGCTAAGGCAGTACTTAATTTTTGCCTTGGAAAGCATCTTGTTATAGTAGGCTATTAGTTGCTCCTAGCGCTGGAATAGATTTCCTGCAATAGCGATGTTGTTGGTGTGGCTGTCCACAGTAAAATGGTAGAATATCTAAGACAGGCGTACCACAGAGCGCTGAGGGAAGCCGCCTTCGGCCTCTTCCAACAACAACTAAGGCTTCAGTCAGACGAGTTAGGGGTTTCGTGAAGCTGGAGAAACATCTGACTAATAGGCTGTAGTAGCTGCATAGACACAGGATACTTCGCAGCTCTCGTTTTTTCTTTGAAGCGATGCCAATCTCCCATTGCCCGAGTTTTCTGCCACTTCTTCGCATTCAGCTTCAGGTTAGTTGCCTGCAGCCTCTTCTATCTTGGTCAGGTTCGAATTGTTGTCATTGACGATGATGTCGTTCAGCAAGCAGGCGCCGTAAGTCAACTTCATTATTATACCATGAGGCGCTGGCGGGTGGCTGACGTGTTGCAGACGTCAAAGGGCTTTTACGTAAATAGCCAAAGTCTTTTGTCTGACGAGAATGCGTACTTTTACTATCTCTAGGATTTAGGGTCACTTGCTGGTATCCTTCCGAAGTCGAGAAGTACTGGGCACTCAGTTGGGGCCTTTACGTGTTTACGTGATGGATACACGCTCAGTGCAGCCATAATCGTTGTTCCCTTAGCTGACGACACATCGGTGTCGTCTCAGTAGACGTCGTAAGCTCTCCAGTTGTGAAGCGGACAGATGGTCGGCCTTCCTCTTCAGCAATCTTTCAGCCGGGTCCCAGATCCTGCGACGGTGCTGTCTCTTTGGATATGTCGCATGCAATACATTCAGATCTGGCTAGCCTTTTCTAACTGTGTCAGGCCTAAATTTCCTGACTGGTATTTGAGGGATTCAGCAGCCTCACGGGCACTTCCTCAAGACTAGACAGCAATATCCGGGCAATACATAATCCGTTCAACATTGTCTTTCGACCGAGGCCGTTGCTCGTCCAAGTGCCCCTTCACCACCATCTTGCTTCTTGCGGGCACAACTATATCGTCCGTCAGGATCATCATGCAGGTTCCCGGATGTTTGACGGGGTTCTTCGTTTCGGCCGAGTCGTAGGATCATCCGCCAACGTCGATCATCGCTTTGTGTCTCCCGAGGTCATCCAGTACCTGTATGAAATTGTCAACCACGCTCGCAACAAACGACTATAAGCTCACAGTGCTCCATCCCAGTGCCAACTCCAGCATGGTCCTCTTCTTCATTGGCAACTGTCGTCTGATGCACCACTAATCAGTAGGTCCAAGTAGAGGTGCGTGTCGGCAAGCCCTTGCCATGTAAGGTCTGGTGCTCTTTGTCATGCCCATCCTTATTAGTTTACCACCTGCTCGTCGGCTTGATGTGAATGGTCCTTCACGAGATGATCTGGTTGTCCATACCTCCAGCACACGCCTCTTGAAAGTCATAATTGTGGTCTCAGGTTGTTCCTATCTCGGCAACGCACACCCCCTTCGAGAGGGAATCAGCTGTTCAATTGCTTGTGTTATGCAATTATGCTTTAAGTATTTTGATTTTGGACATCTTTCTAAATTCTGCCAAAAAGACAAGTTAATCTGTGGACATAGCAGGGAGAATGATCATGATAGAAAAGTTTGCAGGGAAGAAAAAAAATTCAAACCTGTATACTCTGCACCAAGAGAAATAAAAAGTATGGAGGCAAACAAGCATACCACATGTTCTTTCTTGTTCAACTTACCACATGCTTTGTGAAAGGACAGTAGCATGGACAAATTATGAATAATTCACAAAATGCTTCAAAGAATAAACCCAAAGGAAATCCTCCATGTAGAGAGAAAATAATTTGAGAAGTACAATAGAACATACAATCTATAATTGTTTGGTCACAGACAGGGTGATCTCTTTGTTGGTGTGATGTCTTGTGCACTATTCCTGATTGCAGAAGGCAGTTTACAGCTTGCAAAACGTGTGATATGTATGAGTGTTTTCTGTAGAAACCTCTGTTGGTATAGACAATGTTCCTCAGTTGCATCCTACTACATTTCCTCATAAACAGCATGTCCAAATATCCTCTATTCGAAAACATTGTTCTACAGTGAGCACTAATGGCTTGCACTTTGTATTTATAAACAAATCTACTTTCTAGTGTATTTGGAAAGAAATCATGATTTGCTGAAGCGTTCTCGAAACACCAACAGAAATTAATAAAAAAGCATACTTATTTGCAGATGTGATTTAAACTTTCCAACCTTCACAATGACTTTCCAGCATGTTAATCATTCTGTTACTGGAGCAAGTTAATAACCAGCACTATCATAGCCCTAATCAGTAGCTGGGAATGTGGTGTCAGCACCTACATTTTGCATTGTCTATAAAATACAGGATTGCCTAGATACCAATCTGCAGGATTTGGTATATATACGGTGAGTTAATGAACTATACCCAAATATTTTCACAGAATATGTGGATTACTTAAATAAATAATTTGAGATAGGAGACTTATGGCCTGTTTATTGCAATTTCGAAGTAACGGCTATAAGTTTCTGAAGTGCCAGTATGCCATGTATTGCGGCATTTTGTCTGGAATGAAAAAAATAATAATAAAAAACATTTACTTTATGTCAGGAATCTAACTCGTGACCTTTGGGATAGCAGCTTCCCTTATTACGCATTAAGCCACCAGAGCAGTTGACAAAGTGCCTCCAGAGTAGGCTACATAACTCAAGAACGTAGTTAATGAATGTTCAGTGTCGCACTGTCAAGTGATTAGTTCAATATTTTACAGATTTTTGTAACATTAAATCTTGAGAACAAGCTGCTAAAAATTTCTATACTCGGACAGCAGTTTTAAAGACATTCTATGCCATTTTTTCAACCTGCTTTGTTTTAACACCGACTTATCAGCATCTGATACCCACACGTTTAATGCTGTGTAGCTGCATTATGTTTATCCAGGGACCATGCATTGCCGATCTCAAATGACTTATATCAGTCATGTGCACAATCTCGCAAATTATTTCAGTGTAATTCATTAACACCTGTATATTTCATAAATGTGGGATGAGTGAATACCATCTATGACACTTGAATACACTTTCCTTTATATCACTAAAGTTTCCTGAATATGATGCATTTATATTTTCTTACAGCTTACAGAACAGAAGAAGGAAAACCTTGGGTTTTGCCATTTGTGAGGAAAATAGAAGAAGCGTTATCTAAGGACCCAGAGATTGACCATGAATATGTTTGGTTCTTGGGAATGGAAAAATTCACCAAAGCAGCACCTAGGCTAATACTCGGTGAAGAAAATCCAGCAATAAAACAAAGAAGGGTAGTAACAGTGATTTGTAGTTTTATTCATTGTTGTCTGCTTTGATTCTGAATATATTATGCTTACAGTCATCATAGGAAGAATCATTACTTCAGTGTACACAGTGCATGGAAAAATACAGGGAACTGCCCCTTTGTTCTTCCTTTTTGTATGCAAGTGATCTCACAAGGAAGATTTTAGAGCACTCTAATAGTGATATCAGAGAGCAGAAATTATGAGGGTATTTTTTTAAGAGTGATTAATTTTAAAAAGTTTCTTTACAGTTTTTTTGGTTCATTTTTACTTTCTCTGAATCCAAAAACGGTAAAGCATTTTTAGAAAAAGGTCCACACACATATGTGCATATCTGTTATGTGTCTGTGAGCAGCATAAATCAAAAACTCAAAACTTGGTTAAATGTTAATCTTGCTGTTTAAGTTCAACATCTTGGAATACATTTTCAGAAATGTTTCTTTTCTCAAAATTGACTTGTAATGATTTTGATTAAAATACCATATGTTGAAGACAAATTACACAATAAAATGTGTATGTTGAACAACAAAACTTACTCAACAGAAAAAGTAGATCTCATTAAAATGCACAATTTACATCAAAATATATATAAAGTAGATCTCATTAAAATACACAATTTACATGAAAATATATATATATATATATATATATATATATATATATATATATATATATATATATATATTTTTTTTTTGAGAGGGTGCAGTTAACCATTTGATGATATTCCTTGTTATAGGTTTCAATTTTAAAATAATTATACTTTCCTCAAATGAGATGTTATTATTCATTTTCTTGCTCCTGGTTCAAGTAGAGAGAACAGAATTTCAAAGCTTTCGCATAGTGATTGGGTCTTAAAAGGTTTGACTATCACTTAAGCTAGTGTTCCCCTACACCTATTGTATCTGCAAGAAAATGTGTAACAAAAGCATTTGTGCAAATATTTATCTGGATTAACAGGAAGTAGTTGGTTGAACACACTTTTTACTTTCTCTAGCATGTATGTACAATGTACATAGTAGACAGAGAAAGTATTGTATTCCACCCAAAAAACTGATTCCGAGGTTTCACCAGAAATATATGTTTTAGGGCCTTCTGATTCCAAAAAAAAAACATTTTTATAAAAAGGTCTGCATGTGTGCATGTGCATATTTTTCAAACATTTTGATTTTCTCAAAAATGCCTAGTAATTTTGATACAAATTCCATGTGTTTAAAATATTGTTATGACAAACAAAATGTATATCAAATTTCTGGGAATAGCCTCTTCATTCTTGAGGCCTTTTTATAATATTGTATAATTGGTAAACCACGAGAGAGAGAGAGAGAGAGAGAGAGAGAGAGAGAGGGAGGGAGAGAGAGGAAGAGAGAGGGAGAGGGAGGGAGAGAGGCAGGGAGAGCGCGCAAGAGAGAGAGATATACTATACATGTAGATCTCATTAAAACATGTAATTGATGTCATACACATTGCTTTTGTAAAGCTAACCATTTCTGGGACATTTCGTGTTATTGACTTCAATTTAAGCTATTAAAAGTTTTCTCAAATCGGGAATTATCTTTTGTTTCGTCTTTCATTTTTTTACTCTTGGCAAGCAAAGAGATGTGAATTTCAATTGTTTCACACAGTGACCCACTTTTAAAAGATTTGACTATTCCTTTAGCATAGTGTATTGGCTTTTTCCCTTTTACTTAGAAAGAAGTAAGCAATAAGACACATTTTGCTAATGTTTCTTTCGATTAGCATGTTGTATTGATAAAGGAATAATCTTTTGTGAAAAAAGTTTGTTTACAAAACAGCTAGAGAAAGTCATGTAGGTGGAGTACATCATATATATATATATATATATATTAATTTTCATGTATATATTTTTGAAACTTGGAGGATTAATTTTATGTGCCTTTTTTCAGGCATTTGGAATCCAAACTCTAAGTGGCTGTGGTGCATTACGTGTTGCTGGAGAATTTTTAGCTAATCACTTAAAATACAAGACAATTTACTTCCCAGCTCCTACATGGGGTAAGATGCATGGAAACCTTTACTTGAAATAGTTTATCTCATTGGTTGAGAAGTTTTATGTTTAAAGCTTTTGATGTGTTTTCTTTCTTTCTTTTATTTTACTTTCTTTCACTACTATTGAATTCTACCAACAAATTTTAAATTGTTCTTTTTGGTGCTTATGTTTTTGAGTGTGTGTGTGTGTATGTGTGTGTGTGTGTGTGTGGAGAGAGAGAGGGAGAGAGAAGGGGAGGGGGATGGAGGGGAAGGGCGGGAGGGAGAAAGAAAGAGAGAGAATACCTTTTAAATGAGACATTACTCAAAATGAAAGGTTGTTTAAACACCAAATTAAACTTATCATTTTTCAGGATGCAAGATGGAGGGTTTTGTGAAGGTCTCCAGAAATCTATTATAATTTTTTTAGAATATCATGTTTGGGATATTGACATAGCTAATAAAAGGTATACTTTAGATTTTCTATATAAACAGCCTCTGAAATGCTTTTAATTCTTTCAGCTGAAGGCAGTGAATTTTTTTGGGCATAAAAATCCTTAGTGTGGCTTCCTTTGTCAGAGAAGTAAAACTGATAGTACTGTGACATAGATTTTTGGCATGTTAAAGAACCATAAGCCTGATAAAGAGGCCTCTGGGCAAAATTAAAGTCTTTCATGCCCAAAATAGAATGGAATACTGAGAACCATAGCAGTTAAAGAGTGTCCATTAATAAAAAAAAAAAAACATAATTATACATAAAAACCTGCTCTTTTCAAATATCTATGTTACAGATAGGAAACTATCATGGAAGCTACTGGAAAAAATCAGTCTCAGTCTTTGTTGTTCAGCCCTCGTAATATATTTTAAGTTTGTTGCTTAGAAATGTTATGGTTACAATATATTATATATCATATGCTTAAACTTCAATGAGTGAATATGTGTGAAAATCACATTTTTTGTGCAACATCCATTGCACTAAAAATTAGATCTAAAATATCTTGTGTATTATTGGCTTAGTTGAATTATACCATTGTATCAATTTGTGAACTACCTGATACTAAACCTAAGGACAGATGCTTAGCTAAGTCTTTACCTTAGTTGTCAGATGTAATAGAGTGAAAGGCTCTTTTGAATAAGCAGTTAATGCTGACTTGCCTGTCTACTTAGTACAGAGAAAAACATGCTGGCACTGACATTCTGTTTAAGTAAGCTCTTCAGGCCTCTACTGACGATCAGTGCACTGTAAGTGCTGCAATATAAGATAAAACAACAAACATGTAAGAGAAATTAATGTGGCTTTGTGAATACAATGTAAGTTAAATGTAAAGTGTTAACTTTATTTAAGTCTCAAGCGTTGATAAATTTAAAAATATATTCAGCTAATTTACTTGATTTGGAATAAATAGATGTTGATATTACATAAAATTGAAGAAAATCGGAATTAAATAATGTAACCTTACTTTACTTTGTTTCAGAGAACCATAATCTTGTATTTCCAAATGGTGGATTCACTGATATCCGACGTTACAGGTATTGGCATGCTGAAAAGAGAGGATTAGACTTTGAGGGGCTTGTTGAGGATTTATGTGAAGCACCTGAAAATGCTATTATAGTACTTCATGTATGTGCACATAACCCTACTGGATGTGATCCCAATCAAGAACAATGGATGGAGATTGCCAAGGTTATGAAGGTTAGAGACTATGAAATCTTACTGATCCATTAACAAACATATAAAACCAACTATCCATCACATTATTTTACACAAAAAGAACGATATACATTTATCTTCATTGTTCTTTTGAAACAGTAATTAAACATTTTGAAATTCATAATATATTATAACAATGCTCTTGGATAACGTGTATTATAATGTATTTTAAATCATTCATTATATATAAATGACCATTATAATTAGATAATTTGCATTGAGACCCTAGATTTTCCAGTAAATCTATGTACAATAATTCAGCATCAATATTATCTTCCACCTTCACCACTAGATAACAATGTGAGCAGCAATAAACCTATAGGGTGTATGATGTATTACTCGCTGTTATAGCTTTTTAATTTTTTGTCACAAACACATAATTTAATCAATAATACAATTGTAAGTATATGAGGTTTTTAAATCTGTGTTTCAAAATCCAACATAGGCATTTTGCACACACTTCTGTAACTTTTTAGTTACATCAGCAATTGCTGCCTGCAACATGCGAGTGATACATTACCAATTACGTGTGCAATTATTTGTTCAAGTATATCAATATTTCATAGTTTTGTTTTATAAACTTCCTCTTTTGCCCATTCCCACAAAAAGAAATCACAAGATGTGATATCAGGGTTGTGGGCAGAGCAATCATGTGAGCCATGTCTTCCAATCCATTCCCCAGCAAAATGTTCATGAAGCCAATTTCTGACATTATTAGCATGTGGAGAAGCTCCATCTTGCATTAAATGCAATTTGGGCATGTTCCATTGAGATATCACTGGCCACATTTAGTACACCAGCATATCCAGATATTGTTCAGCATTTATTGTATTTCTTAGGATAAAGGGACCAACAATTCCCATGGAAGTTAAACCACACAACACATTTATGTGGATTATTCAATGCCCAGTAATGATAATTATATTTGTTCATAAATCCCCCAACATGAACATTGACTTCATCCTCCAAATGATCTTGTTAAACACTTCCGGCCAACGTGACAACATGATCTCAGCAAATTCAATCTGTCTATCACAGTCTTCAGGGTTAATTTCTTAAACATAATGTGTTTTCCAGGGTTTACAAATCCTTCTTCCAATTGTTTGATCTGAATAATGAGTTAGACCATTTCTCTAACAGCAGCACGCACAGATTTGGATGAACTTTTGGTGCACATTTCATTGACCACTGCAATGTTTTCTAGAGTCCAGGATGTTGACAACTGTTTGTGTTGAGGACATTCACAGATCTAGACATTGTTCATCAATTTATGGTGACAGCTTTTAATTGTCTTAGGATCAAGTGTCAGGAATATCACACTGTCTTCTCCACCAACGTTGTATCAAGACAACTGAGTTCACACCTCAAATCTGGCGGCTATTCGAACTCTGTCTTCCACAGTCAAACTCAAAACCAGTGGCATTTTCAACTAAAACAAAAGAAAAAATATATTAAATGCAACCTCAAGGAGGTTGCTTCTAACAAAAGTTGTTCTAAAAAAATTGGTTCATAATTAAAGAATTTATAATAGTTTAAAATAGCCAGTCATATATCATACACCTGTAAAATTACCTTTGTAGCTTGTGAATATTCCAACTGCAGTGAACCTGTAATTTACTATAATTACCATAATTATTCTGTTCAATGAACAGAAGACTGAAAAACAGTACCTATGTCAATGAGTATGACAATCTTTCAAATAAACATAGGCACAGTAGATTTACTGGCATGTAAAAAAACTATTGCAGGATGAAATTTCAGCATCTGGCAAATGATAGGTTGTAAAAAATAACATCTTATACAAAATATTTTCAAAATAAACAAACCTGATATGTAGAAATGGAAACATGAGAATTAAACAACTGTCAAAAAATAGGAGACTAAAGCTACAAATGATCAAATGGCTCTATCTGGCAGTGGATAAAGCACAGATAGCCTATTGCAACAAAATGACTTTTGTAGACTCAACAATTACAGTATTTAAATCACTGCAAATAGTTCATTTGAAGTTAGACAGCTGACAATTTATGACTGCACGCCATCCATAATTGCCTGCTAAGATTCCACTCACTCTTGACTCAGTGCAGTTCACAACACAACTACTCCCCTGCACTGCAATTCTTCCTGCTTTTATAGCTATATAATGCCACAGAAACTCCTGGAAGTCTCTAAAAGCTGACCATGTGCAAAGGACCGGGAGTCTCATTCCAGAAGGTTTCGGTTGCAGCCACAGTGCACTTCCTGGTCTTATTTATGCAAGGATTTGCTTCCCAACATCTGCAACTGCGATACCTCATATTCCAGCTCCATTGTTGCATACCAGAGCGAATGCGATATTTGTCACAAACAAAGCATTGTCACACTGCTCCCTCCTCAGGGCTGTTCGTCCCAAGTAGCACCATTGTAGCGAGCTAGTCGATCCAAATGTAATACCTACTTCTTTCTGTCGGATGCGATTGACTACTTCGTTGACCCTCTTCACCACACAGCACGGTCCTGACTATGGTTGAATGAGCCTACATCTACGCCCCTTGGTCCGATTCGGTGACAAAGGCGCCTGAACTTCCTGCCCAGAATCTTCACTGTTGACTTGTCTGTCGACGAACAGCTCTCTCTTCCTTCTTGCTCGCACCCTGGGTGTGTTGAGGAATCGGACGGTTCATGAGGCTTTTCAACAATCGGTCCACCAGACATGCTCCAGCGGTCACCACCGGTCACTATATCCTCCTTCAAGGTCATCCTGCGACTTAAGGATGTCCTTGGGATCCTCCTGCCAATGTCGACTGTCGCATCATGGCTCCTGAAGACATTCAGTTCAATATCACCTCTTCACCACCCTCACGACGAACACCCACAGACTTATGACGCTCCATCCCAGCGTCAAATTCAGCAAGAATTCCTTCTCTACTGGCAAGGTTTCTACCGATGCCATCATAATCTCCTAGGGCCGAATCGGCTTCCTTGTCAGCAAAGCCTCTGCCACGTCTGGTCGGATTATGGTGACGGCTCTACCGGTGTCCATTACTATGCGGCACAGCATCCCTTGTATCCAGCCCGTCTGCGATGAGGCTATTTTCCATCCCTCTGTCTAAGGCACACAGTGTCAAGCGAGGAAAGGGCGATGATTACTCCCCATTCTTCTTCGTGCATCCCACACACTGACTTACGCGCGTCGTTTCGGTTGCCTACAGTCCTTCATCAGGTCACCGAGTCGTCCCAGCATACACCACATGAAGGTTGTTGTCGTTGTCCTAGTGTTAATCCCCTTTCGTAGTAGCACAAAATACTCCTGATCTCGGATAACCCGGCCACAGCTCAGGTCCGCGCTTTCCTGTCTATGCAGCACGCCCGGTGGACGTCCTGGTGAGGACCCTACCGTGCTAGGTGACCCGGCTAGCCACACCTCCAATACAAACCACTGCAAGATCTTCGCCGATGTCCATCGGCTCAGCCTCTGTCCTCGCTATAGTACCGAAAACTCCGCCTCCATTCTAAGTGCTCCCGTTAACGCCTCGTAGATCGCTTTATACTCGCCGAGCATAAGGCGCTGTCTTATTTCGGCGTCGACGAAGAAGTAGACTACTTTTTGGGACACGTAGCTAGGTGGTAGATTCACCAGGGCTTTGTTTGCAAGCTGTTCGATGGCTAAGGCAACGGTTCACCTGACTGTTGCAGCCTCGCCTTTAGCGACTCCGGTAAGCTGCAGCCAAGCGATGATTCCCCAGGTGGTTCTCGACGATCTCCAGATGTCTCAGGACTTCGCTGACGCTGGAATCGCATTCAAAACTTCTGCCGTCAGCTGTGCGGCTTCTTCGTCTACTGACCATTAGTTTGGGTGGCGACGGTGAACTGTCGGCAGAAGTCTTCCAAAATTGACGCTCCTCGTACTTGGGTGGCTTGACGCGCGCGGATGACGTGTCACGTCCAAGCGTCTCCACCTTCAAATTCTTAAGGCTTCCGTCAAGCATCCGTTGCATTCAGCTCCTTGGTGCTTCCCTCGTCTCTTCCTTACAGGGCAAGATTGCATTTGTCGCAGTCTTTCATCATTTCACCATGCTCTTCCACCTTTTCCCAGAGATTTTGCACTTTTTCAAGTTCTGTCACGTCGTTCTTCACCCCAGTCAGTTGATCATCGATTTTGGTGGAAAGTTCCGTCTTCAGATTCTCCATTACTGACTCCATTTTATCTTCCATCTTTTGCACACTGAGTTGCATTTGTTTGATTTTCAATTCCACTTTCCCTATGCTGGATTCCATCTTCTCCACTGTGGTATCCATTCCGGTTTTCAGTTTCTCATCCATCTTCTCTGTCTTCTCCATTCCGATTGCCATTTCTTTAATTTCAGCCAACAAAATTTTCATAATTTCTTTCATTTCAGTATAAAGATCCCAGTGTATCAAATATCTTTATTGACTCAACAATTAGTTACAAATATAGTCTTTAAATCAGTACTGTAAATAGTTCACTCGGCGTTCGCCAATTGACAGTTTACAGTCAATAACGACTCAGTGCAACTCACAACACAACAATTACAGCTCAGCACTAAAATTCTTTCTGCTTTTATACTTAGAAAATGACATCACAGAGCTTCCTGGAAATTCCTAGAAGCCAACCATTTGAGAAGGGCTGAGAATCGTGTTCAGAAAAGTTCCGTCACAGCCATGGAGCATTTCCTGGTTTTGTTTATGCAAGGTTTTGTTTCCCAAGGACTCCAACTGCAATGTCTCACATTCCAGCTCCATTGCTGCATACCAGAGTGAACATGAGAGTGGTGACAAACAAGGATGGCATTGTCTCACTATATATGAAACTTTGGTATGATGGCAGAAAACCCAGTAAGTAGAAGCTAAACAAAGACTGTCTTCTATATTAGGAGCTTTCAAAACTGCACCTACTGTGGCTTTAGAAGCCATTTTGAGAATACCTCCACTCAACCTTAGTATTCAAGCAGAAGCAAAAATCACAGCAGTTACAATTAACTGCCTAGGTTTGTGGAGGGAAGATCATCATAGGATATCCATTGTTCAATCAATGCAGGATTACCCTATTTTAACAATGATCTCAGACGGTATGTCTAACAGAACTAATAGGCAAAGACATTTATAGTTATCATAGACTTTAGTAAATGTAATGATCAGTCCTGCAGATAAACAAGGATGGCATTTGCAATTTCATAAAGACAACTTTGTATCAAAGCCAACTCTGGAGCAGCCATATTTGAGGTTATCATAAAGTCCTACCTATCTTTATGTAAGTCTAGTAAGTCATATTACTATTTTTCAGGCCGAAATAGTCACCATACTTGAATATATATATGCCTGTGCTGTAAAAAAAAGAATATAAGAACAAATCATTTCTTACTCTGATAGTCAAGTTACACTGCATGTTCTCAACTCATACCAGTTTAAATCAAAATTGGTCTGGGAAACATAACAAGGGTTATTTAATCTCTCATCCACCAACAAAGTTAAACTATGTTGGATACCCGGCCAAATAGGTATAGAAGGTGATGAAAAAGCTGATTCTCTGGCCAAGAAAGGGGCTTATGCTCCATTGATAGGTCTAGACCATTTTATGGAATAAGCCTCAGATTAGCTAAAACCCAATCAGTGATTGGATGAAGAGAACAATCCTTCAAAGATGGTTCTGAATCACAAGGAACAAAATTTATAGGATCTTAATAAAAAAACCTAAAAAAAAAAAGTGAATGCTTCATTAAATTAAATAGACAACTCTTAGGGAAAGTCATTAACTTTCTCATCAGACAGTATTCAGAAAATAGTGGGTATTCCACAAGGAACCAATGCCATGTTTGTAAACAATCCGATGAAAGAGCAGTTCATCTTTTCTGGAGTGCAAAGCTCTAGAAAGAAGGAGACGCCTCATCTCGAAATGGCTAAACATCCTGTAGAAGGGGTTCAACTTGTAAGGTAAATAACTTGGCTCATTTAATGGGTTGAACTTAGTTTATAACAAGCTAAAGAGGTGCAATAAAAGCCTTTTAGGCTAAGGCACATAGAATTTAGCTTGCTTCCAACCTCATCATCACCATCATCATAAACGTTTGTCAAAGTCAAGAATAATGGTTGGTGAAACCGCCCATTAGAGTTGTATATGTTCACTCCTTTAATTTTAGTGAATTTCATTTGCTTCCTTGAGTATGATTCCACAATTGTTAAACTGTGAAGAAGAAAAAAAGAAGCAGGAGGAAGAGGTAAAGGGTGATTAGGAGGAAAATAAGAAGAAAAAGGAAAAAGAAAATGAAAATGAAGAAAAGGAAAACAAAGAAGAAGAGTACCAAGAAGAATAGCAGTTGTACTTTCTAGGTGAAGAGTAAAGTCATTAGATATTATAAAAGGGAATTTATAGAAAAAGGGGTCGATTATCGCATTTTGAATTGAGCAGAACGTAAAAATAAAATAGATGTTCTTATATCTTCTATCTGTGAGTAAAAAGGATTAAGATTTCTCAATTATTTTCATTTTTATGTGTATTAATCATTATGGGCAAGTATGTTATCACAAAATATATTATGGCCATGTGGTGTATCACAAAAAGCATTACGGCCACGTATAGCAATCCAAAATTATATGCCTCTTTAGAGCACAGACAACCTAACTTATCTCTATAATTCTAATCTTATTCACTAGCTGCTGATCCCCTACAGATTTCTTAAAGGCTTCTACTTTGGTAAACTTGCTGATCAATTATCTCATAAATGTTAAATATAAGCAAATTTCTAGTTATTTGCCAATATGAAGAATTTGTGTCCTATAAAAAACAATTTGCTTTTTAATAAAATAATTTTATATGTCATGTTTTGCTTTTCTGAAGGAACATTTCTGAAAGAGTTTCAAACATTAATCATACATTATTTGAGAGAATATTATAAGTATTGAGCATTAACAGTATGTTGAAGTTGTTTTCTTTAACAATGCTCATATATTTGCAGGAGAAACATTTATTCCCATTTTTTGATGCTGCTTACCAAGGGTTTGCTTCAGGAGATCTGGACAAAGATGCTTGGCCAGTTCGGTATTTTGTGGAAGAAGGTTTCGAACTCTTTGTTGCACAATCATTCTCCAAAAATTTGGTGCTATATGGTAAGCATAGTTTTTATCCTGAAAAATGACAAATACGTACGTATGAGACCTGCTTAATATTTTTGAGTATAGGCTTGTTCAATGATAACTATTTAAGTATGCTGGTCAATAAACTTTTTAAGGACCCAAAACTTGTAAAGTTAATAGGAAAGTATATATGACATAAATAAAGAATGCTGTGCAAAAACAGTAGTTTCTATCATTGTACATAACAAACATAAACAATCTGTAAAGAAATAGGACTGTGTCAAGAATACTTAATTTAGAATTGATTTGAAATTAAAAAGTTGTGAGCTTTCAGTGTTGGGAGCCTATGCCCCAAATGATGAAAAAATTAGAAAAAAATTGAATTTTGTTAGGATTTAACAAATATCTTGGCCAGTTAGGATGAAGGAGGGATTAACATCTTAAAGGTGATTTGAGTGGAAGAAGGGGTAGTTAAGATAAAAGCAAAATAGAAGATTTAGAGAAAAGTAGTAAATGACAATGGAGATCAACTTGGAGAAATGTACCAGTAATATGAACTGAAGATTTGGAATGGAATTTTTCACCATAACCAACAACAATACTATATATGGGTCCAAACAATAAGAAATTTAACACCTATGATAGACTATCTAGTTGGAAAACAGAAAAATAAATAAAAGCCAAGTTCACCAAGGGGCACCAGAATTATATTCTAAATTCATATAACCCTAAAATCTAATAATATTATATTATAATTTTAATTTTTAAAAAGCTAATCCCTTTTAAAATTAGAAATATTTATTATTTTCATAATTAAATAAAATATAACTTATATCCCCTGAATTAAATTCGTTTGTGGCTTCTTAGTTTTCTCATCTATAGTACCTTCATTATGTGTGGTAGAAATGAGGATCACTGCTTTGTTCCTTTTTGGTACAAAGGATACCATAGTTATATGCTCTTAATATACAAAAAGTGTTGAACCAGTTTCTCAATTTTTATTTGGTAGAATTTCATGAGGAATTTTCTTCTTGTTATGGCGCAATTTCCCATTACAAGTTATTGTGTTTGCTAGTAGTAACAGTGCCAACGGTTGTAGCTGGTGTACCATTTATCAATTGTCAGATTACAGTTTTTTTCTTTTATCAGTTCTATCAATCTGTGAACAATATCAAATGTTATTTTTAGAATTCTGGTATGGCTGTTTCCCACAATAAACTTCCAGAGAGCCTGTATAAAATGTCTTTACATTGCAAAGAGAAAATTCTTTTAGGTCATATTTTTCTGGCTTATTTGGTATATACTGGATGAAAGAACATTTTCTTTTAAATGATTGCAGCTTCTCATCAAGAGTGACAAGTTCCCCAATGTTGTAGCATTCTCTGCAGTTAATTGTAAAATGATACAGAAATATTCTAATTGCTGCCAATTTACCAAATTTGCGTCTCTCTTCTCTGGATTGTTTATCATCAAAACTTATGCACCTAATTAGGAACAGGAATCTTTTACAGCTCATGTAGGATCTGAAAATTGGTATTCCTGAATCATCTTTATTCCATGATTCAATTGCATTGGTATAATTTTCTCCCTTTAGAGCAGTCAAAAAAAGAAGACCCAATATAGCATAAATCTCACTTCTTGTTGTCAGTTTTGTGTCTCCTTCTCTGAAAAAGTCATCAGCTTTTCTTTGTTTGTATAAGTTGGTGTAGGGCACAATTTTATTGAGCATTTCAACACTGATAATATTGTTGAACGTAATTATTTCAACTTTGATACCCTGTGATTTTCTTTTAGGCCCTGGTAACATTTTGATTATATTTTTGTGCTATATGGACAGCTTTCTTCTGCAGGCTAATTTTCATCCCTTAAGGTTTGTCTCTGGTGACAAAAACCTCAACTTGAGTGCTCGAATCTCCAGAAGAACAACTGTCAGAATCATTTGCGATTTTTTAATCAGTTTCATGTTTTCTGTTTTCAATGCATTCCTCTTCACTGTCAGAGAAGTCACCATTTCATCACCTTCACTTCAAGTAAAATCTTTTTGAGATCATTTGGTTTTACAATATTTGCCCTAAGATTAAAATATTTAGTAACTGCAAAAGCAATAAAGAATGCATTAGTGAAATATGTTAAAACTAAGAAGCAATAACATAAATATCCTGTCAGGAATCTGTATAAAATACTTCCATGACCAAGCGTGTTGGTGCACTCCAATAATGCTGCTCTAGATACTGTAAAAGCTCCTGAAATATACACGCTTGCACCTTGTAAGTATTACTAAGGATTATCGAAGAACTAAAGAGAAGGCAGAGGAAGCTACACCATTGTCTGCAGAATAATATTGTACTATTGCAAATGTAGCAACAATTTTTTTTTTGTAGTATTTAATGCCCACTTCGATGGCACTGATGATACATGGAATGAAGATGGAATACAATGGCAGGAGACTCCGGAGAACCTGGAGAAAATCTGCACCGCTTTGTCCACCACAAATTTCAGGCTGTCTAGGCGAGAAGCGAGTGGTCTAACCACTCGGCTATGGCATGGCCATTTTACAACAATGGCACACATTGTGCAGCAGTGTGCCCATTCAAGGGTTAAGATATAATGTTTGTATTGTGCTTATCTTTAGATATGCATAGAGACAGAACATTTATGTTTATTGGAAAACAATAACAATGTTCTAAGTTCCAAGTTGCCTTTACACTTTAATTTTATGAAATTTGTTTTCAGGTGAGCGAATAGGATGCTTGACCGTTGTTTTGGGTGAGGGCCAACAAGAACTAGCTGAAAAGATTAGGTCACAGCTGGTTCTAGTTGTTAGAGGTATGTACATGAGTCCACCAAAGCATGGAGCAGAAATAGTGTCTGCAGTACTAAGCAATGAGGAATATATGAAAGAATGGTAAGTTTAGTTTTTAGAGTTAATTGTAAGTTGCCATTCATTTATCCACTCTGACCCTTCTAGCTTATATTGGAAGGGAATGCTATGATTTTCTTCCTCCTTATTAATAACCTTCTTTTGTTCTTCTTTAGTCTATACTAAGCCAACAGAGTCTGATGGCAAGAAAAAGTTCTGCTTAGCTATCATTTTAGCTGCCTTCCAACACTTTATTTCCTGCCAACTGGACACTAATCAATACATTAGTGGTGCAATCTATAACATATCACTACTACTGCTGTTTTAATTAATCTTGTTTCCTGTACTACGCTGGAGTATTCATTCCAACATGTTTCTTTCTTACAAATATTATTATATCCATTCATTTCTTATATTTTTATTTTTTCTTCTATATGTTCTTGTTTTTGCTTTTGAACATATGTATTTATTTCATATGTTCTGTTTTGCTGTTTTGTGTCCCCACTAGTGTATGGCTTAATTACAGTTTTAGCATTTTTATTTTGCTTTCAGAGTTTTTTCTTTTTTGCAAATAATATTTTTCTGTGAATCTGATCTATAACTTGATCACTAATATATTTAATTTGATTTGATACAGTTACTCCCAGCATTTAAACTGATTTCTTGCCCAATGATTTTACCTTTTATTTCTAAATTTGCCGTTGGTTGCATTATCAATGTTCATGACAAATGTAACTAGAGCATAAGATGCAAAAGAACTGTATTCAGTATATATTAAAATTTTCCAACATGGTGTAAACATATCATTAATAAATAAATAATTATGTGTAACTGCATTTTTATATGTTCTAACTCTTTTTAAATTGGTAACCTTGAGATTTCCAATAATAAATATAACTATTTTTTGCATTAAGACAATGACTAAAAGTAATACCAAATATTTCAATGCTATCAATGACTGATAAACTTTAAATATCAATTTACCTCCATTCGTGATACTGAAATAGTGTATAAAATAGAATAGCCAATCAAAGTATGCACCTCTGATATATTTTAAGTCATGAAAATGAAAACCAAACCTATAAACCAAACTGAGAAGCACATTGACTTCCATGCCTGTTTAAAAATGCTAAGCTACATTATATATGTATCTCAAGTAGCTCTATGAAAGGACAGTTCATGATAGAGAAACTAAAATTAATAATTGTAACTATGATATCTGCTAGTAGCCTCAGGTAACTAAATGCTATCTCTTTAACAGGATTCTCTCAGTAAAATAGCATTTTGCAAAAAAGAATATTAAATGTGTTAGCTATTAATGTTTAGTATGTTCTTATCCATTTCAGGTTATACTAAAAGCTACTGCAATCCACAAATGCTAAAATTACGCAATATGTTTTCATAGATTCACAATTTATTTAAATAAAATATATAATGTAATAAGATGTTCATATTATTTACACCCAGACATATAATATAGGCTCATTCTATGAGAGATTTTTATGTTGAAAGTTGAAAGGATATGTTAGATAAATAGTCGCCCTCCAAGGTGTAATGGTTACGATGCTAACTTCATATACCCAAGGTCATGGTTTCAAACCCGGCGGAGGACGATGGATTTTTTTGGGCGTAAAAATCCTTAGCATGGCTTCCTTTGGAAGGGAAGTAAAACCGTTGGTCCTGTGTCATAGATTAAGGCACGTAAAAGAACTTCAAGCCTAATAGAGAGGCCTCTGAGCAAAATTAAGTAGTCTTTTATGCCCAGTGTAGAATGGGTCACTGAGAACCACAGCAGTTAAAGAGCATCCATAAATAACACACCATTTACATTTTTGTTAGATAAATAGGGTTATAAATTCTGAAATTTTCAAATTACAGGAAAGAATGTCTTAAAGTTATGGTTCACCGCTGCAAATCAGTTAGAGAAGGACTGAAAGAACGTCTGGAAAAATTAGGTACTCCAGGAAACTGGGATCACATTACAAGCCAAATAGGAATGTTTTCTTACCTGGGATTAACATGTATGTATCTTTCTCTTTCTTTTTAGTAAATGCAAAATAGCAATACTTCAAGAATTTGTTACGGCTGTGTAATTTATTCATCATGTTTTATATTTTTATATGATAGAAATAAATAAGAAGAAAATAATAGAATTTTATTATAATAAATGATAATTCCAAATGCTATGAACAGCATTGTTCATTGCTTAGATGCTCAGAAACATCAACACTCACTGTTAACTATACTGAGTTGTCTTTCTGACTGAACTTTCAGAAGATGTTGACTTCAATTCAGTGCTATAGCTCTTTATATATTCCCAGCAACAGCATGTTGAGTTTCTTGAAGGGGAGGTTATGTAGGGACATGAATGTATAAAACACTGACTTAGTTACATGTTTCCAGAGTTGGTAGTGTGATTTTTGTAATAGCGTTAATCAGTTGTTAAGTTGGAATATCCCTATTAAAAAGAGAGGAGAGAAATAAAACACAGTTTGTGTGTTACAAAAAAATAAAAGTGTAAATTATTATATTAGGCTAAAACCAGATTAAAGATACCACCACAAGATAGTAATTGACAGCTACTTGATAGCTGCCAAGAGCAAATTTCCAAATCATGGGGAGGTACACAAAGTTTTAGTTACTTGATTCCTTATTGTGTAGACTATTGTTCTAAAGAGTCATCTGAAGGTGTTAACAATCTATATCTCTGCATAAGGGAAAGTTGGGAAAGATTACACACTTAGTATTTTAACTGCTCATATCTAAGAGATGGGAATGTTAAAGTAAGCTGGTTTATTTAGGAACAGTATACTTCAGTTACAGCTTTCCAACTTTTAGCATAAATTTTTAATGTCACCATATTCATACTTTTAGCCACACATTCTGGTAAGAGTAGGCAGCATGGAGTCAAAGAGTATGAATTACATAAAAAACTCACCATGGCCTTCATCATCTTCATGCCACCAATGGGAACAACTATCACACTTGACCCAGTCTTCTGTGATAGGCTCCTTGTAGACTTCAATACACCCTGGGTAATTCAAAACATCAGACCTCCCATTGGGTTTGGTCCAGAAATTGATGGCAGCATAAATCCAAATTAGACCTAGGGACTCTGCATTTTTCGGTATTGGTATCTGGTCACTTCTTGGCTTTATCTGGCGTATCTTATTGTTCTATCAATGCATTTTTGCAGGTGAACCCAGACAAAATCTCTGATTTCTTTTCCTTTGCCTTCTTTGTTCTGGGTTGATCATATTTTGGCACTGGAGATTAATAGTGGATAAAGCTATCTGATTTTCATTTTTGTCATGGTCTTGAAATTTATCTGGTGACTGCATAGTCATGTCATCTTAAATTGAAGTGCATTTCCCCATAGTCTCCTGATGAACTCCTCTGTCTTCTGCAGCTGTCAACATTCAGCTCTCTCTGTGAAATAATAAGTATGTAATCTTTCCAGACTTTCTCTTATGCAGAGATATAGATTGTTAGCACCTTCGGATGACTCTTTAGAACAATAGTCTACACAATAATGACTCAAGCAACTAAAACTTTGTGTGTACCTCCCCATGATTTGGAAATTTGCTCTTGGCAGCTATCAAGTAGCTGCCGATTACTATCTTGCGGTGGTATCTTTAATCTGGTTTTTAGCCTAATGAAATATTTTATATTTTTGTAACTGGCAAACTCTGTTTTATTTCTCTCCCCTCTTTTTAACAGCAACATTCCAACTTAACAACTGACTAGCACTATTACAAAAATCACGCTACCAACCCTGGAAACATTTAAGTAGGTCAGTGTGTTTATACATTTATGTCCCTACATAGCTTCCCCTTCAAGAAACTCAACATGCTGTTGCTGGAAATATATAAAGAGCTATAGCACTGAATTGAAGTCAACATCTTCTGAAAGTTCAGTTCAGACAGAAAGACAGCTCAGTACAGTTAACACCAAGTGCTGATGCAACTGAACAGTGAGTGAGTGAGACAATTCCCAGAAAATTTAAGTTATACATTTTATTTTTAATGCAAATATGTTTAATATACAGTGCTCACACACACTCACTCACTCACTCACCCACTAACTCACTCATTCACTCACTCACCCACCCACCCACTAACTCACTCACTCACCCACTGACTAACTCATTCACTCACTCACTCACTCACTCACCCACCCACTAACTCACTCACTCACCCACCCACTAACTCATTCACTCACTCACTCACTCACCCACCCACTAACTTACTCACTCACTCACCCACCCACCCACCCACCCACCCACCCACTAACTCATTCACTCACTCTCTCCTCACTCACTCACTCACTCACTCACCCACCCACCCACTAACTCACTCACCCACCCACTCACTCATTCACTCACCCACTCACTCACTCACCCACCCACCCACCCACCCACCCACCCACCCACTCACTCACTCACTCACTCACTCACTCACCCACTCAACCACCTACCCACCCACCCACTCACCCACTCACTCATCCACTCAACCACCCACCCACTCACTCAACCACGCGCCCGCCCACCCACCCACTCACTCACCCACCCACTCAACCACCCACCCACCCACTCATTCACTCACCCACTCAACCACCCACCCACTCACTCACTCACTCATTCACCCACCCACCCACTCACTCACCCACTCACCCACACACCCACCCACTCACCCACTCACTCACCCTCCCACCCACCCACTCACCCACCCACCCACCCACTCACCCACCCACTCACCCACCCACTCACCCTCCCACCCACCCACCCACCCACTCACTCACCCACTCACTCACTCACCCACTCACTAACTCACCCACTCACCGCACCCACCCACCCACCCACCCACTCACTCACTCACTCACTCACTCACTCACTCACTATTGAATAGAAAACTTCTGTTGTTTCCTGCAGATGAGCACTTTTTTAAAAATGACCTTTTTAAAACTTTCTCTACCACATGCAATGTAGATAGTAGATACAGAAGGTAAAATACATATTTTCAGAACCCCTGAATAAATAAAAGCTTTTTAGGAAAAGGCCCATGTATGACTGTTAACAGCATAACTCAAAGATGAAAAGCTGGTCAAATACCAAATTATGTTTAGCATCTTCTATGGATGCAACCAAAGAATTTCAACCTACCTCTTGAAAATGAGGAATACAAAAAGGAATACCAGCGCATCATACAAATAGTCATAAAAAATACGTACCAAAAACTCTAATAGATAAGAATATTAAGAAATTGAAAGACAGAAACATATTCGAGAAATAACAACACTTCAAAATCCACAAGAACCACAAACATACAGAAAGTTCACTTACCGCCCTTGGGCACACTATACATTTCCAAAAATCTTCAAAAAATAAAACATCACCTTAGCTCCTACGAATCACCATAGTGTACAAAAACTACCTTAACCCTAGAGAAAAATTCGATGGAATATACCAAATAGATTGCAATGACTGTAATGTAGTATATATAGGCAGGAGAAATCTAGAAACAAGACTAAAAACATATGAGATATTTATATAAAAATCAGTTAGACAAATCAGCAATAGCACATCATTTCTGGACCTCAAATCATGACATCAGACTCAGTATAAAACTCTTAAAACCAATAAAAAAATTAGAAACCTGGGATTAGATTCATATACAAAAACTCAAAGACTATATAATGAATTTTGAATTACTGCCACCAAACACCCAAGGGAGATTCATCACACTGTCACCAGAGAGCACCAGCAATCTACAACCTCCTCTGGACAGGAAACGAAAGTGGCACGATCAGTTGGAGAATTGTTGGTGCTGGGAACGCAGTGGGAATTTTCAGTAATGTAGTGTTAGCACTTACCAACTCACTTATTATATGACTACACATCACAGTTACTAGCTTCTATTCCCTCAAATTAGTGAAAATCTCCTCCACCTCAAACTATTTTTCATGGAACATTTTTTGAAATTTTCAAAAATGTCTCAAAAATCTTGGAGACAATTTTGATTAAAATACCATATATTAATGATTATAAAATATGCAAACAAAATGTATATATTGAATAATTTGGAAACAGCCTCTGAGACCCTCTTCATTCATGATGATCTCTGTATAGCTGGTAAACCATAAGAGATAGTCTTACTTTACAAAAAAATGTAGATCTCCTTAAAGTCTACCTTATGTGAAATACAATTTCTTGTGAAGTTAACTATTTCTGAAATATTTGTTTTTGGTTTAAATTTTCCAACACTTATACTTTTCTTAAATACAAAGTTGTTATTCACATTTTCCATCCTGATTATGCAAAAAGAATGGAATTCCAAGGCCATCACATAGCAATCATCTTTTAAAAATGTTGACTTTTGCTTTAGTCTAGTGTATTCTTTATTCCCATTTTACCTACAAGAAAATATGTAATAAAACTATTTCTACAAATGTTTATCTCAAATAGATGAAATAGAAGAGGAAGGTTTTATAAGAATAGTTAGCTGCAGAATTTGTGTAGAAAGTCATGTGAATTTAACACATCAGTTTTTTGTTTTGTTTCAGCTCAGCAAGTGGAACATCTAAGAAAACAGCATCATATCTATATGCCTTCAGATGGGCGTGCAAATATGTGTGGCTTGAGCAAAGATAACATAGACAGAGTAGCAGAAGCAATTCATGAAACGGTTATAAACGTATGTACATGACATTGGAATAAGCTCATTTAGTTATGTTCCTGTAAAATAAAACGCTAAACCTTCGTGAATTTTATAATTTGCGAAGGAACTTATTATATAAATGATGTAAATAAATGCCTTAAAAAGAGTTAACTTTATTGATTTCATTGTCAATATTCAACTATATAAATCATAACAAAAATGTCCCTGTTGTTTTTTTTTTTAATTTATATTTTACTTGCTAATTTGCCTGGCAAAGTTTGGGTGCAATTTTGTATTTGAAATTTAATATATGAGAAGTATGTCTCTCTGAATAACAGAAAAATAACCCAAAGAATATTTTGCTTTTAGGAAACTGTTTTTATTTTTAAATAATTCACCTCCTAAAAGTATTATCTTTTCCATAAAGTATTTTATGTGGATATATTTACAGCAGGTATAGGAATTCTTAGGTATGTATTCATGTTTGGAAAGAAATTCTACAGTTGCATTAAAAATTCTGTAAAATATGTATTATTAAAGCAACTGAATGTAACTAAAGAAAAGAAGATAGCACAGCATTAAGCAATACAAAAAATATTATGCTATTTTTTAAAACATTGTCAAAAATTATGTTTTCACTGACTTGTGGTTTAATGTGAGTTTAACTTTGTGAACTGGTAGATTTTGACAATCATGACTAGCTGTAATACACTTTAATATTTTTGAGTTAAAAATCATACAACATTTGGGGCAGATTTATTTTCAAAATTAATAGCAGTAGTTATTTTCACAAATTATTTAGATCACAAAACAGCTGTTTCTTAAAATTCAATCTAATGTCTTAATGATGTTTCAAGTTCAATTCAACGCACTGTAACTGGTGATGAGACGTGGGTTTACGAGTTTGACACTCAAACCAGTCAAGCTTCCGAATGACGCGTTCCAACTGAACCGAAACCTAAAAGGGCACGTCAAACTCGATCTAAACTGAAGGTCATGTTTATAGTATTTTTCGATCATCGCGTTCTCGTGCACTCAGAGTTTTTGCTAGAGGGTTAGATGGTAAATAAAGACTATTATCTGAGCGTTATGCGGCGTTTGAGAGAACAAATACGCGAAAAAGGCCAGATTTGCGGAACGACAACTCATGGATTCTGCACCACGATAACGCTCCAGCTCACAAGGCTATTATTGTGAACGAATTTCTGGCAATAAACTCAAAAAGTGTCATCGTAAAACCACCATATTCACCTGATCTGGCTCCTGCTAATTTCTTTCGCTTTCCAAAACTCAAGTTACCACTTCAAGGCACCCGTTTTCAGTCGAAAGAAGACATAAAGGAAAATTCGCGGCAACAATTGACATCGATTCCTAAAAGTGCCTACAAAAAATGTTTTGATGATTGGATTATTCATTGGCATAAATGTATAATTTTAGAAGGGGCCTAATTTGAAGGCGATAAAATAAAATTGGATGAATAATTCATTTTTTGTGTTTTATTGGCAAATTCCCGGAACTTTCTTGACAGTAGTACTTCGTCAGGTTAAACTCACTGAGGTGTAGCTTTAGTAGAAACTATGTAGTATTCTTAATTAATGAAATAAAAATTATTTATTTACTTCAAATATGACTAAGATTACTTTTTTATAGTGTTTAACGCCGGCTTCAACTACTATGGCACACCAGGTAATGACACTGATGATACATGGAATGAAGATGGAGCACCGGTGAAATGTAATGGCGGAAAAAACCCGGAGAAAAAAATCCCAAATGCGGTCGCACTAAAATCCCTATGGAAAGACTAGATGTGAGACTAGAACGTTTTCTTGTGCGAATTTGAAAGTTGTATAATAGTAGGTTTTTAGTGGCATAATGAAGTGAACTTTAGCCATGCTTATGTCAACTTAAACACTGTTATGTGATAACAAAACATATGTGATAACATAAATGCTATTTTAAAGACTGGTCGAAATGAAATGAATACTAATGTCTTTATAATATCTATCTATGAATGCTACTTTAATTCTAAAGGACTGATTGAAATGAAGTGAATATTAAATAAGTTTATAATATTTATACAGGCTCAGTCAGAAGACACCGAAAAATCTAGGACGCCATTAATTTAGGGATTCTATTCTAGTTTTTTTAAATATATTTTTTACATGTAATGTTTGCCTTAAACGACTTATTGTTGATCTAGAGGGCATAAGAGGGCAGATCCCCGTTTCCACATGGTTAAGAGATTTAGAACAATTCCTACTCCTCTTGCCCGCGGGCATTGGAATATCGCCTATGTTTTGTTTTCTTTGAAACATCTTTGTTTTCTGGTATTAACATTATTCATACAATATTTAAGTAAAGCCTGTGTTTTGTTATTTAAATGGTAAAGGATTCCGTCAAATATTGCGCAGCCCTTTTTACTTTATGGATCCTACAAAAGGTGCAGTATTGCAGTCTCAGCTATCACAATAAATTAAAGTGCTCCATTTACTGGGAAGAATTTCGGTTTGCAGCCTATTGTAAAAATGTTACACTTTGCGTACGCAGAACTATCAGGCATCCATAACTTTTTCAAGACCGCTTGGAGGAATGCGAAAAGGATACGATACTTCTATGCTAAACTTCATTCAAGGAGACACTTGCCTAGTCACTGCATATCTGCGACTGTGAGAAACAGGAACTCTTACGAAAAAATCTTACGTGTTCCATTGAAATGACAGTCTCTACATCTCTGTAACAAATTATTGTTAAAACGCTTATTCTTCTGTCTACTTCATGATAATCGAGATAAACATTAGCAGGAATTGTCCTTGGTTCCTTGTAAGTAGAAGGGCAAAAATCTAATGTGTTCCATTCACATGATGCCCTCTAACTAATCGGTAAACAAACATTTTATTTGTTACATAAATCTGTTATCTACATCATGCAAATCAAGACAAACATAAGTGGGATTAATCTTATTATTAGCTTCCATGTAAAAAAATAGAAATAAGAAAATGCACAGGCTAAAGCGATAATATTGCCCTTTAAAATCCAGTCGTTATGTAAAACAATTGAAATTCAAATGTCTTTGCTTGCCAGAGTAAACAAACGAGAAACGAGAAAAAAATGTGTCTTCCCGATTGAAAAAAGTTTCAGTGGCTTGAAATTGAAATCAATAATCCGAAATATCTGGAATGCTTAAAAAAAAAGTATAAGACATAATTGTGTGCTTTAATGAGATTTACATTTTTGTGTAGTAAGTTTTTGTATATCTCTTACGGTTTGCCAGTTATATAAAAGTCATCCAGAATAAAGTAAATTCAAGAAAAACATTTTGTTTGTCATAAAAATATCTTATACATGAGGTATTTTAATTTAATCGTTAGAGCTATTTTTGAGAAAATCAAAATTGAGAAATATTTGCGGATTATGTGCTAATATTAAAAATCTGATGTGTTCTATTCACATGACTTTCTCTACATCTCTGCAACAAATTATTGTTAAAAAGCTTATGCTTCTATATACTTCATGCTAATCGAGAAAAAATTAGCAGATACAGCCTTCTTACTTGTAAATAGAAGCGGAATATGGGAATACCATAGGTTGAAGTGATAATCAAAAGCTGGTTGCTATGTGACTGAAATTCCTTTGTTTGTAAGGACAGGAGTTGACAAATTCCTGTATGAGAAAAGTATAATTTTCTTAAAGCTGAAACCAAAAACAAGGAATATCTAAAAAACGATCTTCTCCACGAAAAAAATGTATATAACATAAATTGAGTATTTTAACATGCTCTACAATTTTTGTATGGTAAGTTTTTGTCCATCTTTTACGATTTAGTAATTATGCAAAATTCCGTAAAATTCATTAAGAATAAAGTAGTCTTCAGAGACTATCCCCAGAAAATTCAAGATAAACATTATTTGTCAGGTAAATATCTTTAATATAACTCACTTTAATCAAAGTCGTCACAGCCATTTTTGAGAAAATCAAAATTTTCGAAAAAAGTTCCATGTAAGGGGTAGTTTGGGATGGGAGATTTTCCTCAAAATCTTCGTGTGGCATCCCTAGAAGATACTAAACTTAAATACCAAGTTTGAAATTTTACTGACTTTTCGTTTTTGAGTTATTGTGTTCACAAACACACGCGGACATTTTTGCTGAAAATGTTTTTTTTTTTTTTTTTTTTTTATACAGGGGACCCTAAAACATATATTTCCGATAAAATCTCGGTACCTATCGAATTTTTGGATGAGTGCAATACCTTCTCTATACATTATGTACATAGTACGTGTAGAGAAAGTAAAAATCTGATGTGTTCCATTCATATGAGTTTCTCTACATCTCTACAACAAATTATTGTTAAAAAGTTTATTCTTCAATCTACCTCATGCTAATTGAGGTAAAATTATCACAAATGGTCTTATTACTTGCTTCCTTGTTAGTAGAAGGGAAAGCTAAGGTGATAGTCAAATCTTTTAAAAACTGGTTACTAAGTGCTTGAAAGTCGTTTCTTTGTATGGCCAGGAGTTGGCAAATTCCCGTGTGAGAAAAGTATTTAAAGTATTTTAAAGCTGCAAACAAATAACAAGTAAGATCTCAGAAACAACCAGCTCTACAAAAAACAAACAAACAAACTAATAGAAAAAACGTATATGACATAAATGGTGTGTTTTAATGAGGTCTAAATTTTTTGCATTGTAAGTTTTTGTCTATTTTTTACGGTTTGGCAAAGTTCAGCAAATTCATCCAAGATAAAGAGCTCTTCAGATGCCACTCGCAGATATACAATTTATTTGTCATGTAAATATCTTTAATGTACGATATTTTAATCAAAATCGTTAGAGACATTTGTGAGAAAATAAAAATTTTCGAAACACTTTTCCACGTAAAGGGTAGTTTGGGGTGGGGGGATTTTCTTTGTATCGCATCCTTGGAAGATACTTAACTTAAATACCAAGTTTGTTCGGTTTAGTTTTTGCTATCCACAGACACACACACACACACACACACACACACACACACACGCGCACTCACGAACACACACTGCCTTTTTCTAAAAATCTGATGCGTCCCATTCACATAGCTTTCTCTAGCTGTTCCATATAAAACTATTCTTACAAAATATTATTCTTATCTACTTCATGATAATTGAGGTCAAGTTTAGCAGAAATGGTCTTATTAGCTGCTTTCTTGTAAGTAGAAGGGAAATAAGGGAGTACACTAGACTTAAGTGACAGTCAAATGTTTTAAAAGCTGGTTGCCATGTGAAACACTTGAGATTCGGTTCGCTTTGAATGGTACCATAGAAAAGTTAGGTAGTTTAAAATTGAAACCAATAACAAGAAATATCTCGAAAACGCTCAAGTCTACAAGGAAAATCTATGTTACATAAATTATGTGTTTTGTCAAGAACTACCATTTAGTTATGCAAAATTCAGTACAACTCATCAAGAATAAAGGGGTCTTTAGAGATTGTTTCCAGAAAATTCAAAATAGGCACCTTATTTGTGATGTAAATATCTTTAATACATGGTAGAGCCGTTTTTGAGAAAAACAAAATTTTGAAACAAATTTCAATCTAAAGGGTAGTTTTCAATGGGGGGAGTTTTCTTCGTGTCATACCTTGAAAGATACAAAATATACATATTTAACGGTCCTTTACTTTTTGAGCTATGCTGTCCACGGACACACACATACACACCGGACCTGTTTCTAAAAATGTTTTGTTTTTGTTTTTTTGTCTCAGGAGATCTGAAAACATATATTTCCGTTGAAATCTCGGTATCGAATATTTAGGTGGAACACAATACCTTCTCTACACCTATGAATATAGTACATGTAGAAAAAGTAAAAATGCATTTTTACTTTCTCTAGCCCCATGTACAATGTACATAGGGATAGAGAAGGTATTGTAATGCACCCAAAAATTAATATCGAGATTTCATCGGAAATATATATATATATATATATATATATATATATATATATATATATATATATATGTTTTATGGTCCGAAAAAAGCATTTTTAAAAAAAGGTTCGTGTGTGTGTCTGTGGACAGCGAAAAGACCGCTAAATACCAAACTTAGCATTTAGGTTTAGTATCTTCCGACAAAAAATCCCCCTACTACAAGCTACCCTTTACATGGAATAAATTTCGAAAATTTTGATTTTCTTAAAATTGGCTCCAACGATTTTGATTAAAATCCCGTATATTAAAACTATTTATGTCCGAAATAAAATGTATATCTCGAATTTTTGGGGAATAGCCTCTTAAGACCTCTTTATTCTGGATGAATTTTGCTTAACTGCTAAACCGTAAGAGATAGAAAAAAACTCACTGCACAAAAAATGTACATCACGACAAAACACACAATTTATGTCGTTTACGTTTTTGTTGTGGAGGTAACCGTTTCTGAGATATTCCTTGTTATTGGTTTCAATTGTGAAGTACTTAAACTTTTCTCAGACAGGAAGTGTCCGCTTTTCTTTTGTTCTACTCCTGGCCAAGCAAAGAAGTGATTTGCAATGACAATCGCATGACGATAGCTTTTAAAACATTTGACAATCATTTTAGCATAATGCATTCCCTTATTCTCTTCTACTTATTAGGAACTAAGTAATGACATTTTGCTAATATTTATCTCGATTAGCGTTGTGTAGAAAGAAGAAGAATCTTTTGTAGGAGGTTTGTAGAGCAGCTAGAGAAAGTCATGTGAGTTTAACACATCAGCTTTTTTATTCGGGGCTCTCAAAGCACTATTTCCGGAGAAATCTCAGTATATAATTTTTTAGAATACAATACCTTCTCTATATACCATGTACACAGTACATGTAGAGAAAGTAAAAATGAGCAAAATGTACCAAAAAGTGGCGATAAATGAATGAGCAAACGCAGTTTCGTGAATCCCGTTTGTCTAACAAGCATGTTCACTGCCCCATTGATTACTATGTTATTTCACTATTGGCAACGACCTTTAATAGAGGTACATTATTCAAAAGAACTTAAAACAACCATTCACTGCTTTTAACAAGAATTATTCAGCATCCTGTAATTAAGTTGAATAAACATTCATTATTTCGTTAGCTCCTGTTTGTGTCACTTGTAAATTAGGTACTGTATGGTACCCATAATCATTTTGGTAAAAAAATTTATTAAATTTAGCAAGAGATAATGTTGCATCAGTTTGAGCAATCAATCATATTGGTGGCAAGATGTCGTAAATGTTGACACAGTTTCCATGCCACAGCGTATCGTTAGGGGAGAGTAGGTTCAAGGGTAGAGCTATCTCACGCATGCTAAGAAAATATACTAGGCTAAAGCGATAGTGAAATTTTAAAAAAAGCCAGTCGCTGTGTCATGACATTTAAATTTGATTCGCTTTGTATGACAATACAACAAGAAAAGGGAAAGGCAATTTGCAATTGAGACAAATAATTGTGTTTTGTCGACTTCTACACATTTTGTGAACTATTTTTTTGTCTTGCGGTTTAGCAGTTCAGACTTCAGAGGCCGTTTCCAGAATATTAAAGATATACATTTTAATTGTTATGAGACTGTGTTAAACATATTTCAAGTAAAGGGTAGATTGCGATGGGGGATTTTCTTGAAAACATTCGTGTCACAAATATAAAATTTGGTAAGTAACTGGCTTTTAGTTTTTGAGTTATGCTGTTTACAGACATATGGGCACACGCGCGCGCGGGTCTTTTTTTAAAAGTCCATATTTTGAATTCAGGGAACCCCAAAACCGTAATTTCAGTAAAATTTGGGTGTCGAATTTTTTAGTGGAATACACTTGAATATAAGCAAGTATATGCAAATAGAGATGCTAAAAATAAGTGTTTGGTTAAGTCGTGGTGACTTAGCATATTCGAAAGCTTCAGATGATAACATTGCCTTTTTAAATAAGAGTTAGGTCAGGGTGGTCATCGGATTTCAACATGTTGGGTAACAAAGCCACTCTATATGTAGGTTGACGAAGCAGAAAATCTAGCAGACACAGACACAAATGCTGCGTCATGGCAGCTGATTAAGCTTTGCAAAAAATAATTGGGGTCAGAATTTGCAAACATGCTTACTTGAATTGTGAGTAAATTACGAAATTCCCAATTATGCCTCCTATTTGTATAATAATAATAATAATAATAATAATAATAATAATAATAATAATAATAATAATAATAATAATAGTTTGCAAATTATACTGAATATTGGTTATTTTAGATACATCTTTTATAAATATATTATCTATATGTATCTTATCTATTTTATATAATAGGTGTAGATTTACAAATAAGATAAATATTTCGAATACTGTCCCTTCTAGTCAATCTTATGGTATGGGAACACTGGATTTAGCTCCAAACAACGCATCAGTTAAATTCCTCAACATGATGCAGAAGCAGAAACCAAACTTCTTACATATCTGTACATTTCTCTCATCTTCTTTCCCCTATCACAGTTTACTTTCTCTGACACGTGTATTTACGTACATAAATAGGTAGAGAAGGTATTCTAATCCAACCAAAACTTCTTTGTCGAGATTTCAACGTAAATATATGTTCTGAAATACCTTGAGTTAAAAAAAAAAATTAGGAAATATTTAGGAAAAGGTCCGCGCGCACGCGAGCGTAATTAAAAAAACGAAAAGCCGGTAAATATCAAACTTGAACTTACGATCAGTATTTTCTAAGGATGTGATACGAAAATTTTTAACAAAATTCTTCCACCCCAAAATAACTACCCTTTACATGGGACATTTTTGAAAGATATTTATTTTCTTAAAAATGGTACTAACGATTTTGACTAAAAAGTCATTCGAGGGGCGTTAGAAAATCTAACGTTAGAAAAACGTTTGTATTTAGTAACCGTCATCTCTTACTAGATGACAAAGTTTCAGCTATATCCATCACGTGGTTTTGTTGCCCTAGGCAACAATCTTGTACTTCTTTAGAACAATGGGGAAAAACGTTTTTCGTGCGCTGATTAAACACTTCTATTTAAAGGGTTTAACACCGAAAGAGATAAAAGTTGAATTGGATGAAGTTCATAGTACATCTGCTCCTGCGTTTGCATCAACTTACCTACAATTGGATAAGTGTATTTAAGCGTGGCCGTACATCCACAAACGATGAGTATCGATCCGGACGTCCATTGGAAGTGACTTCCTCCGAAATTATTGACAAAAACCAGGATATGGTTTTAAGTGATCAAGTGGATAATAGTAGCGGCCACTGGCATAGCACAAGGTTCTCAATTTTGCACCAAACGTTAGGGCTGACAAAGACCTCTCCGGAAGATGGGTGTTACCAATTTGTTACAGACATGTAGAGAAATTCATGTGAATGGAGCACAATAGATTTTTTTTTATATCCAAATTTGAAAGAGTGGTTCGGCGGAAAACGATTCACGTCTAGCGAAGATATCACCTCCCAAACAGATGCCTATTTTGAGGACGCTCCGAAATGCTACTTTTTGTAAGGCTCAAAATAGTTGGAGGAACGTTGGGAAATGTGTATCGAGCTAAAAAGAGATTATGTTAAAAATGAAATAAAAAAATAAAGAAAAATCTACCAAACATAATTTTTGTTTTTCTAACTTTTTTCTAAGACTTGTTGTACGTCCCTCGTATTTTAAAATATTTGTATAGCAAATCAAAAGTATATAGTTTTATTTTTTGGGAATGGTCTCCGAAGATCCCAGCATTTTGAATGACATTTGTATAACAGGTGAACCGTAAGAGATACACAAAATTTTGATCTCGTTGAAACACACAATTTATGCCATTTACATATGTTATGTAGAGTTAACCATTTCTGAGATATTCCTTGTTATTTGTTTCAATTTTAAAATATTTATATTTTTTCCGAACTGGAGTTTTCATTCGTCTCATATGCAATAAGAAGCGAATTGCAATTGTATCATATAGCGACCAGCTTTTAAAAGATTTGATTATCACTTTAAATCATGTTTATTTCCTTATTTCAATTTTACTTATAAAGAAGCTAATACCATTTAGACTAATGTTTACCTCGATTGGTAATGGACCGATAGAAGAATAATATTTTGTAAGAATAGTTTGTTTGTTAGAGAAAGTCATGTAAATGAAACACATTATTTTTACTTATTTTACATAGTATATGGTACATTTATTTATTTGTTTATAGTGCTAAGTGTATACATACATGATTATGATCTGACCTTAATACTATATATAGACAGAGAAGATATTGCACTTCACCCAAAAATTCGATATTGATATTTCACCGGAAATACACGTTTTTTTGTATCCAAAAAGTAATTTTAGAAAAAGGTCTACGTGTGTGTGTGTTTGAAAGTGATAACTCAGAAACAAAAAGTCGATAAAATATTAAACTTGGTATTTAAATGTAGTAGGACGCAACTCAAAGATTTTGAGAAAAATCCAACCACCGCGAAGTACTCTTTAGAACATTTTGATTTTCTCAAAAATGGCTCATATTAAAGATATTTACATGATAAATAAAATATATATCGAATTTTTGGGAATAGCCTCTGAAGACCTCTTTATTCTGGATGAAAATTTGCAAAAAATGGTAAACCGTTGGGCAAAACTTACTACACAACAAATGTAAATCTCGTTAAAACGCATACTTTATGTCATATATATATATTTATTTATTTCGTGCAGTTGTCTATTTCCGAGACATTCCTTGTTATTTGTTTCAGTTTTTAAAATACTTTTCTCATACGGGAATTTGTCAACTCCTGGCCATGCAAAGAAACGGATTTCACCACATGGCAACCAGCTTGTTAAAGAGTTGACTGTCTTTAGCCTAGTGTATCCCCTTATTCCCCTTCTACTTTCAAGGAAGCAAGTAATAAAGACAATTTCATCTGACGTCTATCTCGATTAGCATGAAGTAGATACAAGAATAAGCTTTTTAACAATTATTTGTTGCAGCGATGTAGAGAAAGTCATGTGAATGGAACACCTCAGATATTTTGACAACCAACAGTATTGCTTTGTGTCAGTCGTTAAGCTAATACATCTGTCAAATTTGGAAACTCTTCAGTATATAAGATACCTTGTTGAAAATGATAATAATTATTAGATTAGATTAGATTAGATTAGAAAGCATTCTGTAGGTTCGTTTAGGCCAGGAAGCCACTGAACATAGAACTTGTCAAGACATATACATGTACACATATGTTCATATACAATGAAAAAAAATGTATAAAGCTTGTGCTTAAAGCTTGGGTTACAAAAACAGCAGAATAGAGATATAATCACACCATTTGTACTTGAGATCTCTACTATACTTTATGTGCTCTATAAAAACATATAAACTTCCTTTTTTTTTTTTGTTTTTTTTTTGTTTTTGTTTTGTTTTGCAATCACATAAAAACATAGAATATTAAAAATTAGTGTTAAAATGTATAAATAAATATAATTTCATTATATATGTAACACTAATGTAATGCCAGATGATAGCCTTCTAATATCGACATAATAGTTACTACTAGTAATTATATAAAACTAAAATATGATTATTGTATTATGTACTCTTCATAAATGTCAACAAATTACAATGCATATTTACAAATATGTTATAGAATTTCCAATGCAAAAATTTACAATTATGCACTAGAGTGTAAAATTACAAAGCATCAGGCTTTACAGACCTTGTGTCATTGCTAAATACTAAAAATTCATTTGACACATTCGTGCAAATCAAAGTATACATCAGTTTCATTTGAATATAAAACACACACACTAATATACACAAAATGCAATACATTATAATACTTATAAATACAACGATTGTTGACAGTATTGTCAGACAGATATTTTGTCACTTAAATATTCATCTACAGAGTAAAATGATTTATTGCAAAGGTGAGATTTCCAACATTTTCTTTGAGATTACTAGTGAGTATGCCCACTTTTTTAAATAGTTCTTTTCATGACTGTCTGCTATAAGCATTACAGATTATTCGTATAGCTTTCTTCTGTGTCCGGAATATGCATTTACTATCCACTGAATTACCCCAGAATATTATTCCATACTCGATGATGGAGCTAAAGTAGGCAAAATACACCAATTTAAGTGTATCAATTGAGTGAAATTTAACCAGTGCACGGAGAGCATAACATGCTGAGCTAAGATTAGGTGTGATGTAGCTAATATGTGACTTCCAGTCCAAATGCTTATCTACCTGAAGGCCAAGAAATTTGACTTCATTTAGCTGTTCTAACAATGTATCATTAATTCTTATTTCTATGTGTGTATGTGGTGAGCGAGTGGTTATAAATGTAATTGTTTTTGTTTTTTCAAGGTTTACTGAGAGTTTGTTTGCTTTGAACCAATTTGACATACATTTTAGAACATAGTTTTATTTTACTACACAGTCATTGAAATCTTTACTTGTTACTAGAACACTAGTGTCGTCTGCGAATAAATAAATACTTGCAATACTGTTAATGTATAATGGGAGGTCATTTATGTAAACCAAGAACAAGAGAGGCCCTAAGATTGATCCCTGGGGAACACCATGTTTTACTGATTTCCATTCTGAGGCACTATTTTGATACCCATTGGAGTTATTAATTTCAACCTTTTGTTTTCTCTTCTCTAGGTATGAAATGAACCACTCTAATATGTTATTCTTTATTCCATAGAAATGTAGTTTTGCTATCAGAATCTCATGATTCACACAGTCAAAAGCTTTTGCTAAGTCACAAAAGATTCCACCGACATGTTCCTTTTCATTTAACCCTGTTAACACTTTATGTCTGAGCTTGTAGGTTGCATTATCTGTCGCTACTCCTTTTCTAAAACAAAGCTGTTCTTTGGCAAGTAAGTTGTTCTTTTCTAAGTAATAATAAAGACTATTGAACATTACTTTCTGAAACACTTTTGAGAAAACAGACAAGAGAGATATAGGTCTATAATTTGAGATATTATCTTGTTTACCTTTTTTAAAAAGTGGTTTGACAATAATAGTTATCACACAAAATAATGATATTTCTATTATGCATCAAAATTCTAGCTTAAATAGTTATTTTAATTATATTATTTTAAAATATGAGCACATAAAAATTCAAGATTTACAGTAAATGAGCTTCTACATAGAGCTATCACATCATATTTTCACTATCTCTACATCGTATACAACACCTACATAGAGAAGGTAATGCATTCCACCAGAGAATTCGATACCACGATTTCGCTGGAAATACGTGTTTTACGTCCCCTAAAAACAAATCATATTTAGAAAAAGCCGCGTATATGTGTCCGTGTTTCAGTGAACAGCATAACAAAAACAAAAAGTCAGTTAAATACCAAACTTGATATTTAATTTCAGCATCTCACAAGGATGCGGCTCGAAGATTTGCGAGAAAATCTCCCTCCCCAAACTACCATTTACATGGACAAATTATTGAAAATTTTGACTTTGTCAAAAGTGACTCACGATTTTGATTAATCGACCTATATTAAATATATTTACATGATAAATAAAATGTATATTTTGAATTTTCTGGAAATGGCTCTAAAGCCTTCTTCACTCTGAATGACTTTTGATAACTAGAAAAATTTAAGCGATACCTAAAAACCTACTTCACAAAACTATAGATCTCCCTAAAACACATAATTTATGTCAAATACACTTTTGTTCTCTCTAGCACGTATGTACAATGTGATTATTAGATAGAGAAGGTACTGTATTCCACTCCAAAATTCGACACCGAGATTTCCCCGGAAATACATTTTTTGAGACCCACGAATAAAAAAAAAATAATTGTTTAGAAAAATAGCTGCGTATGTGTGTGAGTGGGGAAGCATGACTCAAACACGAAAAGTCCCTTAAGTACCCAACTTGGTATTTAAATTCAGTATTTTCCAAGGATGCGAAACGAACATTTTCAAGAAAAATCACCAACCCCAGCTGCCCTTTACATAGAACATTTTTAGAAAATTTTCATTTTCTCCTAAATGTCTCTAATAATTTTGATTAAATATGTTTAAGACATTTTCATGACAAACGAAATCTATATTTTGAATTTTCTGGGAATAGGTTCTGAAGACCTCTGCATTCTGGATGACTTTTGTGTAACTGGTAAACCGTAAGAGATAGACAAAAACTTACTACATCAAAAATTATAGACCTCGTTAAAACATAACATTTATAACCTTTACATTTTTGTTGCGGAGCTAACGTTTCCGAGATATTCCTTGTTATTGGTTTCAGTTTTAAAATACTTACCTATACCTTTCTCTAATACTTTGATTTGCTCCTAGTCACGCAAAGAGTACCGCATTTAAAAGTTTCACATAGCGATAGCTTTTAAAACATTTGACTATCGCGTTAGGTTAGTGTATTTCCATTTCCCTTCTGCTTATAAGGAAGCAAATAATAAAACAATTTCTGCTAATGTTTATCTCGATTATCATGATGTTGATAAAAGAATAATCTTTTGTATGACTAGTTTGCTTGCAAAACCGATTGAGATAGTCAAATGAATGGAATTCTTTTAGAGGTAACGATTTCTGAGATATTCCTTATTATTGGTTTTAGTTTTAAAATACTTTATTTTTCTCAATCAGAAAATACTCGTCCGCTTTTCATTTTTTTCTTCTGGCTATGCAAAGAGAATCGAATATCAAAGCCAAAGTATCACAAATATCAAACGCTATCACGTTGGCCTTTCCCTTCTGCTTACAAGGAACTAAGTAATAAAATCATTTCTGGTAATGTTTAAGTTGATTAGCTTGAAGTAGATAGAAGAATGATATTCTGTAGAAATACTTCGTTAGTAGAAAGTCATGTGAATGAAATATAATTTTTTTATATTAATTCCTAATTATTGCAGAAAATGGCTACTTTTTGTGCTCTCCAAAATTCTTGCTTTTTCAAAAAATAATAATTTATTTCTAAAAATTAAACCATAATTTCGAAAAACTATATGGTCATTTTATTTAATGTACATTTGGTAGGTAGTAAAAAAAAAAAATGAAAAAAATTAGTGAAATTTTTCATCGTGCTGAGCATTCTAAGTATTGAAAAAGATTGCGCGAAAACAAAGGTTTATAGTTGTCATGCTTATTAACAAGCAGAGAGTGTAGACGGTGTATCGTTTGAGAAATTATTAAGATTAACAGGCTACGAGAATTGATGCCGAAAGATAGACGGGGAAGGGGTCGGTACAAGCATTGCCCCCTCACGACTGATAGGCTACCACTCTCGTCTCTTGTGTTTTGTCTTCTCTGTTCAAAAACCGGTTCGGAGAGCGGTAAATATTGTAGGGGTACCTCTAATGGTAGGTTTGAGTAAATTATATTTCATTTAATAAGAGATAATGTTGCACCAGTTTCAACAATCTATTTTAGAGACAAGATGTCAAAATGCGGACATAGATCTGCTCTCCTAAGCTTGGGTTTTATTATAAAAGTAACTAGGTCAGAAGAACTTTGTTCAGCCTTGTTCACCTGAGCTACTGACGTTTGCAGACGTATTGTCTGACGGCATAGTTTTATTTTATAGTGAACTGCAAAACCTACGGTATATTAGGTGAATTGAGTGGAGTTTGGGTAATCCTTGGGTTTCTCATTGCCTAATCATACATTGTCTTCTTAACAGTAAACTCCCTATGAATCCTCTCATCATTTATGGCTCCTGATCTGTCTAACCAAAAGTACTACCTCCTATAACTTAAACTCTGATGTCACTTCTTTCCTCTCGCATGCGCGAACAGCTCTAACACTGAAGTTGCTACCCCTTGTATGCACAGTGTAGGAGAGAAACCTACTCCACACTGGGTACCCTACATTTGGTGTTCAGGCGCCAGGTACTAGTTCAAATGACGCAAGGAGGGTGCAAAGCCCACCTACATTTGATGGATGGCCAGGTAGGATTCCCATAGGCGTAAGGAGAGTGTAAAATCCCCTACAAAATGGCGTAGATGCACTGATAGTGTTTCCATAGGAACGCAAGTGAGGGTTGAACATCACCACAATTTTCCAGAAATCGTTTACTCTCCTTTTGTTCAAAATAACCAACCACGTCCCCAACATAGCCCTTATGAGCATGATAGTTATAAGCAGAGTTCGGATTTCAATGCAAAAACAAATGCCAAAATATGCACTAAAATTCGTAAAATATGCATAAACGATATGCAAAATAAAATGGTATGCTTGATAACTATTCTCATAAGTTCACCATTTAATTATAGTTTAAAGTATTAATTAATTATTATTAGTAACTGTTAGTTATTACATTTTATTATTATTATTATTATTATTATTATTATTATTACTTATTTGTATTGCGCTATTTTAATTTTAAGAAATAATGAAAGGATGCGTTACATTAGCGACTCGCTCTATTGTCCAAAACTGTTGTTGCAATAGACGAGAAATGTCATCCTGATTTTCTCTGCAGTGAAACTTCTTCGTTTGTCACTAAAAGAAGGTTTGCAGAGTGAAAAAGATCTCTCTGCATCACAAGATGTCACCGGTGCATGAGAGAAATTCCAAATCTCTTCTTTAGCGAGTTCTTCTTGTACTTCACATGTTTCCCCGGCCAGCCGTTTTGCAATTTCACAAATTGTTTTATAGCCTGTATTTTTACCAAGAACTGCGTTCAACTTAGCAATTTTTGCAACTCCGTGTGTTTTGAAGGACAGTGCTTCTAAAACATGATTCACTAGGGACAATGAGTGTTGTAATGAATTATTCTTAGCCTGCAGTTCCTTTATGATTTCTAGTAGCACTAAAAGCGGCTACATATGTACTTAAATTTATTTTCTATATCAACTGAGTTGAAACACTCCTGAGCTATCTTTATAGAAGCTGCATCTTCCGGATCTAAACTATCTATTATTCTTTTTACATCATTGAAATATTTGGCATAGTAACATGCAACCTCCAACCACGAATCCCACTGTGTTAAAACATTCGGAGGAGGTAATGCTAACTTTAGAGCCAATTCCCTGAAAATTGAAACTCTAGCAGTTGCATTAATGAACTTTCTTGACATTGGAACCTTTGGATACTGGGATCTGTCTCTGCTACGCGGTGTAGCCCATGGGCTAAACATGTCAAATGTACTAGTTTGGGATAGAGAACTTCTAATTCATTTGTTGTTTTTACAATGTATGGAGCTGCATCTGTAAGAAATAACCGGACACTGTCGTATTTTATACTATATGATCACAAAAAGACTAGGGAATTGTTGACGATTTTTGCAGTTGTAGAATGGTTTATCCATTCTAATATCTGAACATTTAATAGATAAGTTTTACTTCCCGGTTTCATTGCACTTACTACTGCACTACACACACACACCCACACACACCCTCACCCACACCCACTCACCCACCCACACCCACTCACCCACACAAACCCACACACCCACACCCACTCACCCACACACCCACTCACTCACCCACACGCACACACCCACTCACCCACCCACACCCACACGCACCCACACCCACACACACCCACTCACCCATAAACACACCCACACACCAACTCACCCACTCACTCACCCACACACCCACACGCACACACTCACCCACCCACCCACACCCACACACACCCACTCACCCACACACACCCACACACCAACTCACCCACCCACACACCCCCACACACCCCCACTCACACACCCACACACACCCACACACCAACTCACCCACTCACCCACCCACACACCCCCACACACCCCCACTCACTCAGACACACTCACCCACACACCCACATACACACACCAACTCATCCACTCACCCACTCACACACACCCACTCACCCACTCACTCTCACACACTCTCACACACCCACTCACTCACACACACACTCTCGCATACTCACACACCCACACTCTCACACACCCACACACACACTCTCACACTCACACTCACACACTCTCACACTCACACTCTCACACTCTCACACACCCACACACACATTCACACACTCACACACTCTCACACACACACACTCACACACTCACCCACTCACATACACACTCGCACACTCTCACACACCCACTCACCCACTCACTCACACACACTCTCACTCTCAGACACCCACACACACCCACTCACTCACACACACCCCACAGACACCCACTCACCTACTCACCCACACACACCCACTCACCCACACACCCACTCACCCACACATCCACACACACCCATTCACCCACTCACCCATACACATACCCCCACACACACACCCACACACATCCACACACACATCCACTCACTCACTCACTCACTCACACACCCACTCACCCACACACCCATTCACTCACCCACCCACACTCACCCACCCACACACACCCACACACACCCACTCACACACACACTCTCACATACCTACACACACCCACTCACCCACTCACTCACTCACACTCTCTCACACACTCACACTCTCACACACCCACACACACACGCACACACCCACCCTCTCACTCACTCACACACACTCACACTCTCACACACCCACTCACTCACACTCACACTCTCACTCACTCACACACACACCCTCACACTCACACTCTCACACACCCACACACACTCTCACACACCCACACACACACTCACACACTCACACTCACACACTCTCACACACATGCACACGCACATACACACACACCCATACTCTCACACTTACACTCACACACTCACACTCTCACCCCCCACACACACACACTCACACTCTCACCCCCCACACACACTCACACTCACACACTCTCACACACACCCTCTCACACTCACACACCCACACTCTCACCCTCACACACTCACACACTCTCACACACACTCACACACACACTCTCACACTCACACTCTCACACACACACACTCACACTCTCACACACACAAACACACACCCACTCACACACTCACACACACACTCACACACACACCCACTCACCCACTCACTCACACACACTCTCACACACTCACACTCTCACACACTCACACTCTCACACACTCACACTCTCACCCCCCACACATACACAGTGGCCTGCAGCGTCTGTGGTCTCTTCCACCGAAATCCAAATATCGTTTCATGCTTTAAAGCTTCCCGAATAACTTCGTGGAAGCACTCGGGCACACACCTTTTGAGAAGTGTAAATTCGTCAGGCACTATTTTATTAGAGTGCTGTTCTAAAAATGTTTTAATATTGATATTATTTATTTTGCAAAGAGGAATGTTTGTACTTATATAATTCCTTGGCGAATGAGTCACGTGAACCTCCGGGTACCGTTCACTAAATGTCGTACTTTCAAATTTTTGACGTAAGACAAATTCTGGCTGTAATTTGTTGTGATTCACAGTGTTTAGATGCTGTATTTCTTGGAACAATACTTCGTTCACATGACAAACAAAATAATACTTGTCCATCCTCACTAAAATTATCACTCCCGAACTCCGTAACATATTTACGTAACACAGACAAACGTGGCAACTTTACGGATGGCATAACGAAGCAGTGTTTTTCATCCCTTACTGTTACCTCTGAACTGTGATTGCAACTGCAAGTAAACGTGACCAAACACATCCGGCAGATATGATGTTACAGCTTACCTCAGATGACATCACGCTATGAAGGGGAACGCTAGCTTCTGTTGCAACACGAGTAAACAATTAGCTGATACAACGAAATCGCATAACTAGAGTCACTAGTCGACATTTCAAGAAAATAAAGCAGCTATTGCATGTGTGAACCAACTAGAGCTTTTATTTAGGCTGTAAATAGAAAAAAATATGGCATTACCTGTTAAATTTTAAGAAATATGCATGCAAAATTAGTTTTTCCCAAAATATGCAAATTATATGCATTTTAAAACTGCACTAGTGATCTCTTAAAGGTGTGAATGATATAGAATACTGCTACTGCATACATTTAGACTATTCAAAAACTCTATGCATTTTGCATACAAATCCGGACTCTCGTTATAAGCAATAGGTTAAGTGAGCTGTGATAAGGGAGCTTGGTCCTTTTTTACTTTCTCTACATGGATACATAGTGTATAGAGAAGGTATTGTATTGCACCCAAAAATGTTATACCGATATTTCGCCGGAAATACATGTTTTGAAACCCTCTGAATAAAAAACATAATTAGAGAAATGTCCGCGCGCGCGCGCGTGTGTGTGCAGCATAGCCCCAAAACGAAAATACCACTAAATACCAAAATTGGTATTTAAGTTTGGTATCTGCCAAGGATGCGACAAGAAGATTTTCAAGAAAATCCTCCCACCCCCAACTACACTTTACATGGAATATTTTTCGAAAATTTTTACTATCTTGAAAATGCTCTTTCGATTTTGGTTAAAATGCGTATGTTTAAGATATTTCTATGACAAACGAAATGTATATCTTGGATTTTATGGCAATAGCCTCCGAAGACATCTTTGTTCTGGACGGATTTTACGGAATTTTGCATAACTGGTAAACCGTAAGAGAAAGACAAAACCTTACTTAGTAAAACATGTAGATCCCGTTAAAACGCACAATTTATGTTATATACATTTTTTCGTGGAGTTGATAGTTTTTTAGATATATTTTATTAGTGGTTTCAGCTTTAAAATACTCATACTTTTCTCATACGGGAATTTGTCAACTGTCCACACAAACAAACGAAGTTCAGTCACAGAGCAACCAGCTTTATCACTCTAACCTTGTGTACTCCCTTATTTCGCTTCTACTTACAAGGAAGCAAGTAATAAGACTATTTTTGCTAATAAAAGTCAATTAGAATGAAGTAAATAAAAGCATAAGCTGCAGAGATGTAGAGAAAGTCATGGAATGGAACACATCAGATTTTTTGTAAACTCGTCAAGTGAAAGCGTAATATAAGTGCCTGTAGTGCTAACGAAAAAGCTAGAACATTTAATTAAACTGATTGAGATAGGCAGCAGTAGGAAATTCGGGTTTTATCATAAACATACAAGCAGAAAAAGTACTTAGAAAGCCATGTTAGGCAGGGGGCGCCAATTAGCCACGCTGGCTTCCGCGATAGTAACAAGTGCAAGAAGTAGGGCGCCTTTGCGACATGTTTTAGAGGTACACATAAATTACTGTATAATTATATGAATAAAACAGAAACTTCCTTTCTACAATATGCAAATGTAGAAATTTATGTTGCTACTTTCTACACGCATAGTTAAAGTTGCGAAAGAATATTGTCGTAGTGGAATTTTTTGATGGCATTGCATTGCATAGAACAATTTTATAGGTAAAGCCACAAATGTTTTAAAAAGCTATGGGATTTTTATGGTAGTTATGGCGGACTAGAGGTAAACATTCATGGAGTTTACCAAAGTAACAAGCTCTAAGATACTTTAAAATATCTCAAACTATATTTAACACTCCTAAATTTTTGTTTGAGATGGTTATTTCAATTTTCGGAAGAGGTTTTTTTTCGATTACTATTTTCGGCAAATGAAGTCGAATTTCATCCCCCTAATCAAATTACAGCGAGACAATGCTATGAAATCATGTATTTCTTATATATTATCATTTATTAGACAATTTATTATCAAATGAAGTAAAATAAACTCCACTAATGTTTTTATAATGCGTTTTTTATGTTATCATTCGCAAATATATAATTTGTTGTCAGATAATACGAAATATATTCCACTCATATTTGTATCAGCGTTTTTTCAAAATGTTTCATCATTCTATAAAATACACATATATAGGAGATGAAGAGAACATATAAATTCCACTAATGTTTGGGTTAACAATTGCGAAATGTATTCCAACAGAAATAAGGAAGTGTATCTATGAAGATCGCAGCGTAGCATTCTAGTCTAGGCCACTGACACAAGTCTGAAATCTGATTTTGCGAACGTATGCTCGTCTCCGCTCGCAATACATATACACTGACCTAAACTTATTGATGACACGTGCAGTGAAAAAAAATCTGAAGTGTTCCATTCACATGACTTTCTTTACATCTCTGCAACAAATTTTCATTAAAAAGCTTATGCTTCTATTTACTTCATGCTAATCAAGAAACATTAACAGAAATAGTCTTATTTGCTTCCTTGTAAGTAGGAGCGAAATGAGGGAGTACCATAGGTTAAAATGATAGCCAAAAGCTGGTTGCTATGTAACTGAAGTTCCTTTGTGTGCATGGACAGGAGTTAACAAATTCCTGTATGAAAAAATCTGATGTGTTCCATTCACATGACTTTCTCTATATTTCTGCAACAAGTTGTTCTTAAAAAGCTTATGCTTCAATTTAGTTCATGCTTTCATACACCATATTACGTACTAAGAACTGTAAGTTATACTTATCAGGTCGAGAATGCATATTTCCCAAACATTCGATATCTAATAAGTAACTTACAGTTCGTGGTTAGCCAATTACTTTTTGAAGTACTTAAAAACTGTAAAAAAAAATCTGATTTGTTCCATTCACATGACTTTCTCTATGCTCGTCTCCGCTCGCAATACATATACACTGACCTAAACTTATTGATGACACGTGCAGTGAAAAAAAATCTGAAGTGTTCCATTCACATGACTTTCTTTACATCTCTGCAACAAATTTTCATTAAAAAGCTTATGCTTCTATTTACTTCATGCTAATCAAGAAACATTAACAGAAATAGTCTTATTTGCTTCCTTGTAAGTAGGAGCGAAATGAGGGAGTACCATAGGTTAAAATGATAGCCAAAAGCTGGTTGCTATGTAACTGAAGTTCCTTTGTGTGCATGGACAGGAGTTAACAAATTCCTGTATGAAAAAATCTGATGTGTTCCATTCACATGACTTTCTCTATATTTCTGCAACAAGTTGTTCTTAAAAAGCTTATGCTTCAATTTAGTTCATGCTTTCATACACCATATTACGTACTAAGAACTGTAAGTTATACTTATCAGGTCGAGAATGCATATTTCCCAAACATTCGATATCTAATAAGTAACTTACAGTTCGTGGTTAGCCAATTACTTTTTGAAGTACTTAAAAACTGTAAAAAAAAATCTGATTTGTTCCATTCACATGACTTTCTCTATATCTCTGCAATAAATTATTTTTAAAGAGCTTATGCTTTTATTTACGTCCTGCTAATCGAGAAAAAATTAGCAGAAATAGTCTTATTTCTTGCTTCCTTGTAAAGGAGTACCATAGGTTAAAGTGATAGTCAAAAGCTGGTTGCTATGTGACTATGTTTGTATGAACATGAGTTCACAAAGTCCTGTATGAAAAAAAGTATGTGTTTTATAGCTGAAACCAAAAACAAGGAATATCTCAAAAACAATCAACTCCACGAAAAATATGTATGTAACATAAATTGTGTGTTTTAAAGTGCTCTATATTTGCTGTATGGTAAGTTTTTGTCCATCTCTTACGGTTTAGCAGTTATGCAAAATTCCGTAAAATTGACCCAGAATAAAGTAGCCTTCAGAGGCTATTCCCAGAAAATTCAAAATATACATTTATTTTATTTGTCAAAATCGTTAGAGCCCTTTTTTAGAAAATTGAAATTTTCGAAAAAAGTTTCATGTAAAGGGTAGTTAGGGGTAGGGGTATTTGTCTCAAAATCTTCGTGTCGCATCCCTGGAAGATACTTAACTTAAATACCAAGTTTAGTATTTTACCGACTTTTCGTTTTTGAGTTATCGTGTTCACAGACACACGGACACACTGACACACGGACACGGGGACACACACACACACACACACACACACACACACACACGGACCTTTTTCTTAAAATACTTTTCTTGGATACAGAGGACCCTAAAACATATATTTCCGGTGAAATCTCGGTATCGAATTTTTTGGTGGAGTGCAATACATTCTCTATACACTATGTACATAGTGCGTATAGAGAAAGTAAAAAGTATGTTTTTCAAAGCAGAAACGAAAAACCAAGAATATCTTAAAAGTGATCAACTCCGCGAAAAAAATTATATGACAAATTGTGTGTTTTATCGCTACATTTTCTGTACAGTAAGTTTTTATCCATCTCTTATTTAGCAGTTATGCACATTCCGTAAAATTCATCCAGAATAAAGTAGTCTTCAGAGGCTATCCCAGAAAATTCTAGATATCCATTTTATTTGTCAGGTAAATATCTTTAATATACGATATTTTTATCAAAATCGTTAGAGCCATTTTTAAGAAAATCAACTTTTTTGAATTTTTTTCCACGTAAAGGGTAGTTTGGGGTGGGGGGATTTTCTTGAAAATCTTCGTGTCGCATCCTTGGAAGATACAACTTAAATACCAAGTTAGGTATTTAACGGTCTTTGAACTATGCTGCCCACGGACACACACATACACACAGACAGACAGACTGACACACACGGACATTTTTCTAAAAAGTTTTTTTTTATTCAGGGAGTCTCAAAACATGTATCTCCGGTGAAATCTTGGTATCGAATTTTTGGATACAATGCAATACCTTCTCTATACACTATGTGCAGAGTTCGTATAGAGAAAGTAATAATAAAGTAAACATGTTAATCTAAGTTTTTTGAGGAATATAAAATTGTTACAATAAAAACCAAGTGTGTATAATTAGAAGTTTAAAAGAAAATTAACAGTAGAAGTGTAAAAGGAAATGTATTAAAAATAGACATTGACTTTTATTTTTAAATGCTTTGGTTTTCAGCGTATCATTCTATACTGGGCGTGAAAGACCGCTTAATTTTATTCAGAGTCCGTAAATCTAGGACAGAGTACCAACGGTCTTACTTCCCTTCCGAAGGAAGCCATGCTAACGATTTTCACGTCCAAAAAAAAAAAATCCATCGTCCTCCTTCGGGTTTGAACTCAGGGTACGACCGTCAGTAGGTATATGTAGTTTTAGCATAAGTCTCACACGGAGAAAAACAAAATGGCGACGCGAGTTATGACGCGCCACATTGTGACGATAATGTTGTAGTTTAATATTGAATTATATATAATAGTCCCTATATAGGCCAAAACGATGGTACCCAGCGATGACCCATTGTTCTATTTTAAAGGAAATACGAGGAGGATTTTAGGGTAACTAGATGACAAGTTTGCAGAGTTTATTTTTCCCCTCAATGGAGAAGTCGTGGGATGATGAGATGTATAAAGTGGTTTAAGGAGTAATTGAGAAGTCTGCAAAGAATCGAATGGGGTTAACACCAAAGAAAAACCACCCCAATTAATGAATTATGCGATTATCATTGAGGACAATACGCTCGGGTAGGAATTACCCATCATGAGCAGCGAGAAATGGAATTTAAGATGGAGTAGAAGCATTTGCGTCATATATATATAATATTAATATAATTATAAGTTAACATCTAAAGTAGTACGGAAGATTTAAATCTCACCAAAAGTTGGGAAAATGTAAGAATTTTTAAAGACATAAAGATATTAAGTGAGGAGATAATTTATGTAAAGATGCGTATAAGGGAGAAAATATTTTAATAATGAATAATTCTAAAATAATAAAACGCCCGGCGTGTCTTTAAAAGGGTAAAAGGGATGGCTACCGAAAAAATCTGATGTGTTACACTCACATGACTTTCTCTAGCCGTTCTACAAACTTCTTACATAAGATTATTCTTCTTTCTGCACCTTGTTAATCGAGGTATTCAGCACAATATACTTATTATTTAGTTCCTTATAAGTAGGAAGAAAATAAGGGAATACACTAGGCTAAATCGATAGTCAATGTTTTAAAAGCTGTCGTTATGCGACTGTCATTACAAATCGCTTCTTTTCTTGGCCAAGAGTAGAACAAAAGAAAAACGGATACTCCCGTCTGAGAAAAGTATAAGTACTTCACAATTGAAACTAATAACAATGAATATCTCAAAAACGGTAAGCTTGACGAAAAAAAATGTATATAACGTAAATTGTGTATTTTAACAAGGCCTACATTTTTTGTTTATTAAGTTTTTGTCTATCTCTTACGGTTTATTAGTTATGTCAAATTAAGCAAAATTCATCCAGAACAAACAGGTCTTTAGAAGCTATTCCCAGAAAATTCAAGATATACATTTTATTTGGCAGATAAATATCTTTAATGTACGATATTTTAATCAAAATCGTTAGAGCCATTTTTAAGAAAATCAAAATTTTCGAAAAAAGTTCTATGTAAAGGGTAGTTTGGGGTGGGGGGATTTTTCTCAAAATCTTCATGTCGCATCCCTGGAAGATACTGAACTTAAATACCAAGTTTGGTATTTTAGCTACTTTTCGTTTTTGAGTTATCGTGTTCACAGACACACGGACACATACACGCACACACGCACACACACACACACACGGACCTTTTTCTGGAAATGCTTTTTCTTGGATTCAGGAGGTCCTAAAACATGTATTTCCGGTGAAATCTCAACATCGAATGCAATACTTCTCTATCCCTATGTACATTGTACATACGGGGCAAGAGAAAGTAAAAAGGAGAAAATAATAGTTTTGTGCGCTAACGCGTTGGAATAGAAATAATATACATAGAGGTAGAGTATCACTTGGATACCAGTTACATTCTCCCTGTGTTAGATAAATAATTAATTAATCAATCAATACTTATACTAGATTAGGATAATGTTGCTGGTTTAGTATAATCAAACTAAATAATAATAATAATAATAATAATAATAATAATAATAATAATAATAATAATAGTATTATTATTAAATAATAGTATTATTATTATTATTATTATTATTATAGGTCTCTAATAATAGCTTAAATAAATAAACGAAGTGAATGGAAGAAGAGAATATAAAATAAAACTTCAAAACTATACTACAAGTAATAGGTTATGTCGATAGATTAGGAGAATATTGCAGACTTTAGAATTTAAGGGAAAAAGATAAAGAACATGCATGTCAGTCAATGATGTGAGAGTCAAAAAATTAAACACAGTTAAAATCAGAAGTTTTAAAACACCCAAAAATGCAATTTAATGCTAATATGTTAAAAACAATAAAGATAATTAATAGTAAAAAATAGCAATGTAAAAGGAGAACGCGGATAAGCAATACTGAAGTTCAAGTTTAAGAGGATAATTTGTGATATGTATTAGGATTTAGGATAAACTTAATAGTGAATGACTAGACAAAGACGTAATAGGGTAAATAATAATAATAATAATAATAATAACAATTATAATAATAACAATAATAATAATAATCGTAAATAGCACAATTATCTTTACTTACCAACTCGAGAGAAGTATGATGTATTGGTGGTTTCAAAAGAATGTACTTTACGCACTTATGAAAATAAATACGGTTTGACAGTATGTACAAAACCATTTACTAACTCGCAGAAAGAAGTTTAGTGGGTTTCAAGATGGCCGGCATACATCACAAATCTTTCTGTGAACGTGGGCCATTGACATGTGCTGAGAAGGAAGGACGGAAGGAAGAAGGAAGGAACGGCTGAATACAAAAAGGTTTAGCGGAAACGCAGTCAACAAAAACATTCGTAAGGCTAAGTAAACGTACTTCCTTTCATTACCACACATAACTTGCTGGATTAACAAAAAAGTTATAAGAATATTTTGCAGAAGAGTGAGTGTTGAAAGCCTGGGAAGGCAATGCATTTAACATTAGTAGATAAAAATTAATGCCAGGAACTACTCAACACTACATTTTTGTAGGCAAGATCACCAGTCGCCATCCGTGGTGTAATGGTTACCATGCTGACTTCATATACGCGAAGTCGCGGATTCAAACCCGGCGGAGGAAGAAGGATTTTTTTTGGGCGTAAAAATCCTTAGCATGGCTTCCTTCGGAAGGTAAGTAAAGCCGTTGATCCCGTATCGTAGATTTATGGCACGTAAAAGAACCTCAAGCCTGACAGAAAGACCTCTGAGCAAAATTAAGCGGTCTTTTACGCCCAATTTAGAATGGAACGCTGAGAACCACAGTAGTTAAAGAACGTCCATAAATAACACGCCATTCCATTTTTTTAGGCACGAACCAGGAAGTCCTAGTAAAATAATGAATGATCCTTGACATCGGAACAGGTAATCATGGTAATGACAATTACTGCATTATTCTGAAAGCAGAATTCAAATTTGCAAACAAGGATGAGAAATCAGTTGCTCCACTGTATATTAGATATTTTATTGCAGTCACAAGCATTTTTTGCTGTTTTACAAGTCATTCTTAACAGGGATTTGTGTTTCAATTTCTTGCTTATTGAAATAATTATAAACGAGTATTATATTCAATATACAAGAAATTAGAACACCTAAAATAATCAAATATGTTAAAAGTAGCTCGCTACAAATATGTTGGTCCTAATAGATATGTGCCATTTCTGCTCAACTTTGTTTCTGACTATAATACTATTATTTTCCCTACGAGAGGGCAGAAACGGGAAGGAAATTGCCGCTAGGCGCGTGACAGTTTAGCCAAAAATTAAAGTACGCTACAAAAATAATTAATTTCAGATATTGTTTAACACCTCCCTTGACCAACCCCTATAAAAATGAGAAAATTAAAAATAGCATCTTTAACCACTTATCTTAAATAAGAAATTTAAACCGAGAAACAACTTCCCCAATATCAGCTTTCACTATTTAAGGAGAATCGAAAAGGTTCTGCTGTATTTGCTGGGCAAAAGTAGGCGCAAGATGATCAGCACACGGTCTACACCGCTTCTCTCACTCAAGGGCGGGGGGGGGGGGAGGTTGTAAAACAAAACAAAACAAAAAAACATTGTACTAAGTATGGTTAGGTACCCAAATAAAATGGAAATTCCTCAACTTACGGACATGGTTAGCCAGCTAAAATATAGACTCGATGTCTTTAAAAAAATTCCGGAATAGCATTGTAGCAATCTATTGCAATTCCAGGGATTGTTCTTTCCCCGCATGAATTTTACTAACCCTCAGACATCCCTCTAACCTATTTCACCCCCTCCGTGGACTCAAAACGATGGTCAGACGACAGGAGACACTATAATAATTAAAACGTGCACCTATACTTGAAACAACGAACGAAGCAAGAAAGAAAGAAAGAAAGAGAGAGAGAGAGAGGGAGAGAGAGAACAAAGTGAAGAAGAAAACGGACAAAAATCCAAGAAGGAGGATGGTGTAAATAAATAAAAAAGAAAACAATGAAGAAATAAACGCCCTTTAATCGACGAAAAAAATAAATTCAAAGAAGATAGAACAAAAGAAGCAACAAAACACGAGAGGAAAAGGAAAAATATATAAAACAAAATATATATCAAACTGAAATCATCAGGGTGTAACGCCATAAAACCAATTAGCAAAGAAGCATTATCTAGAAAGAGCCTAGAACCATTTAAAATTTCTTTATATCCCAGGGTTGAATTTCTTTTTTTTTTTTTTATGCACCCCTTAGTTCCACATCCTGACTTCCCTTTCGCTAAACATTTGTTTTTTCCTGTTCCACTCACCAGCGTCAAGTGTTATACCGTCGACCTTCCGAAACTATACTGGATGCTCAATTTTTCTGTTTGCTTTTTTTATGCAACCAAACCTACATTTTTTGGACGGGGTGACCTGTTTCAACAACAGGGGTATTGTGGAGTACCCGATAAGGCCATTTTGAGTCAATTATATTTCATTTAATAAGAAGTAATGTTGCACCATTTTTAGCAATCGATATTAGAGATAAGATGTCAAAATGCTGACATACATCTTCCCTCCTACTGGCATAAGCTTGGGTTTTATTATAAAAGTAACTAGGTCAGAAGAACTTTGTTTAGCCTTGTTCACCCGAGCTACTGACGCATAAACTGACGGCATAGTTTTATTTTATAGTGAACTGCAAAATCTACGATATACTAGGTGAATTGAGTGGAGTTTGGGTAATCCTTGGGTTTCTCATTGTCTAACCATACGTTATCTTCTTAACAATAAAAACCCTATGACTCCTCTCCTCCTTTATGGCTTCTAATCTTTTTAACCAAAAGTTCACGCTCCTGCACTTTAAAACATGAAGCCACTCGCTTCCCTCTCGCATGCGCGAACAGCTCTATCTCTGAAGTTACTACCCCTTGTATGCACAGTGTAGGAGAGAAACACTGGGTACCCTACATTTGGTGTTCGGGCGCCGGGTAGTAGTTCCATAGGCGTAAGGAGGGTGCAAAATCCCCTATAATATGTCGTAGATGCACTGATACTGCTCCTATAGAAATGCAAGTGAGAGTTGAACGCCGCCACAAATTTCCAGAAATCTTTTCCTCTCCTTTTGTTCAAAATAACCAACCACGTCCCCACCACTGCCCTTATGAGCATGATAGTTATAAGCAATAGGTTAAGTGAGCTGTGATAAGGGAGCTTGGTCCTTTTTTACTTTCTCTACATGAATACATAGTGTATAGAGAAGCTATTGTATTGCGCCCAAAATTTGTTACTGAGACTGCATCGGAAATATATGTTTTGAGAACCCCTGAATACAAAAAAAATTTAGAGAAATGTCCGTGTGTGTATGTCTGTGGGCAGCATAGCTAAAAAACGAGACCATTAATTACCAAACTTGGTATTTAAGTTTGGTATCTTCCAAGGATACGACACGAAGATTTTCAAGAAAATCCCCCCACCCTCAACTACCCTTTACATGAAATATTTTTCGAAAAAATTGATTTTATTAAAAATTCTCTAACGATTTTAATTAAAATATGTATGTACAAAATATTTTTATGACGAACGAAAAGATATCTTGGATTTTCCGGGAATAGCCTCTGAAGACATCTTTATTCTGGATGGATTTTACGGAATAGCTGGTAACTCATAAGAGATAGACAAACACTTACTTAATAAAATTAGTAGAGGTCGTTAAAACGCACAATTTATGTTATGTACATTTTTTTCGTGGAGTTGATCGTTTTTGAGATATTCTTTATTAGTGGTTTCAGCTTTAAAACACTTATACTTTTCTCATACGGGAATTTGTGAACTGTCCATACAAACAAAGGAACTTCAGTCACATAGCAACCAACTTTTACTATACTTTAACCTAATGTACTCCCTTATTTCTCTTCTACTTACAAGGAAGCAAGTAATAAGACTGTTTTGCTAATAAAACTGGATTAGAATGAAATAAATAGAAGCATAAGCTTTTTAACAATAATTTGCTGCAGAGATGTAGGGAAAGTCATATGAACGGAACACATCAGATTTTTTGTCAGCTCTTCATGAAAAAGCATGAAATAGATGCCTGTGGTGCTAACGAAAAACGCTAGCACATTTAATTAAGCTGAGTGAGATAGGCACCAGTAGGAAATGCGGCTTTTATCATAAACATACTAGCAGAAAAAACACTTAGGAAGCCATGTTAGATAGGGGGCGCCAATTAGCCACGCTGGCTTCCGCGATAGTAACAAGTGCAAGAAGTAGGGCACCTTTGCGACATGTTTCAGAAGTACACATAAATTACTGTATAATTATATGTATAAAACAGAAACTTCCTTCCTACAATATACAAATGTTAAAATTTATGTTGCTACTTTCTGCATGTATAGTTAAAGTTGTGAAAGAATGTTGTCGTAGTGGAATTTTTTGCATTGCATAGAACAACTTTATAAGTAAAGCCACAAATGTTTTAAAAAGCTATGGGATTTTTAGGGTAGTTATGGCGGACTACCAAATGGAGTTCACTAAAGTAACAAACTGTAAGATCCTTTGAAATATCTCAAACTCTTTTTAACATTCATAAATTTTCGTTTGAGATGGTTATCTTCAATTTTCGTTAGAGGTTTTTTTTCCAATAACTTTTTTTCGGCAAATGAAGTCGAATTTCATCCCCCAAGATAATTTACAGAAAGACAATGCTATGAAATCATGCGTTTTTTATATTTCATCTTTTGCTAGAGAATTTATTATTAAATGAAACAAAATAAACTCCACTAATGTTATATAACGCGTTTTTATATTATCATTCGCAAATATACAATTTGTTATCACATGCTACAAAATTAATTCCACTCATGTTTGTACCACTCTATTCATCATTCTATAAAATACGCATTTAATAGGAGATGAAGAGAAAATATAAATTCCACTAATGTTTGGGTTAACAATTGCGAAATGTATTCTAACAGAAATAAGGAAGTGTATCTATGAATATTCACGGCAGCAGTTTTCATTTAGCGAGTTGAAAATCGCAACGTAGCATTCTAGTCTAGGTCACTGACACAAGTCTGAAATCTGATTTTGCGAACGTATGCTCGTCTCCGCTCGCAATACATAAACATTGACCTAAACACTTGACATAAACACTGACACATACAGTGAAAAAGAATAAAGTAAACATGTTAACTTAAATTCATTTAGGAATGTAAAATTGTTACAATAAAAACCAAGTGTGCATTATTAGAAGTTTAAAAGAAATATAACGGTAGAACTGCAAAAGGAAATGTATAACAAAATGGAAATGGATTTTTATTTTTGGACGCTCTTTAACTGTTATGGTTTCCATCGTCCCATTCTATACTGGACATGAAAGACCGCTTAATTTTGCTCTGAGGCATCTTTATCAGGCTTGAAGTTCTTTTACGTGTCGTAAATCTACCAACGGCTTTACTTTCCTTCCAAAGGAAGCCATGCTAAGGGTTTTTACACCTGAGAAAAATCCATCGTCCCCTTCCGGGTTTGAACCCGCGACCTTGGGTAGGTAGGTATATAAAGTTTTAATATAAGTAAGTGACACACGCAGAAAAACAAAATATATATAGAATAGTCCCTATACAAGGTGGTTCACCTGTTCCTTATTATTTTTGGAGATAGGCAACACTTCATACTCTGAAATTAATAAGGTCGAAATTACCGTGGTTATCGGCCATTTGGTAACCATGCAAATCTAGCCTGCTCTTCATCGGAAAGTAGACCTTAGCAGCAATAGTTACGTCCATTCCAAAAACATGCGCTTAATAACTCCTGTTACAGTACATGTTATAACAATAGGATCTCTGTCATATGTTCTGCAACGTAAATTATAATGAATGAACGGCTTAAGTCACAAAAGGAGGAGTAACTAAGCAGTTTTAAAGAGATCAGAAGCGGAGAGGGAGGCATGTGTGACACTACACCTACAAGTTTTAACGCAGCAAGCGGCCGCAATGATTGTAGCTCAACTGGTTAATTTCATGTTACCTGATCATCTCCAGCATATCAGCTGTTCGAGTCCCACAGTCTGTATGCACTTTTTTTCTTCTCTATGTATTATCCATCGAGGTGCAAAGGTAGTTCAGTGTTTGTCACTCTAATAATTGTAGGTGTAAACAAAAAGGTATACGAATGAAGAACAAACGAAAGTTCATTTTAGGTGTTCTTCAGTTTTCTATCCTTAATTTCTTTTAATTAATTTTATTTTGAAAAAGGAACTTCACTAAGCCTTTAAACAATAAAGGAAATTTGCAAAACGTATAAAGTTAATACAAACAATTTCAAAATACTATAGCTTGTAACATCTTATCAATTGTTCTTCACTAAGTTTCATGTCGGGAACACTTTATCTAGTGGATATTGAGATTTTTGTTAAAGTATGGGGATTGAACCTAATATTCTTTTCAACTGAAAGTATTAGTGAATACTATATATTTGGCACAGTTTGTGATTGTCGCCTAAGTATTTTGTGTATTTTTAGTTTTAGAGATAACCTGAAAATGGGTGTGGGTCTGTAGTATAATCTGAAATGCCAATCCTAGCTTTAAAACCTTGTAATAATACTTGCTTATTTAGAAGAAACTAAATAAATAGGCCTCAGAATGTTCATTTTCATTTGTGTTATCTACATGTAACTGGACTGATTAAATTAGAATAAACATAAATAAAGAGAACAACAATAAAAGAAACAAATAAGCAAGTTAAAAAGAGTTCCGATATCCCATCTAGCTTTGTGCCAAATCAGGAAGAAAGAAAGCGGGGAAAAAAACTATCAATGTTTTAGTAAGATTCGAACCTAAATCGAGCATCTTGGAACTCGTGCTAACACCACACGTTAATTATACTGTTCAGCTATAACCTTTAGCGCCAATGGGTCTCGGGAACGATGTTTTCAGGTTAGATTGTAATCTGCGGGATGCATAAAACCAGAGAATAAGGGGTAGTTGAACCACCTTGCATAGACCAAAACGATGGTGCTCAGCGATGACCCATCGTTCTATTTTAGAGGAAACACGAGAAGGGTAACTAAATGACCAGTTAGTAAAGAATTTACAATTTACCTCTCGATAGAAAAGTCGTGGGATGATGAGATGTATTAAGCGGTTTCAGCAGTAACTTGAGAATCCTGCGAGGAACCGACTCTAAGATAGTACTATCCCTAAATAAAAGCCACCCCAATATATGAATTATGCGATTATCATAGAAGACAATACACTCTGCTAGGAATTACCCATCCTGAGCAGTGAGAAAGAGAATTTAAGATGGAGTAGAAACATTTGCGTCACAATGAAGGATGAACATATATAATTAAAGTTAACACCTGGAAGTTTTAAATATCTCCAAAAGTTGGAAAAATGTAAACATTTATAGAGAAATAAAGACATTAAGTGAAGAGAAAATCTATATAAAGGTACGTATAGGAGAGAAAATGTTAGTAATGAACAGTTCTAAAATAATGAAAAGCCACGGCGTGTCTTTAAAAGGTTAAAAGAGATAATTACCGAAAAAAGGAGAAAATAATATTTTAATTGTGCGCTAATGCATTAGTGTTGAAATAATATACAGTACACGATGTTTTGTTGGTTTTTGGGAAGAATTACAGAGCTAGAAATTTTAAACGAAATTAAATATAGAAAATATAATAGAAATATCATAGGAAGTGGCAGGGAATTCAACTAAAAGTTAAAATTTTAAAGGATAAAAACAAGCATATACATTTCAAAAGATTAATTATGATATCTAAGGATTTGCAAGAGTAAGAATTTATATTATGCTAAGTCTGCACAAGAGGTAGAGTATCACTTAGATACGACATTATCCCTGTGTTAGATAAAATAATAAATAAATATCAATAATAGAAATAGATTAGAATAATACTGCTGGTTCAATATAACCAAACTAAACAATAAATAATAATATTTCGAACAACGAGATCCCTGATAAAGTGAAGAAGGAAACGGACAAAAATACCATGAAGAAGGATGGCGTAAATAAGTAAAGAAGACAAAGAAGAACTAATGGAATAAACGCCACTTAATCGACGAAAAAATTAAACTCACAGAAGGGAGAAGAAAAGAAGCAACGAAACACATTCATTTCTCTATGAATATTGTCGTTAATATGTACAAATCAGCAGACCAAAATATGGTTCCAGCACACAGTGTTGAATTTATATCGCAATTCGAGAGGAAAAAGAAAAATATCAAACTGAAATCATCAGGGTGTAACGCCATAAAACCCATCTGCAAAGAAGCCACATCTAGAAAGAGTCTAGAATCATTTACAATGTCCTTTTATCCCAGGGTAGAACTTGTTCTTTCCTACATCCCTTAGTTCTACATCCGGACTTCCCCTTCGCTAAAAATGTGTTTTTTTCCGTTCCACTCACCGCAACAAGTGTTATACCCGCCGTCCTTCCAAAACTATACAAGTCGTTTAATTTTTCTGTTTGTTTTTTTATGCACCATAACCTCATTTTTTGGACGTGGTGTCCTTTTTCAACAACAGGGGTGTTGTAGAGTACCTGATATGTTCATTTTGAGCAAACTATATTTCATTTATAAAAGTTAATGTTGCACCAGTTTCAGCAACCGATAATAGCAGAAAGATGTCGAAATGCTGACATAGATCTGCCCTCCTAAAGCAATGCTGGCATAAGCATAGGTTTTATTATAAAAGCTTCAGTAACTAGGACTTGTTTAGCCTTGTTCACCAGAGGTTCTGACGTTGGGAGACGTACAGTCCGACGGTATAGTTTTATTTTATAGTGAAACTGCAAAATCTACGATATATTAGGTGAACTGAGTGGATTTTGGGTAATCCTTGGGTTTCTCATTCCCTAACCATACATTATATTCTTAATAGTAAAAGCCCTGTGACTCCTTGCATCCTTACTATTGATTTATGGCTCCTGATCTTTCTAACCAAAAGCGCATCTTCCTGCACTTTAAAACCCTGAAGTCACTCGCTTCCCTCTCGCATGCGCGAACAGCTCTCTTCTGAGGTTACTACCCCTTGTATGCTCAGTATAGGGTATACTACGATATGCAGTGAAATTCAGTTTTTGCATACCCAAAATAGCTCCCTATTAATAAGTATATGATTGACCATTTATTGTTTCAGTTACTTGGTGCTTCACATGGCTAGGTTATATGTACTTAAAGCCTAGAATTCATACTATTTTATTATGAAAATAAATCATTTTAATTATTTTGGCCAAATTTATTAGATGCGTTACCGTAATGAGCTCCAAAATCATTGTCTACATTATATTGTTGTTTGCTTTCTCCATTTATACTCCGACTTTTAGCTGCAACGGTGATATGAGCTGCTTTTTACCTTTGGAACGTGTTTACTGTATAGAGTAAGTTGTCATTAGATTTCTGGTATTCTTTGAGTTTTATACATTAGATCATGCACATATCCACGATCTCATTCACCCTTCATGCTCTGAAGAGGATAAGAGTAATCTTGGTCAGAGAAAACTTCCCACCCCTAGTCAGAAATCGAACCCGGATCCCTTGCACGACAGACATTTACTCTATCAACTGAGCTACGGAACCATCCTACATTAAAGTGTTGGCCATACAGTTAAGGAAACGTATTCTTATATATGTTTAACAGGACGTTATAAAATGCGTAAGATTAAAAAAAGAATTCGTTAATGACATTAAAAGCAGACCAAATTGCAGCTCTGCTGTTGGCCTCCTTAATTCCTGTGAAATGGAGAAAAGTTATTTCCGCTAAGACATCTTAAAAAGCTTTAGAGGTGGCTAACTATGGAAAACTTAAAATACTTTATGGCCATAAACTGCAACAGAGTAACATTATGTAACAAGAGTATAAAGGTAATAGGTAATTATGATACGACTTTCATGCGAGTAATTTTCATACAAACATCTTTTGTCAAATTTGTCGATTACTTATGCTCGACCGCGTATCTTTACAAAGAGGAGCCACAAGGTGAATGTTTTCATACTTTGCGACAATTCTTTGAAGTACACCAGCAATATATTTTCTGAAAATGAGGTTATGATTTTGATTTTTTCCAATCCATGAATTGTGCATAGCATTGTTCGTACACGTTTCTTGATTCTTGTTGCAATAAGTTATTAGCACATCGTGTGCTTTTGCAGAATTTCCGGCGGTGTAAGTTACATCTATCACTCGTGTCCGAAATTTTTACTTTTTCCAAACTGACACTAATTGCTCTTCGATTCAACATACGAGAATAATAGATAGTTGTGCTTTCAACCGTTACAAGATATGCGCAGACGCGAAAGTATGTTATATATGAATTTTCTGATTGGAGAAAAGCTGCACTTTAATGAATAGGTGCACTTTAATGAGGTACATAACACTGCAGCTTCCAGAAAAATTGGAATCTATGAGTAAAAAAAATAACTAAAAGTATATAAAATGGAACCAATGTTTTCCTTCATTCTTAAAAGTTTGAATTTTGGGCAAAATTCTTTTTTAGGGAGGAAGGGCCTTTGTTTATTTTTAATCAATTCATCCCTTACCTACATACGATTACTATACTTAGTCCAGCATAAAAATAGATTTTTCATAACTTTTTAAAGGAGAGGAAACACGTAATTTTTTCAAGCCAATGAAGCGAAATGAAAGATATGTAAATAGCTAAATAATTTTATTCCACGACTCTTCTTAAAAGGAATTAAAACATTTTATCGTGTAAAACATTTTGTAGTTAGGAAGACGTTGAAAAGAATGTTCAACACAATAAAACCAAGAAATTAAATTGCAGATTTATCCGTGTGTTCCTTTGAATCAAAAGAAAAATACTTGGTAAATATTAGGGACTTTTTACCGAGTTCTCTCTTGTAATTCTAATGCACATGAAATAAAGAAAACCTACAAATTCCCAAGGTTTCTGCAGACAATTGAGGGTGTCTTTTGTTATATCCAACTGCGTAGTTTGGCAGCTCTGCCTTGGAACACGTTAACATAGCTACAATTTATGAAACAAATACAAGAAAATAAAGTAAATCACTGATGCAAACATGTAATTAGAATAATAAAAGTATTGGGGATTGTTTATAGACCTTTGATATTGAGCAATAATCATTATAGAGTAGTGACTTCAAGAATTACCGTCTCTCTGTATTGTTATCTATTCCGTATGCTTTCCTCCTTTAGGAAATTTACCTTAAATTTAAGATTTTGATTTTGAGATTTCATCACACTTTGTCGTTTTTTCATCATTTTTTATATCAATCCTCTAAATACATGTCTCAAATTTGAGAACATTTTTTTTATTGGCTAATTGGCTATTACATAATCGATTATTGAGCGTCTTGCAGTCCGAGTACATTTTTCTTCCTTTCTTTTTAAAGAAAATACTGGCCACTTTCAGCTGAGTAAATTTAGCAAAACCTCTTAATGTTTTACCATTTTATTTAAACCTGCTTCACCAAATTCACACACCATACTTACTATTGGCAAATTCTTCAAGTCTTATAACATCAACACAATCTCAGCTTTATTATATGTACTTGTTTTTATAAGTTCTTTATGAAATTATTCAGAAGTTTCACGTTTTCCTTCTTTAGGTGCATATTCCTATGACGCATAAATGCCCACTCTAATAATTTTAAATCAAGCAACCACTAATCTTTCATTTACATAGTTATTGGATTCTGTCTTTCTTTTCGCCTATAAGGATATTTACTATAACATTGCCGTTGCATTTGTTCAATTCCACTGAAGATTAATGCGTAATTATGTATGTCTTTTGTTCCTCTCATTTTCTTCTTAGTTTCTGTTACTCTACAATATTGAGGCTTCGCCATTTTAACATTTCTATGAGTTCTAAATTCTTTATATTAAAATCCCCTCTTATTTATATTCCAGATACCTATATGTATATTATCTTTAATACCAGTTCATTGTCCTTTATCAAGGCCTTGTTTTCTCTGATTGGTAATTAGCTTATTCCTTAGAGCTTATTGTGAGTTAGTGATTTTTTTATGTGATCGGGTAACACCAATTGCACATTCCTCTCTCTGGGGAACCGAGTTATATTTCAGACTACCTTCTAAGTAAACTGCCGACCAAGGCTAAACAGATCTGCCTCCCATGACCTAACCGGTTTTATGGCGCCGAAAACTCGCCAGACACACCTCAGTTTCAGTAAAAGATAGAACAAGCTTTTGACGAATAATAGGAAGAGAAAGTCATATGTATATAACAAATTTTTCAGCACACACACACACACACACACACACACACATACACACACAACCCACAGATCTTTTCTAAAATGCCTTGTTTGGTTTACAGATCAGGAAACACGTATTTTCGGTGAAATTTTAATGCCGAATTGTTGGTTGGGGTATAATACTTAAAGTAAAGGAATGAAGTGATTACATTTGAAGGATGCTGATGAGCTCCTATCGAAGGTAATCAGAGATAGTCAACCAGTTTTTAAATAAACGTATATGATTCAAGCTTGTAATTTCTTCCCGGATTTCTCGTTTCCTGTCTAATGCTGGTTATTTGAATTTATTTTAACAGACCTCCGTTGACGCGGGCACCTCTGTCATTGGGAAAACAAAAATGAAATGGCGTGTTATTTATGGACGCTCTTTAACTGCTGTGTTTCTCAGCGTCCCATTCTAAACTGGGTGTGAAGACCGCTTAATTTTGCTCAGAGGCCTCTCTTATCAGGCTTGAGGTTCTTTTACGTGCCGTAAATCTACGACACGGGACCCACGGCTTTACTTCCCTTCCGAAGGAAGTCATGCTAAGGATTTTTACACCCGAAAAAATCCATCGTCCTCCGCCGGGTTTGAACCCGCGACCTTGTCAGCATGGTAACCATTACACCACGGAGGGCGACATTGGGAAAACAGTAGGTACATATTTCAAGTATGCAGATTTAAACTGAACTACAAGAAATGAGTTTTTTTTCAACAGCGAATTAATAAAGATTCAGGCAGTTTTTGAAATAAAAATTGATGGCTCATCAGAAATGCAATTCAAGAATTAGAAGTTTTACCGAGGAATGCATGATAACTGTGGTAAAGTGACTCGAAACTAGAGTACTTCCTTGGGAAATATTTTTTCTACGACCGAGCATAATTGAATAGTTTACGAGCTCATTTCAGATCGTATACTTGATTTTTACGGAATTCACACGCCAAGAAGTAAAGCAAGCGTAAAATCATTTTGTTCCAACTTTACGCGCGCCAAAATAATTCACGATATTAGTGTGCATACGTCACTGAGTAACAGACAAACAGTTAAAATTAATCGTGCACGATATAATGTTATGTTCACCGTCAATAAGAGACAAATATTCTTTCGCAGCTCTAAGGATATCATAATTCTCAAAATCTACCATTTTCTCAAAATACATCACAGAACAACAAAAATATTGGTTTATCACGGTCTGATATAACCGTACATGCATCGCGTTCAGCAACCACAAAGCGAAACCATACTCACTGAACGCACCCTATCCCAACGCTGCGAAATAAATAACGAACTGTAACCCTCAAACTTAACCTCAACTTTAGTTCATCTTTCGTTACTTTCTTTTAATATCGGAAAATTCTCGTAGAAAAACTTGGATGATACGCTAGGGTAAAGTTTCTTTTGATTCTCGCGTCTTGTTTCACAATATCCCCGCTCGAATCAAAAACCATAATTTAACGCTCTTATATCATAATTAAATAACTATTGACGATACAATGGGAAACAAAGACCTCGATTTTTGTAGGCATTACCATGTGGCCCAATTGCCCCATATTTGGCGTGTGGAATGAGCGTGACTCACCTTACCGTCTGCGATAAGCAAGAGGGGTAAAACAAAGGACGCTCAGCCAGTTCTTCACTTTCCTGTTTTAGCTTGAAATATTCCCGTTGAATTCCGCAACTATGTAAACGCACGAAGGAGTATCTGCACACGCCAGATACGGGGTAGTTGGGCCACCTAGTAGAATGAATTACAAAATATATCAGTATCAAGTTAGTAAAGATTATATTTAAAAATCTATCTATATTTCGGAGCGAAAACATCTATTCTTATGCTTACATATGTTATATTGATTTCTGTAATTATATCCGGCATTTTATAAAAATTTATGGTTCATCAGAAATGCAATTCAAGAATTTCGGGCGCGAGAAAGCCAGTAGTTCACCTTATTATGCCACGAAATTTGAGACTAAAACAAAGCAACAATTTGACAATAACGTAATTGAAGTGCTCCAAATCGTACCTTATGAATTTAGAAGTTTTACAGAGGAATGCATGCTAACTGTTGTAAAGTAACTCGACTAGAGATCTTCGTTGGAAAATATTTTTCTACGACCGAGCGTAATTGAGTAGTTTCAGATAGAATACTTGATTTTTACGGAATCCACGCACAAAGAAGTGCAGCGAGCGTAAAATAACTTTGTTTCAACTTTACGCTCGCCAAAATAACTCACGATATTAAGTGTGTGTATACATCTCTGATAAAAAAAAAAAAAATTAAAATCCAGAAATTTTAATCTACTCGCCTCTCACCTAGCCGGCCCGGGTTCTATCCCAAACTACCGAATGTGGGATATGTGGTGGACAAAGCGGCTGTATTTTTCTCCGGGTTCTTCTGTTTCCCTCGCCATCACATTCCACCGGTGCACCATCTTCATTCCATGTATGAGAATAGAAACTCGGTGCATTTCTGTGCGTCTTCCCATAGATTATAACTATATCAGTGTACTCATTGTTGATCATATTACATATTTGATTGGTTTGAATTTCAAGTAGACGAACCAGTGATGCTTATCACCCAACCTCTGCTCTTATGAGCTAATTGCTACTCTGCCTTATTCGTCTTGTGCATGGCAAGGCAGGAAGCATTTCCCCTTTAATCATTAAGCGGCGTTTAACTAGGTTTGACTCTCAACACGATGGCAGGTTTCAACCGAACCAAACATATCGTTTTCCTGAAAGAATGTTAATTTTTGTTAAAAAGGACAGTACGGTGAAATTTCTTATTTATAAACATCACTTATCTTGGGTTTCCGATGTAATATTAAGCGACACTTTGAAAAGTATCAAACACTTTTTATCAGGCATGTAATCAGTAATAGCGCTTGAATTTTAATTAATGTTGCCTGCAAAGACGCCCGTCACGGTGTTCAAATGGTACTAGTTGCTTTGCAAAATTCAACAGTCATTAAATATTTAAAAAAAAAAAAAGAAAGAAAAAAGATTAGGATATATTTAAAACTGTCCCAATGAAACATTTTGCAAATTCCGAAATTTTGCTTCAAAGTTAATATCAATATTTGGTTCTATATATATTTGTGAACAGATGTTCTCTAGAATGAATAAAATAAAAAGCAAATATTGTAGTAGAGGAGGAAGGGCAGGATGATTTGCTCTGCCTTTTAAGACTTTGTTGTTCATCCTTGTCGGCAAACGTTCATGACGTGGTTACAAGTAAAGAATACAAGGACGGCGTTCAAGAAGGTTTTATTTAGTATTTGTATCATCTCATATAACATTAAGTTGGTGAAGCCCCCGCTACTGATAGAAAGCGACGTCATAGATAGGTATTTGCCTGCCGCTACCAGACAAATGGGTGTAATGGTTTACGACACGTAAAAGAACCTCAAACCTGATAGAGAGGTCTGTGAGCAAAATTAAGCGATCTTTCACGCCCAGTATAGAATGGGACGCTGAGAACCACAGCAGTTGAAGAGCGTCCATAAATAAAACAAATGGGTGGAGGTAACTCTACCGCTGTATGTTGGGCACCACTGCTTAGTACGGAGCAACGGTGTAAACACTTGTAGAGAGCAAGCACCCTTTGAAAATCAGTGACGCGGCAGCTTCTTCTGCACTTATGTTTACTGGAAACAAAACTGCAAAGAACGGTTGTCTTCGTCACCCGATATAGGTACCTACTTACCCACTCGCCAGTCTACCCGATTTTCATACCCTTTTCTATCTAATTTGAAATAAACTATCCCTACAAAAGCTTATTCTGTGTCATTCTTCTATCTACTATAAATGTGAGCAGAAATGGACTTTTTACTTTATGAATTGTAGGTAGAACGAAAATAAGGAATATATTAAACTAAAGCGATAGTCAAATATTTTACGCTATGTAACGTTATTGACTTTCTGATCCTTTTACACATGTAGGAGTTGAAAAAAAAAAAAAAAAAAAAAAACCACACCACACACATAAAACATAATAAAGAATGACTTCCCATTTGGAAAAAAGTATGAAACATTTAAAATGTAGAAACATTACCATTTCGGAAATCTTTAACTCAAATAAAAGTATTTGATATAAATTGTGTGCTTTAATGAGATCTATATTTTTGTGTCCTAAAATATTATTTATATCTTACGGTTTGCCAATTATGCAAAAGTCATCCAGAATGAAGTGGACTTAAGAGTCTATTCTAAGAAATTCAAGATATAATTTAATTTCTCATGAAAATCTTAACCATATAGTATAATTAACATCGTTAGAACCAAGAAATGTACCATGTAAAGGGCAGATTAGGGTGAGGGGATTTTCTTGAATATCTACGTGTCGCATCCTTAAGCCTCAATTTTGATATTTAGCGGGGTTTTCATTTTGCTGTCCAGAGTCATACACACACACGCACACAGGGTTTATTTCAAAAACTGGTTTTACGCAAAGGGCCTCAAAACATGTAGTTCCGGGGAAATTTTGATATGAGAGATTTGGGTGGAGTACAATACCTTCTGTAGCTACTGTGCACATTGTAAATAGTAGAGAAAATAAAACATCTGATTTATTCTATTCCTATAAAATTGTTCTATCTAGTAATGTAGATAAAGGTGTTCAGAAATGGACCTTTTGCATCTTATTCCTTACGTAAATAGAGAAATACATCAAGTTAAAGCAATAGAAAAACAATTTTAAAGCTGGTCGCTGTGTAATAAAATTCATGGCCAGGAGCGAAAAAAGAAAAGAAAAACGAATGCCAACCTCCAGTTTGAGAACATATAAATATTGAAAAATTAAAAAAAAAAAAAATAAATAAACAGGAATATCTCGGAAATGTTTAGCTCCAGAAAATGATGTAGGTATCTGACATAAATGGCGTGCTTTAACGAGATATACATTCTTGTGTTACTTTGATTATGTATTTCTCTTACAGTTTACCAGTTATGCAGTCAAAATGAAGAGGACTTCAATGGCTATCCCCAGAAAATTCAATATACACACTTTATTTATCATGAAAACACCTTAAATATATGGCATTTTAATCAACATCGTAAAATATTACATACAAAGAGTCTTCTTGAAAATCTTGGAGAATGCTGAACTTATAAATGTTGGTATTTAACGACTTTTCGTTTCTGAGTTATCTTGTTCACATATAGAGACACACACGCACACTCGCGCACGCGAGCGAATATTTTTCTAAAAATTCTTTTTTTTTATTCAGGGGATCTAAAAACATGTATTTAGATGAAATCTTGGTATTTGATTCTAGCTACTATGAGCACTATGGTAAAGAAAGTACAAATATATCACCTATAAATCAGATAGTCAAGAGTAAAATCCAAAAACGCCAGGACCTCTTGGAGGACCCCAAAACAATAACAGGAATGTGAGCCCTGGTTGACAACAAAAGGACTTTGTTATAATAAGGGCCCGAAATTTTAGGCTTCAGCATATTTTTCATCGTTATTTAATTAGCAAATTTCAAGATATATATTTGGTCCATACATTTTGTAGCAGAATATGTGCATTTTATTGCATCTAAAAAATCCAAATGATGAGTTGATACCTAAACTAATCTAATGGCTCTTCAAATGAAGAATGCTATTTTCCATTGAAAACATTTCGCCATAACATTATTTCCACCACTAAGCAGTAAGAATTAGTTCGGGTTACCAAATGCAACGCGTCAATTTTTCAGCTGACTCCACCATACAAACAATAAAAACCTTTCACAGAAAAGTCAACTTATATACCGTAGACTCCAATGACGCCATTTTCCTCATACAAAAATGTGTTAACGTTTATATAATAATAATAAATAATAATGTCGTGCATATGCAGTTATCAACTGCAATACCAGCAATATAACCTACAAAAGAAAGAGTGTGCTGTATGCTTTTATGGCTATCTTTGACATTGTAAACTTTTCTGAAAGTAGTAAACAGAAAATTATTGCTGTCCGTACGGATCCACGAAGTAAAAACTTATTTTAAGCACACAAGGAAGCTAAAAATCCGGAATCTAGAGGAAGAAGAAAGGAAAGAAAGGAATAGAAGCTATCTAAAGTTGTTTGATGCAGTATTAGAATAAAATATTATACTGTAGTATTGCTTGCTGCACAATAATAATTTCATGTAACACTGGGATGATTTAAACTGGTCTTTTTATTTCCGTGAGGTCAATTAGGAGGTGATGCAACCCTCCTTCCAAAAGCTGGTATAATAGCTTCAGGGTTATATCCTAATAGATGTGTTATTTGAACAAATAATGAATCTAACATTGAAGCAATTAAAAATAAACGAAATCTCAAATCATTTGTTTTTCAATCCGTCCATCTGCCCCCACTACCTCAACACGCGTAGCCTTGAACGCGAATGACTTACTTTATCGAAGATCTAGTAGCATCTGTTATCACAAGTTATATAATGCAGTGAAGCAGTTGGACCAGCACTAAATCGATCATGTCTCTGGTTTAAAACAGATTGCTCTATTTTGCGAGCAATGATTTAAATGCTGTGCTATTAGCTTGAAATCTGCCAGTACGTATCTAGACGCACCTTCAACATGTTCGCTTCTCTGGAACGGCCTGAGCTTATGCCTATTGTGTCGGCAAAAAAGACCATGGACGAAGACAAGAGCAAGGACAAGGTCGACATGGTTTTCGGAGGTGAGTGAGTGGAAGTTAGAATAACTGGAGAATATTTTACCCTGGAGGAACACTCAATCCAGAACACTCAACAAGCTATTCTGTAAAATAAAACAATCTCCCCATGCGCTACATTAACATGGTTCTCTCTACACACCCCTCAGCAAACTTAATTTATAAAATATTCTTCTTCTATTAATCGAGATAAACATCTCCTAAATACATTTATTATATATTTCCTCTTAGATATAACAGGGTAAGGGAAATACAACAGGCTTAAGCGATAGTCAAATCTTCAAACGGCTGGTCACTATATGATGAATTTCATATTTCGTTATTTTTGTTTGACCAGCAGAAAGACAATCGAGTAAAACTTGCCAATTGAGAAAAGCATACATATGGCACAATTTAACAACAATATTCAGAAATAGTTAATAAAAATATTGATATGCTACATTCACATGCTCTAGCTGTTCTATATACAAACTATTCTTATTTTATTTATTTTTTTTATGTAGTTTAACGTCATTTAATCTGGTTTGGTCATATCGGACGATGAATGAAATTGGTGAAATTATGCTCAAATGATCTCGGGATCCATGGAGCTTATAGTTACTGATATTCGTCTTCTTAGGATAAGGGAAAACCCCGAAAAAAACCTTATCCGGGTAACTCATCCTAAGCGAGATTCGAACTAACGACCTTTAGAATGTGAGGAATATACGCTACCATCACACTACCCAGGCGGGCGATTATTGTTTTATTCCCATCATTCTAATCTAGATAAACATTAGCAGAATTGGTTTTATTACATGCTTCTTTGTAAGTAGAAGGGAAATAAGGGAGTACATTAGGCTAAAGCTATAGTCAAATCTTTTAAAAGCTTGTCGCTAAGTGAAACCATTGAGGTTCGGTTCGCTTTACATAGTCTCGTTTGAGAAAAGTTAATTAGTTTAAAATTGAAACCAATAATAAGGAATATCTCGAAAACGGTCAGCTCTACAAGAAAAACGTATATGACGTAAATTACATGTTTTAACGAGATCTACATTTCTGGTAGCATTTTTTTTTTTTTTTTTTTGTCTATCTCTTACGATTTAACCGCTATGCAAAATTCTGCAAAACTCAACCAGAATAAGAGCTCTACAAAAGTTATTCTCAGAAAATTCAAACTATAAATTTTATTTATGATGTAAACATCTTTAATATACAGTATGTTAATCAAAATCGTTAGAGCCATTTTTGAGAAAATAACATTTTTCGAAAAATGTTCCATATAAAGGGTAATTGGGGGAGGGGTGGAGGATTTTTTTGATAATATTCGTATCGCATCCTTGGAAGATACTGAACTTAAACACCAAGTTTGGTACTTAACCTAGTTTTAGTTTTTGAGCTGTCCCCAGACACACACACAAACATACACGGACCTTTTTCTAAAAAAATCGTACTCAGGGGGCCTCAAAACATATATTTCCGGTAAAATCTCGGTATTTTGGGTGGAATACAATACCTTCTCTTTCCACTATGTACATTGTACATACGGGCTATAGAAAGTAAAAATATTCAACATAATATTTTGTGTTTTTGATGAGATTTACATTTTTGTGTACGTATCCCTTGCAGCTTACCAGTTGTGCAAATATTATTCAGAATGAGGAGAATTTTAGAGGCTATTCATAGAATATTCAAGATATCTCACATTTTTATTTTTCATCTAAATATCTTTAATCAAAATCGTTATGGCCATTTATTGAGAAAATCAAAATTTTCGAAAAATGTTCCATATAAAGGGTAGTTGGAGGGGGTGGGGAATTACATTGACAATATTCGTGTCGCATCCTTGGAAATACTGAATTTAAAATACCCAGTTTGGCACTTAACTGACTTTTAGTTTGTTAGCTTTTTTAACTATGCGTCCCCAGACTCACCACAGACATATATACACCGGAGCTTTTTCTAAAAAATGTTTTTTTCGTACTCAGGGGACGTCAAAACATATATTTTCGGTAATTTTTGCGGTCGAATTTTTGAATGGAATACAATACCTTCTCTATCCACTATGTACACTGCACATACATATGTGCTAGAGAAAGTAAAATATCTCACAAAAATTATGTTTTTTGGCGAGAATTTAATTTCTATGGAGAACATTTATGTCTGTCTCTTGCAGTTTACCAATTATGGAAATGTTATTCAGAATGAAGAGACTTTCAGAGGTTATTCCCAGAAAATTCAAGATACTTACACATTTTACATTTTATCTAAATCTTTAATCAAAATCGTTATAGGCATTTTTGACATAAATTTTGTGTTTAAACGACATATGCAATTTTTTTTGTGTAATAAGATATAGAAGAGGGGTTCACAGACTACTTCCAGACAATTAAACGTAGGTATATACATTTCCTTTGTTGTGAAAGTGTCCTTAAATATATTTAGTTTTAATTAAACTTGTTAGAGCATTTTAGAGAATATCGACTTTTTCGAAAAATGTTTTATGTGAAGGATATTCTTCTTGAAAATCATTGTTAACATTTTAAGATTTTAAACATTATACTAAGTTGTGTACCCGACTTTTAATTGTTTAGTGTTTAGTATTATCCTTCAAAGACATACATATAGACCATTTTCTAAAAAACCTGATGTGCCATATTCACATAACTTTGTCTATATATTCTTGCAAAAGTTAATTCTTCTATTTACTTCATGCTCAAATTGTTTTACTACATGTTTCACTGTGGATACAGAGGGAATAAGGGAATACACAGGCTAAAGTGGTGTCCAATCTTTTAAACGCTGGACGCTGTACAACTATATTAAAATTCCGTTATCTTTGTATGACCGGGATGAAAACAGATGGACAACGACTTCCTATTTGAGTAAACTATAAGTGCTGGAAAATTGAAATTAACGAAAATGAACAATTTGGAAATGTTAGCTCAAAAAAAAAAGTTTAACATAAATTGCTACCAAATTTTAAAATCCCCTCATAAAACATAATAAAATAAACGAAAAGAATAACAAACTGTTAATCCCGTACAAAAGAAATACAAATATATATTCTTACATTTCTTAAAGAAATTACCTCTAAAATTCTCATAAAATAAAATATCTTAATTTTAATCAAAATAGATCGACTTCTGAGAAAATAAAGCATTTCGAAAAAATTCCATTTAGGTATGTGGGATTGGGGTAATTTCTTGAAAATTGTATCGCGTCTTCGAAGGATGCTGAACTTTTTAGACTCAGGAGGTCTCCAAATGTGTGTTTTCGATGAACTTTTTTTTAACGAAGTTTTGGGTGTAATAAAAGTTCCGTAATTACTTCACTAGTAGAAAAAGCAGAAATGCTCTTTTCGGGTTCGCGGATCCACAAAATATTGCATTTCTGGTGAAATTTTGGTAAGGAATATTTACTAGTATGTAATGTTTTCTTTATTCACTATGTACGTTGTAGAGAAAGTAAAACGGTTACAAATCACATCCACTATGGCTTTCTATTTAACGTCTCCTTTAACCTGGGAGGTTATATCGGACGATGAATGAAATGGATGAAATGATGCTCTGCTCATTTGAGACTGGGATCCATAGAGTTTCAAATTACCCGATATTCATCTACTCAGCATAAGGAAAACCCGGGTAACTCACCCTAACCGAGATTCGAACTCGGGACATCTTGAATGTGAGACAGACACGCTACCCCCACATGCTTAAAAACTTGTTCTTTAAAAAAAGTTCAGAAATACAGATCTTCGGTATAAAACCTGACAGCTCACACGGTGTTAAGCGTCAAACCAATGCGCTGACTTTCCCACTGCCCAACCCCGTACTCATGACAGGCTTTCTGTCCTTCAGACACCAAGTACGCATGTGCCATTATCCACTTTTATTTGCGAGATAGGCAGGCAGTTTCCTTAACACAACATATATTTGTACGTAAATGTTATTTTAAATACAAATTGACTCATCGCCTTCATAAGAATTTCTTCAAGTTTTCTGCACAATAATTGGCTCATTTCAGAGATTCAAAAACTGCAAGACTGCTGGTTCGTGCAAGACAAGAAACATATACAAAGACGTACAATGACAGGAGAAGCCAAATTAGGCTAAATTGGAGAAAATATTAAATGTTCAATGGATGCGTAGGCTTCCACGACCTGTGTTCTTGATGTGTCTTCTTAGCTTCCCATGCAAGATAACGCGGCCTTCTCCGGAAGCTAAGAAGACAAATCATATTAAATGTTCGCCCAGAAAATGTTGAACGAAATTCACTTGTGCATTGGAGGAACTTAGCGTCCTAAAATAGACGAGAAACATTAATGGATAAGCTAAATCGTGTTTAGAAGCTACAGTGTTAGTTTGGCTGCGGAAGAATGACTAGGAGTTAGTTTATTGTGTTATATTTTATGTAGTATACAGATTTAAGAAGCGAAGATCCAGGCTATAGTCTGTCTTGCTATCCAAAACCCCGTGCGAGTGATTAGGTATTATACCAAAGATTATTGTGTTATAAGCAGAGACTGGATTAAAGGGAACATTTTGAACATAAAAAGGACAGAAGAGGAAAAAATATTGCAACAAAAAAAAAAAAAAAAAAAAAAAAAAAAAAGAAGGTGATATGTTCCATTCACACGATTTCTCTACATCTCTGTAACAAACTATTGTTAAAAAGCTTATTCTTCTGTCTACTTCATGTTAATCGAGTTAAACATTACCAAAATTGTCTTATTATCTCCTTTCATGTAGGTAGAAGGGAAATAAGGAAATGCACTAGGCTAAAGCGATAGACAAATATTTTTAAAGCTGGTTACTTTGTGATTCAAATCCATTTCTTTGCATGGCCAGCAGTGGATAATCTCCCGTATGAAAAAAGTGAGTACCCTAAAACTGAAACCAATAACAAGAAGTATCTCGGAAATGGTCAACTTCACGAAAAAAAATGAGGTACAATATGACATTAATTGTGTGCTTTAAAACCTGCGATATCATTATTGAAATTTATAAAAAAAAATCTGATGTTATCCATTCACATGACTTTCTCTATATCTCTGTAACAAATTATTGTTAATAAGCTTATCTTTTATTTATTTCATGCTAATTGAGAAAAATTAGCAGAAATAGTCTTATTTCTTGCTTTATTGTAAGTAGAAGCGAAATAAGGGAGTACCATAGGTTAAAGGGAAAGCCAAAAGCTGGTTGCTATGTGACATGTTCCTTTGTTTGTATGGATAGGAGTTGACAAATTCCTGTATGAGAAAAGTATGTTTTTCAAAGCTGAAACCAAGAAAAAGGAATATCTCAAAAACGATCAACTCCACGAAAAAAATGTATATAACATAAATTGTGTGTTTTAACTGATCTACATTTTTTTTTGGGGGTTAAGTTTTTGTCCATCTCTTATGGTTTGGTAGTTATGCAAAATTCATCCAGAATAAAGTAGTCTTTAGAGGCTATTCCCAGAAAATTCAAAATATACATTTTATTTGTCAGGTAAATATCTTTAATATACGAAATTTTAATCAAAATCGTTAGAGCCATTTTTGAGAAAATAGAAATTTTTGAAAAAAGTTCCATGTAAAGGGTAGTTGGGGGTGGGGGGATTTTTCTTAAAATCTTTGTGTCGCATCCCTGGAAGATGCTAAACTTAAATACCAAGTTTGGTATTTTAGCTGCTTTTCGTTTTTGAGTTATCATGTTCACAGACACACGGACACACACACACACACACACACACACACACACACACACACACACACACACACACACACACGGACCTTTTCCTGAAAATACTTTTTTTGGATACAGGGGACCCTAAAACATATATTTCCAGTGAAATCTGGGTATCAAATTTTTTGGTGGAGTGCAATACATTCTCTATACACTATGTACATAGTGAGTATAGAGAAAGTAAAAAGGGCACTCTTAATGGTTTGTGAGTTCTTGTGGGAAAGTCTAACAACGAAGAGGAGTAGGAGGAGGAATAAGAGAAAGCGATATATTTATTCACCTCCTATTATAAATAGAAGTAGTTATATTTAAAAAAACACAGCAGGTTTGTTAATTTATTTTAAAGTGAAATTTCCTATTTGTAAATTCAGTTTTATGTAATGAAAACATGTAAGAATGAAACTTATTCTTTCTTATTAAATGAAATGTATTTTCTTACAGCTTACAAATCAGAGGATGGAAAACCTTGGGTGATGCCATTTGTGAGGAGAATAGAGGAAAAGTTACTAATGGACCCAGAACGTAACCATGAATATATTTGGTTTTTGGGAACTGAAACATTCAATAAAGCTACTCCAAAGCTTATACTAGGTGAAGACAATCCAGCAATTAAACAAGGAAGGGTAATACCTCTGATCTATAGCTTTAATGAATATAATTATTGGCTACTTTCATTCTGAAATTAAAGTAATTGTGGTAGTGAGTTGCTATTAACAATCTGTTTCAAAGCTCCCTTAGCATTGTACTTCCTTTAATTAACCTTTTTAAAACAATTTCATTTCTTATTTTATTTCAGTTCGCATTCTCCATTCTTCTCAAATCACATTTCAAATGTTTCTCATTGGTTTCATCACTTGATCATAATGTCTAATTTTCATATTATACAATGTCATGCTGCATACAAAGCACTTCACCAATCTCTTTATTAGATCTTTCATGAAGAGCCCACAGCTATTGGTCTTCTGTTAAAATTTTCCTTTTTTCAATGCTATTCTCCATTTGGATTTTTGATAACAGTTCATGTTGCTATTTATTGAAGCTTTCAAGAATCCAACCCTGTTCACTTACTCTACTTTTGCATCTGTAATTCGCAATTGCATATTTCGTTTTCTTCTAGCCACCATAGTGTAGTTTTTACTTTCTCCTTTATGTGCTTACAATAAGTAGAGGAATCACTGTATTCCAGGGAAAAATATTATGTGAAGATGTTATGTGTGCATGCATGTGCGTGTGTGTGAAAAGCATACCTCAAAAGTGAAAAGTCAAATAAAAACAAAATTTCATATTTAAATTCAGCGTCTTCCAAAAAAGTAACCTGAAGAGTTTCAACAAAATTCCTCTGCCTCAAACCACTTGAAATTGTTTTTTTTTTTTTTTTTTTTTGCAATTTTTTATTTTTTCAAAACTGGCTCTAATGTTTTATATTAAAACACAACATATTCAAGATATTTACATAACAAATAAATATATCTCTTGAATTTTTTGGTAATTGCCTTTGAAATTGTCTTCATTCTGAATGACTTTTGTATAATTGGTAAACTATAAGAGATAGATGAAATTTTACTAAATAAGATCAGGTTAAAGAATACAATTTATGTAAAATAACATTTTTTTTTTTAAGTTAACTTTTTCGAGATATTCCTTGTTATTATCTAAATTTTTATGTGGTACCTAATTACACTTCAGAACTATAAGTACTTATTAAGTTGGTAATTCCTTTATTTGTTTCTTATGGTCATGCAAAGAGTATGCAATTTCAGAGCCATCACATAGTGACACTTTTAAAAATCTTGCTATTGATTTATCTACTGTATTAACAAGAAATAGAATAATAAGCTTTTGCGGCAATAATTAATTTGTACAAAAGTGAGTGGGGAAAATCATGAGAGTAGTACACATGAATATTTTTTGTATTTATCTCCATCAATCTATGTAAGTGAAAAGATAAAACCTTTTTACTTTCTCTATACGCAATATGTACATAGTGTATAGAGAATGTATTGCACTCCACCAAAAAATTTAATACAGAGATTTCACCCGAAATATATGTTTTAGGGCCTGCTATATCCAAAAAAAGTATTTTCAGAAAAAAGGTCCATATGTGTGTGTCCGTGTGTCTGTGGACACGATAACTCAAAAACGAAAAGTCGGTAAAATACCAAACTTGGTATTTAAGTTTAGTATCTTCCGGGGATGCGACACGAAGATTTTGAGAAAAATCCCCCCACTCCAAACTATTCTTTACATGGAACATTTTTCGAAGGTGTTGATTTTCTAAAAAATGGCTCTAATGATTTTGATTAAAATATCGTATATTAAAGATATTTACCTGACAAATAAAATGCATATTTGGAATTTTCTGGGAATAGCCTCTGAAGACTACTTTATTCTGAGTGAATTTTACAGAATTTTGCATAAGTGTTAAACTGTAAGAGAGAGACAAAAACTTACAACACAAAAAATGTAGAGCACATTAAAACACACAATTTATGTTGTATATTCTTGAGATATTCCTTGTTTTTGGTTTAAGCTATAAAAACTTATATTTTTCTCATACAGGACTTTGTGAACTCGTGTCCATACAAACAAAGAAACATCAGTCACATAGCAACCAGCTTTTGACTATCACTTTAACCTATGGTACTCCCTTATTTCGCTTCTACTTACAAGGTAGCAAGAAATAAGACTATTTCTTCTAATTTTTTCTCGATTAGCAGGAAGTAAATAGAAGCATAAGCTTTTTAAAAATAATTTATTACAGAGATATAGAGAAAGTCATGTGAATGGAACACATCAGATTTTTTGTACTATTCTCCATCCTGAGCTCCTGTTGCCATTTATTATTCTTAGCACATTTCTTAGAATCTTATGCTCCTTTGCTATATCCAGCAACAAATTTAGTGTCTCTTATTCTTTTTCCTCCTATCATCACTTTTACACTGTTTTGGAAGCAACTCTTCATTAAGTTCTCAATAGTAGGCACTAAAGATTATCACTGTTGCATACTTCTTGCTACTCCACCTCTCTCTGGAATATATTCTCCTATCCTCTGATTAGTGGCTTAGTACAGAAAATGCACAGGTATCATCTTCCAATCCAAACTAGTGGGCATCAGAATCTTCATAAGTTCCTTTTCCAATCTACTTATCAAAAGCTTTATCCAAATTCATAAATAACACAGACATCTTATCGTTCTCTAAGTAACTTTCTGAAACTGAGCTGTTAGTTTTCTAATTCACCTTTCAGGAACACAGGCACTGATGAATAGTTCCAGTGTGGTCTTTGCAGAATGCAATGTCAGGCCGTTCTTCACCCCATGAAATTGTTTGGCCATTAACAATAAAAGTCTTGCTAATGTCATTGGATAAAGATAGTATTCCAGATTACATCAGAATAATTTTAGCATAGTGTTTGTTGAAATATTACTTTAAGTTTAATCACACTCCCACACAGAGAATAGGTTAAAAAAATCTGATGTGTCCCATTCACATGATTTTCAAATTTCAAATTATTATTAAAACGCTTAGGCTTCTATTTACTCCCTGCTAATTGAGAAAACATTAGCAGAAATAGTCTTATTACTTGCGTCTTTGTAAGTAGAAGCAAAATAAGGGAGTATCACAGGTTAAAATCATAGTCAAAAGCTGGTTGCTATGTGACTGAAGTTCTTTTGTAAGGACAGGAGTTGAATAATTCCCGTATGAGAAAAGTATAAGTTTTTCAAAGCTGAAACTAAAAACAAGGAATATCTTAAAAACGATCAACTCCACGATAAAAAAAATGTATATAACATAGATTGTGTGTTTTAATGTCCTCTACATTTTCTGTGTGGTAGGTTTTTGTCCATCTCTTACAGTTTAGCAGTTATGCAAAAATCCGTAAAATTCATCCAGAATAAAGTAGTCTTCAGAGGCTATTCCCAGAAAATTCAAGATATACATTTTGTTTGTCAAGTAAATATCTTAAATATATGAGATTTTAATCAAAATCGTTAGAGCCATTTTTAAGAAAATCAAAATTCTCGAAATTTTTTCCATGTAAAGGGTAGTTTGGGGTGAGGGGATTTTCTTGAAAATCTTTGTGTCACATCCTTGGAAGATAACAAACTTAAATACCAAGTTTGGTTTTTAACGGTCTTTTCATTTTTGAGCTTGCTGCCCACAGACACACTCACATACAGACAGACACACACACATGGACATTTTTCTAAAAATGCTTCTTTTGGATTCAGGGGGTCTAAAAACATATATTTCCGGGGAAATCTCGGTATCAAATTTTTGGGTGCAATACAATACCTTCTCTATACACTATGTACATAGTATGTATAGAGAAAGTAAAAATGATATAGGTATATATATAAAATTTATATTTATGTACTCCTTTTTATGATCGTTTCCTTGGCGTAGTGGTAGCACAGCTGTTTAACAAGTGGTAGACTGGGTTCGATTCCCTGGGAGACCTGGTCTGGGGTGCACTCAGCCTCGTGACATCCTTGGGGGCAATTGAGGAGCTACTTAATGGAGAAGTAGCAGCTCAAGGTCATGAGGACCGCATTAACTGGCTGGGGGGGGCTCAAGGTGCTGACCACATCTCACCCTCCAATACTGCACCCCATCCATGAGGTCTGTCATGGTCTGAGATGGGGGATGCAGCAGCCAGGTTGTAGGCCAAGGTGCCTTTGAGCTGTCGTGCCATGGAGTTATTATATAACTCCTTTTGATATGTATTTATTTTATTCTTTGTATTTTGCTTACTGCATCAATAAAGGACAGTAAATAAATAGATAAATGTAAATAAATATATAAATAAATAATGTATTGTTTTTCCTTGCTCCACAGGCTTTTGGGATCCAAACTATAAGTGGCTGTGGAGCACTGCGTGTAGGAGCAGAATTTCTTGTTAGACATTTAGACTCAACGATAGTCTATTTCCCAGATCCTACTTGGGGTAAGCTAATAGAATATTTACAACATAGTAGTTATATGCCTCATTAAACTCATTAGATTAACACAATCTTTACCTTTCTTTCTTTAATACTTTTAAGATATGTTTGTATATAGAAAGACATCTTTGGAGATTCATTCATTGCAAATATCATTAAGATAGCAATTAAAATTAAAAGCTGCAAATTTCAAATTAACTAATTTAAAATGGAACAAGTTCTTGAAGTAGCTATCAGTGAATGAAATACTTTACCAACTGGTATTTACTGCATTTTATTTTGTTTCAGAGAACCATTATCCAACTTTTTTTCATGCTGGATACACTGACATCAGAAGTTACAGGTACTGGCACAAGGAAAAGAGAGGTTTAGACTTTGAAGGTCTTATTGAAGATTTGCGTGCAGCACCTGAAAATGCTGTTATAGTACTTCATGTATCTGCCCATAACCCTACTGGTTGTGATCCTACTCAAGAACAATGGATGGAGATTGCCAAAGTTATGAAGGTTAGATACTGAAAAGCCATTTGTGTGTGTTAATGTGCATAGTTAACATTAAGGCATTTTTTGTAGCCAGTTCTCCCAACCATATCATTCAACTGATGTCAATTATTTTTTATATCTAATGCAGAAATCACAAGATTCTTCATTCAAAAGTTATGCTTTTTTTTTTTTTATTGAGGTAGGAATAATTTATGTCAAACTAGGTAATTTTACTGAAATATATACATAGAGGGTGAATTTTTGGATGCTGTAGATCACATGTTTCTGTAATAGGCAGTTATAATTTTAGCAGAAATGTAGTTCATTCATTTCAAACTATATCTACTGATTTAGAGGTCAGTCCATGTTACATTAGATAGCAAAAGGCCATCCTTTTTAAAATTTAAATAAAATAAAGTTATATCTCATGAAGCATATATTTTTAATAAAACTTATTTTTATTAGTAGCAGCTTCTGAAGTTTTTAGGGTTTGCTTTTTGAAGGAAAGATGAACCATATTTGCCAAATTTTAATATTTTTCCTGTAGGATGGATTTGAGTTTATACTTGATGCAACATGTTCCACTTGTTATCCATGGCCATCATTGTCTCATTTAAATAACATGCTCTAAATACGGTCAATTTCAATCATCATTTATTAATGTTTTTCCTTGTACACTGTATTTGATTTCATAATACTATTATGGGGGATATTATTAAAGGGTTTTGTACTTTATTGTTAGAAGGAACTAGAAAATTCAATGTCACATCTGAGATTTGAGACAGTTCTCCCACTCTAACCATTGAGCTATTGTGACAATTTTAAGTCTTAACTGATTCAGGTTTTTTACCAACTGTTGTGTCTCACTAAACGCTATTGTATTCGTAATAGTAAGCCGCCATTAAGATACCTTTGAGGTGACACATTAGTTTAGACTGCCTTATATTCAGTTTAATTAATTAATTATGTGATATAATTATTACTTGAAACTGTAATACTCAGTTGTTAAAATGTTTTTTAAAAAAATGTATTGTAAAATGTTGGTAATATAATACATATATACATATTATACATATATTACAGGAAAAACATTTATTTCCATTTTTTGATGCTGCCTACCAAGGGTTTGCCTCAGGAAATCTAGAGAAAGATGCCTGGCCAGTTAGATACTTTGTGGACGAAGGATTTGAAATGTTTATTGCACAGTCATTTTCAAAAAATTTGGGGCTTTATTGTAAGTACCTACATGTTTTAAAAGTATTCCTTTTCAAATTATTAACTGAAAATCCAAATATCAGAATTGATAAATCTTTTAAATACTTCTAGCTTTGAATCCTGTAGATTTTCTGGCTTTGTTTTTTTTTATGTTCACTGCTGAAGCAATCATATTTTTACATGTTTTATTCTATATAACAATTATAAACAACAATTAAGCCAGAGCAATACCTTCTAATATCATGGTCCTTATAATTTTTGATTTACATATAAAAATAATGGCAGCAACTCATGCATGCAATAAATGCTAAAATGTTGTCCTTGTGAGCATGCTTCTTTTAGTCCAATGGATATTCCACTCACATAATTATGAGGTTAATCATAATAACAGCAATGTCTTGAAACAATTACTATTATTCCCAGATTCAAATTTCTGACTGTGTTGGATAAATCTTTCCCTACTATAGCCACAGTCTGGAAGTATGCATGTGGGAGTGCATGTCAATATACCTCATTTAAACTTATTTTAAAGAACCTACAAACAATAAGTTGTCTCTGAAGTCAAATAGGAAAGTTAAAGGGGATATAAATGAAACAATTATAAGAAAATTTTATCTATATTGACCAATATTCAATCAATAGTATGTTAAAATAGGGTTAATACAAAGATTTAGAAATCATTTTTCTTGATCCTCACTCAGTTCTTAAGAAACTTATTTAACTTGAAACAAAAATTGTTAAAACAATATCAAATTGTTTTATATTCAGTAATAGTCTCCATTATCCCCTTACAGCTGTCCTTATCCAACTTTCTTTGCAGGTATATTAACCAATAATTTATATTAAATAATTTATATTTTAAAAACATAAAAGGCCTCACATTTATTTTAGCGATCCTCCTAATGTCCTATTTTCTACTTGACTTAGGGTTCCATCCCCCCCTTCATCTTTTAGTCTTATTATTGTTTTGTGCTATAAATATTTAAACATATTTTTGTCTTTCAGTCCTCCAAAGTTGATATTTTTAGTTTATGTTAAGCTTTTAAAGCTGCCATGTTATTTCAGAGCAACAGATACAGGTTGTTGAGGTACAAAATTACTCTACCCAACATTAAAAAACCTACAGTCAATTAGTTGTTTCTAAAGTAAAGCCCCCTGATAGCACCTTAGATGTTAAAAATAAAAATTAAAAGAAAAAGAAAAAACTGATCTCTTTTTGATTTAACTTCCTCCAACAATGTCTCAAGTTCTAGAAATGCATAGGCTGCAAGTAAATATACTTTTTAGTAGTCAAAGAGTTTTCTGTATGGGTGATTAATTTTTGGTAATTATAAAGAGGAAGCACTAATCTTTCTCTTTGGTCCCAAAGCTATTTAATATCCTCAAGCCTCTACAGTTTTCAAATGAAACAAAAGCCCCTGACATCTGTGTTTATATAATTACGGACAAAACTGGTAATTAGAAAGCTTTACCAAAACCCAAGCTACTAATTTAAAGTTTTGAGAAATGGCATACAGTCTGTAGTCATAGAAAAATAATATTTTCAGCTGCTGATTATAAATAGTATTTAATTTAAAAGGATTACTTTGTACAAGTACTACAAACCTCATTAATCTGGACCCCATTAGTTTGGACTTCTCTTAATCTGAACAGCCGTTTAATACCTTCACTCAGGCTGCCTTCCGTCAGTTTCGGTTGGTTGCCTATTTGTGCCACAGCTAATGGCAGGTTTTTGACCTTTCCAAGGTAGAAGATATCGATGAAAACATATCTGCATATTACAAACATTTGAGGCATCTACACAAATTATTATTAAAGAAATTAATGTCAAAGGAAGACAACAAAAGATCAGCAGTTTCTTCAAACCATTAAGCATGTCAAGTGTGATCAATGATAGTATGCCTTGATTGCCATGTTCTAATTGTGTACTGGGCAACAACAATATCTAGTATAACAAATAACCTTTGTATTTCTTAAATTTATTGAGTGTTTAAATATGTACCTTGGCTCATTTCATAGGTTATTTTGTTTAATCTGGACTTTCATTAATTAGGACAAGCTAGACCTCAAGTAGAGTCCCAATGTGTTTGAATTAAAAGGATTAATAACATTGAATTTATTTAATACAGATATGAGGTCTTTGGTATAAAACCTGATCACTCACACAGACTTTGCATCTTAATAGCACAACATGCTACAGCTGGCCATGCCAGCACTCTATCTTTGCTGCTTAAATCTATATTCTTAAGCCTATACATAAAAATAACAACATTAACTCTTACCTCATAGTAAATGCTAGAAATACCATTCTTCTAAACAAGTACTAACCTGAGTAAACACATCTAGATTGACACAAGTTAATTCAGCCAATGTAATATTTGGTAGTTTAGTTTGTATGTTTTCCTAATTCCTCTGGGTGAGAGGCTTTTGTGGTCAATGTTTAAGATTTTTGCAGGTATCATCTAATTTTTCTTCTGCTATCACTATACTCTTTGCGTGTGTTTCTTATTTTGCACTGAACCAGTAGTCTCAAATTTATTCACAGGATCATGAATTAAGTTCTGGAAGGAGGTAGTTGTGCAGGAAACTTCAGGATGAATTCTTCATGAGCATGTTATGCTGATTTGTAATCAAAATAACATTTACATATAAATAGCATTTTGCAAATGAAAATGGTCCACTGATGCTATTGATTACATGGTAACAGTAGCATATTAAGCTTGTCAGAAGTACAGGTTAGGAACTGGTGAAGGTCACCAGCACAAGTGTTCGGCTTTATACCAAAGACCCTGTACATTAGTAATGGATGTGATAACAATATACATAGGAAATGCGGATGGGTTAATTAGAATAAAGGCTGTAAGATATTTTAATGCTGAATCCTGCATGTAGTTAATTGTGTTGTTAATGAAATAAGCATTGTATATGTCATTATAAACAGCATCTACTTATCTTATTCGGTTGTCTCTTCCTTCATGACTGTCTATATATATAGGTATATATATATATATATATATATCTTGAAATAAAATATCTTTAACTCTATCACTTTTGTTTTGCTTTACTGTTACACTCATTTGCTATAGAGTAAAAACATTACAAGAATTTTCTACTCTATGCCTTCTTAACAAGAAATGAAAGGCAGCCTTGCAAGTAGATATATTCTTTTGTCAAACATGTTCTTATTCTGGTATCCAGATCTTTTAAATCCTCTAATCATTGAAATTAGAAGCTATCTTATAGCTTATGTCCATCAGGCAGAACAGTGCTTTTTAATGGTGAAATAATTAATAAAATTGATTGAGTGATTTTCAAATTTATCTTATATGCTTAAACTCACACATCAATTTCCTTACTTTATAATAGTAGCATGGATATGCTACCTGCAACTTTAATCTTGTCCCTGAATCACAGCAATATAGGCAGTTGCCTCTGGGTTACTATAGTGCATCAATCTTTGAAGGCAGATATGTAAAATGAGTATATGGTTGCCATATGTACTATATGCATATTAGAACTTTGGCGCTTAGCTGCAATAGGTCTACCAATTCAACATCATCTTATAAATTATACATTACCAAATAATGATATATTTGCACTGCTATTTATAGCCATCTTAAGATATTTATTCCTTCTCTTTATAGTTTTAGTACATCAAAATTGTTTTTATAGGCATAAAAATATTAAATATAAGGATATAAAATGCTAACAATTTTAATTTTTTAAGCCAAAATCATTGTTTACACTTGACAAAATTACAATCAGATATTTGGAATGTTTTAAACAGCAAAGAATGAACAATGTGCCACAGTCCTCAGGTGGAATGGTTGACCGTTCAGTACCTCCTTATGGAAGTGCTCAAGCACGTTTACTACTGCCAGGAGCTCTTGTCGAATTCTTTTCTGCCTTGGTTGGCATCTTGCTGTAGTAAGATATGACCCACTCCTGGCCATCCTGGACCTGGGAGAATGCCTGCAATGCCAATGTCATTGGCATCAGTGACCACAAAAGTCACTACCGATTGTAGAAATCCTAAAATAGAAACCTGCAGAGTGTTTCATTAAATGCCTGAATGTGCTCTCTGCCTCTTCTGACCACAAGTAATGCCAGTGCATTTCCGTCAGATGAATGAAGGGTTTGTGCGATGTTGGAAAAACCTCTGATGAACTGGCAGTAGTAACTGCATAGGAAACTTCGCAGCTCTTGTTTGTCTTTTGGGTGAGGACAATCTCTCACTCCTCAAGTCTTCTATGGGTCTGTGGCTATCCCAAATGAGTTCACCTCCTTGCAGAAGAGTTGGTACTTGATGAGTCATTCAGATATAGCAGGCAGGCATTGTAAGTTATCCTTCTTATCACTGATTCCATGAGGCGCTAGAAGGTGGCAGGCACATAATCGTAAATTGTGAAAGTCCTTAGCCAGTCAAGGATTGTCCCCTTATCTCTGGGATCTAGAGCCACTTGCTAGTATGCTGATTCAAGTCCAAATTTGAGAACCACTACACACCAGCCTGTGTGTCCAGGGTATCAACAATCTGGAGTTGGGGAAACGGTCGTTTCTGGTGACAGCATTCAGCTTCCTGTAGTTCAAGCAGAAAGTAGTTAACCTTCTTATTCACCAAGAGGTTTCGACTCTTCAATGATTCCCCTAGAACTCATGTCTCGTACCTCCACCTGTTTTGCCAGGGGAACATGTCTTGGATGCGGATAGATCGGGCGACACCGGTGTCGATATTATCGTGTACTCCGTCAATGCGATCATAATCGCCATTCCCACCCCTGAAGACATACTAATATCAACTAAGTAGACGCCGGATTCTCTCCAGTTGTGAAGCGGTCAGATGATCGGCCGCCCTCTTCAGCAAGTCTTTCAGCCGGGGCTCCAGGTCCTGTGATAATGATAGCTGGTTGCATCCGTCACACTGGGTACACCCACTATTGGCTTGCACTTCCCTAACTTCGTCCCGGCCTGGATATCCTGGTCGGTGTACAATGGGTTCAGCATTCTCACGGGCACTTCCTTGGACAAGGCTGTTAACGCATAATCCGTTCAATGATGCTTTCTGGTCCAATACAAACTTCCTTGACCTTTGGCTCTCCAGGTACACCTTCACTACCACCTCGCTTGTTTCGGGCACAACTACGTCGTCCCTCAGGATCACGCTGTAGATCCCCAGATGTCCATGGGGGCTCCGGAGTAACACCTCATCTCGGCTGAGTCGCAAAGTTTTCTGACCGACATCGACCGTCTCCTTATGGCTCCTGAGGACATTCAGTACCAGTATCACGTCCTCGGTAACTTCGCGACGAATGCCCACAGGCTCACAGTTCTCCGTCCCAGTATCAACTCCAGCAGGGCCTCCTTCTCCACATGTAAGATTTCGCCCGACGCTATTAGTAGTTGGTAGGGCCGTCTGGGTATTCATGTCGGCAAGCCCTTTGCTACATCAGACCTAATTACATTCACAGCTGCATCTATGACTACTGGTATCGAGCAAAGCCTTCCTCGTATACATCCGTCTGCGATGAGGTTGTGGTCTACTCTTCTGCCCAAATGCCTCTCGAGGTGGTGGTGAAGATGATACCGAGGTGCCTCTCTCCACGCCTGGTGGTCGGCTTGGTGTGGACAGTCCTTCACTAGGTGACCATCGCCTACAATCCACACATGATATTGAAAGCTTGTCGTCATCTCTGTGTTGACTATCTGTCCCTGTCGTCTTCGAGGTGGTCGGTGCGGTTGTGGTCTTAGCCACCTCCATCCTTAGCGCTGCCGCTTACGCCTCATAGATGGTATTGTAGTCGCCGAGCATAAGGCGCTATCGTACCTCGGCGTAATGCACTCCGTCGACAAAGATAGGCGGCTTTCTGGGACACGTAATTACTTGATTGTTCCACCAGGAACAATCACGTAATTACGTGATTCACCAGCTGTTCCACAAGAGCAAACTACTGCAAAGTCTCCCTTGACTGTTGTAGCTTAGATTTATGCTGACTGCGGTAGGCAGTTGTTTTCACATTCAGTGCTTCTTCCGCCCATTCCTGAAACCTTGTTATCAGTGTGTGGTCTCCTCTTCTGCTGACCATTGGTTGCGGGTCTCGACAGTGGCGAACTGTCGGCAGAGGACTTCGAAATTGGATGTCCTGTTGAACTCAGGCTACTTATGCGTGCAGGTGTTGTTTCGAGTCCTGCCTTCATAACCTTCATGTCTTTCAGCCTCCCGTCGAGCTTCCTTTGCACCATAGTATTTCTTCCACTGATTACAAATAAAAAAATCTGATGTGATCCATTCACATGACTTTCTCTACATCTCTGCAACAAATTATTGTTAAAAAGCTAATGTTTCTATTTACTTCATGCCAATCGAGAAAAAATTAACAGAAATAGTCTTATTACTTGCTTCCTTCTAAGTAGAAGTGAAATAAGAGAGTACCATAGGTTAAAGTAATACTCAAAAGATGGTTGCTATATGATCGAAGCTCCTTTGTTTGTGCAGACAGGAGTTGACAAATTCCTGTATGAGAAAAGTAGAAGTTTTTCAGGGCGGGAACTAATAACAAGGAATATCTTAAAAATGATCAACTCCACGAAAAAAAAAATTTATAAAGTATATTTTGAGTTTTAATGTGCTCTACATTTTCTGTATGGTAAGTTTTTATCCATCTCTTACGGTTTAGCAGTTATGCAAAATTCGGCAAAATTCATCCAGAATAAAGAGGACTTCAGAAGCTATTCCCAGAAAATTCAAGATACACATTTTATTCGGGGCGCAAATAGCTTTAATATACGAGAGTTTTATAAAAATTGTCAAAGCCATTTTTAAGAAAATCAAAATTTTCGAAAAATTTTCCATGTAAAGAGTAGTTTGTAATGGGGGGATTTTCTTGAAAATCTTTGTGTCGCATCCTTGGAAGATACTACACCTAAATACCAAATTTGCTATTTAACAATCTTTTTGTTTTTGAGCTATGTTCTCCACAGTCACACACACACACACACACACACACATGGATCTTTTTCTAAAAATGCTTTTTTTGGATTCAGGGGATCTTAAAACATGTATTTCTGGTGAAATCTTAGAATCAAATTTTTGGGTGGTATACAATACTTCCTCTATACACTTTGTACATAGTATGTATAGAGAAAGTAATATGTTTGCAAATGAATATGTTTCTGCTTCTGCAACAAGTCTCTTTTGCCTTTTAGGGACTGTGGCTACTCTTGCACATATTCATTTCCTGACAGAACTCAATCAACTGCCGCTCGCTGTGCATTCTCAGTTGAAACTGACTTTGGAAAGGCTCGTTCTCCTTTTTATACTGGTCAATTATGTGGCAGGTAACCTCTAGAAACAATTGCACCAGAAAATCATTACAGATGTCACAAATTGACTCTGGTGTTACAATGCGTGACTACAACATCAAAAAACTTGCCAACAGCACATGTATCCACTCACATCAGTGCAGCAATTGCAGCTTCGATGTCAAAAGAACTTGTGGCAGCACACATGTCTACAAACACAGGTATAACAATGGATGGCAATATCAGCTGTGACTTCCAAAGTCACAAAGCAGCAATTAAAGTTGCAGAGCATAGTCACAGTTTAAAAGATTAAAACTGGAGAATGTCTAATTTAGTTCATGCTGGAACAACAGTGATATTGCTGTAGCTCAGAAATAACCACTGAAACCAGGTATTTAAAAAAAAGTTGAATAGCACAACCTGATTGGTGAGTAATTCACTAAAATATACATTTTATGAAAAAATAACTGTAGAAACCAAAAACACTAACAAACTGATGTGAGCCTGTATATTACTTAAGCTATATGTTTACTAAAACCATTCCCTTTCTTTAAGAAGAATACTTCAGATTATTTTAATTATTTAAAGTGAGATTCAGCATGAGTAGCCTTAAACTACTTTTAGAAAGATGAATTCTACCTAAGAATAAGCTTTCACTTATTTGTGCCAAAACAAGGGTGTCCTCATTTCCGCTTCTAATATACCATGATAACCTACAACACAGAATACTCTCCCTGTCGTTACATACACAGAAACTGTGTATTATTTTTCTCCCATAAGAAGACATTCTATGTCCGAAGCTTCAAGTTGTTTTAGAGGTTAATTTTTTGACATTTGCTTTCAGCTAAGAGAATAGGATGCTTGACCGTTGTTGTGGGTGAAGGCCAGCAAGAACATGCTGAGAAAGTTAAATTACACCTTCTTCCAATTGTTAGAGCCCTCTACCTTACTCCTCCAAAGCATGGAGCAGAAATAGTAATCAATGTACTCAGCAGTGAAGAAAATATGAAGGAGTGGTAAGTTTAATTTTGAGAATTTATGTATTATGAATTGCCATATTGTTTTCAGCTCTTATCCTATCTTATCATGATAAATAAAAATAATGTTTTTGTATGTATTTGTCAGCTGTTGCACTCCATTTTGCTTTTATTATAAGTATGTGTGTTAACTGTTCTTTCAAATCCATTTATTATTTGACAAACAATAAATTCATTCACTTTGATCTTATAAACCATTAACAATACCAATAGTATGGTCAGGGAACAAACTAGTAAGTGCACTCCATAAATGTTAAATTTGTACATACTTTAATAATAGAGATAAAAATATTCAAGCAAGAAAGGGTCCTGGAAAGGCTGGTGGAAAGGAAGAAGTCCAAAGCTATTGGGCAGCTGCAGAATCTCCTGGTGCAGGAATTTTAGAAATGTCCTCTGCTGTCTGCAGAGTCCTGTGAAAAACATCTTGAACTTAGGCATCTATACAAAGTGGTATGGAAGTTAGCTGTTAGTGCTGATGTGAACCAATGATGTAAATGTATGATAGGCAAGCCATTGGAGAAGATGTGTTGAGTGTTTAAACACCTAATGATGCATTGCAGAAGTGAGAAAGTATTCACCCTAGTTGAAGGCATTGCAAACTAAGCAATACAATCAAGGATTGGATCTCGAATTACACTTACTTATTTTCATTGATGTACATTTGCTTGGAATATATCATGTGGATAAAAATAGCTATTGACAAGAATGAAATCAGGGTTATTCTAAATAAGTAGGACTACTGAGAAACAAGGAAATGGAATAACAAAATGGCATCAGGCATGAAAAATGAACTACAAAATATGAATTCTTAATCTCAATTTAGTGATGATGCTGATTTTTTAACATTCATTAGATAAAGGCAAAGAGAAATATGGCCAAAACTAGTAAATTGGAACCTCAATTACACCAACAGAATCATCATTTCATTCAACAGGTATAATAAATGAAGGACATTATTGATGCAGCATTGGAACACATACTTACTGATTGCAAAATTTTGTGCAGATGAGCCTATCACAAAAAAGCATAAATCTATTAAACCTCCAAAGTTTAAAGTGCTAATCATGGATTGTATTTTTTATCAGCAATGCTAATACTGTCCATGATAGAGGGAAGGAAATTCACTAAAGAAGAATGCTACAAAACTGCTGGATATAGTAGTGATAGTATAGATTGAGCTGAGATTTTCATCATGCACACTTAGAATTTGATCAAAAACTGCCTAGCAGTATTTATTGCATTCTTTATACCTTTCTATATTCTGCCATAATACACACAAGTAAACAAAAGGAAAGACTGGGGTATGCAAAGGAAAAGTTGAAGGTTATCACCTCTGGTTTCTTTCTTACTGTTTTTCACTGTATTACATTACTATTGAGGCTTTCCTTAAATTTTATTCTAAAACCAGCAGAATTACTTACTACTTACAAATACACTTACTGCACAAAGTGTATTTTCTCAGCAAAAGGTACAGAAAAATTGGAGGTGAAAATACAAAATAAGTACTTCATCATATCACTCTGTGCCCTCTTGATGACATTCCAATTAACAAATTAAAGTCTAATTCTGTATTTTTCAAATTACAGGAGAAAATGTCTGGCATTTATGGTTTCCCGTGGGAAATCAATCAGAAAAGAACTGAAAGAACGTCTGCAAAACTTAGGCACCCCAGGAAATTGGGATCATATAACAACTCAAACAGGAATGTTCTCTTTTCTGGGACTAACAGGTCTGTATATTTGAACCATAAAATGTATTCAAAGGAGTAGTGTCTTTCATTCCCTTGTATTCTGTTAAGATTATAAATGATCCTATTTTATGGTGAGTAAAACTTAAAATTTCACCCCAAAATTTGGATTTGTTTTAGTGTTGTTTCAACCAAAAATCCAAAAACTAGATTTTATGATTTGTATAGTGGTTATGAAGAACTATAAAGCATATTTGCAATATAAATTATTCTCCATTGAGAGCAAATGTGGCACCCATCTTGCCGAGACCTTTGTCAGATCTAATTTTTGGTGCAAAATTGAGAACACTGTATCTTATGATATGCCAGTGGGCTCTACTATTTTACAAACTTTGATTCGTCTATCACTCAAAACCATATCTTTTATTCTGTCAATCATTTTGGAGGAAATTACTCCTACTGGACATCTGGAACAATGTTCATCATTTGTGGATGTACAGCCATGTTTAAATTCATTTATCCAATTGTAAATTGTTGCAAACGCAGGAGCAGATGTGCCATGAACTTCATCCAATTCGATTCTTATCTCTTTCAGTATTAAGCCTGTTAAATAAAAGTGTTTAATCACCACACAAGACACTTTTTTTCCATCTTTCTAAAGAAGCACCAGCTTATTGTTTCAATGCCCAGGCAACGAAACTATGTGATGAATATAGCTGATGGTAAGAGATGATGTTACTAAAGATAAACTTTTTTGAGGCTACGAGTATGATTTCTTGGGTCTTCTAAGGACTTATTGAACACCCCTTGTAGCTAAAGCCCTATGCTGTCAACCAAAACATTAAGAATCTTTAATTATAAACAGACAAATTTGATGTGCCCCATTCACATGGCTTTCTCTATCTGTTCCTAAAAAAAACTGTTCATACAAGAGATTATTCTCTTATCTACATCATGCTAATCAAGATAAGAATTAGCCAAAATGTCTTATTGCTTGCTGCTTCCTTGTAAGTAGAAGGGAAATAAAGAAATACCCTAGGCTAAAGCAACAGTCAATTTTTTTTATAAGCTGCTGCTGCTGCTATGTGATTAACATTGAACTTAACTTATATTTTCATTACCAGGAGTCAAAAAAAGAGAATTGCAATGAATAAGGACTTCCTTGTGACAAACCTTTAAGTATTTTAAAACTGAAACCAATAACAGGGAACATTTTGGAAACTGTTAACTCTTCAAAAAACTATATATGACATAAATGGTGTGATTTAACAAGATCTACATCTTTTGTGTAGTAACTTTATGTCTCTCTTATAGTTTACTAGTTATACAAAAGTCATTCAAAAATAAAGAGGACTTAAGGGAATATTCCCAGAAAATTCAAGATATGCATTTGATTTGTCATGTAATTATATTTAATATACAGTGTTTTAATCAAAACGGTTAGTCATTTCAGAGATAGTACAAATTTTTAAAAAATTTTCCCATGTAAAGTGTAGTTTAGGGAGGTGGTATTTTCTTGAAAAACTTTGCATTGTATCCTTGGAAAATACTCAACTTAAGTATCAAGTATGTGTTTGAGTTATTGTGATCACAGACACACAGACACACAGACACACACACAACCACCCGCACACACACACACACAAACACAGTCCTTTCTTTAAAATGGCTTTTTCTGGGCTTAGGGGACCTCAAAACATATTTTCAATGAAATTTCAGAACCAAATTTTGGGTGGAATACAATATCTTCTATACCTATTATATACAAGTAGAGAAAAGAAAAATGCAAAGATTGCTTAGTGAGATTGAGCCATAATACTATAATGAGATGTAGCGTCCAGTCTGGTCTATTTGAGTATCATTTTCTGCTTCTATTTCGTAACACTCACATAGGTTACTTGTATATTGCTACACAATTATATGGGATTAGAACTCAGAAAAACACCACATACATCACTTATGAAGCACTGAAAAAAGTTATTAACTCACATAACTAAGTTTACAATATTAAGTAATAACAATTCTCCATTACCAAGTGAGATGACTTAGGCACAACATCTGTGGCTGCACTTTGGGAGGTTCTAGATTCTAATACCATGGGCTGACCAATCTAGCTGGGATTTTATTATGGCTTCCGTCAGTCCTTAAGGTAAATATTTGATTGGATATTTAATACTACCATCATAGTTCTACCTTCAGTCTAAAACATTAGAAAAAACTGAAAATATATGGTAATTGTGATTGTACTACCATCTATACACATATAGTGTAAGCAGTAGACTGGATACACCCTAACCCAATCTGTCTGTTGTGGAGCTAAATGGTAAGTGTGTTGTAAGAAGATGAGACTTAACAAGCTAGTATTTCTTTGATGCAAAGCAAAGCAAGACTACAACTTGTTAAAGCAACATAACATAAAGATAATTAAAAACAAAGAGAAATTCTCCATTATATAGCTGCCCTGGTTCCAGACGCTTGTGAGTCCAGTAAGTTCTAAGAGAATGTTAAATAACATTTATTGACACTATTTTTGCAACCCTCATTGTTGCAGAAATATTATTTTTTTGCAGTGACAACCAATTGGTGCAACAACACTTATTTACTCATTGAAGCACCAATTTTATTAAGATTGTTACTTGATGTACCTGCAAGTTTCTCACAAAGTGAAAACTCTATGGATTTAAGCAACCTTGAAGTGACAATTTGGCCACATTTGCTGATCCATAATTCACAAAAACTAGGCATCTATTTTGAATGATCATGCATTTTATTTACAATATTTTCTAATCTTAGAGGAAAAATTCTGATGTCTTACACTCACATGACTTTCTCTAGCTGCTCTACAAACAAACTTCTTACAAAAGATTATTCTTCTTTCTACACAATACTAATCAAGATAAACATTAGCAGAATATTCTTATAACTTAGTTCCTTATAAGTAGAAGGGAACTAAAAGAATGCACTATACTAAAGTGGAAGTCAAATGTTTTAAAAGCTGGGGTTATGCAATTGTCATAGCACATCATTTTTTTGCTTAGCCAGGAGCAGAACAAAAGAAAACCGGAGAATAACTACTTTACAATTGAAACTAATAACAAGGAATATCTCGAAAATGGTTCACTCCACAAAAATTGTATATGATATAAATTGTGTATTTTATGAGATCTACATTTCTTGTGTGGTAAGTTTTTGTCATTCTCTTATGGTTTACTAGTTATGCAAAATTCATCCAAAACAAACAGGTCTTTAGAAGCTATTCCCAAAAAATTCAAGATATTCATTTTATTTGCGATTGAAATACCTTTAATATGTGACATTTTAATCAAAATTATTAGAGCCATTTTTAAGAAAAACAAAATTTTCAAAAGGATTTCATGTAAAGGATAGTTTGGGATGGAGGGATTTTCTTGAAAATATTTGAGTTGCATACTTGGAAGATACCAAACTTAAATATAAAAAAAAAACACACACGCATGCATGCACGCACGCACACACACACACACACACACACACACACACACACACACACACACACACACACACACACACACCCACACACACACACACACACACACACCCACACCACACACACACACACACACACAGACCTTTTACCGAAACTGCTTTTTTTAGATAAAGGGGACCCTAAAACATTGATTTCCGGTGAAATCTCGGTATCGAATTTTTGGGTGGAATGCAATACCTTCTCTATACACTATGTACATAGCACGTATAGAAAAATTAATATCATGACAGTTATCCTCCAACCACTGTATAGTCCTGATTTGGCACCTTATTCCCCAAACTGAAAATCAAGTTGAAAGGTCATTGGTTCAGCACAATTGAAAGGATTCAAGAAGAAACACTTTGTGTGCTAAACACCCGCAAAGACTATGCCTTCCAGGATGCATTTGGAAAATGGCAGAATTGCTGGAAGTGGTGTATACGTTTTGAACGGAACTACTGTGAGGTTGGCGGCAGTCAATAACCTCAAAGTAAGTTTTTGACCAGATGGCAGCACCAGTCCTGAATATTTTGGATACCACCTCATGTTTCTAGTCATTGTTTCAATAGCTAAACCATAATAACAGTTTTCTCAAATAAAAGTCATAATTCATTTTTATTTTATTTAATTTCAGGCCATGCAAAGATATTTCAATGTCTTCACAAAGCAATTATCTCTTAAAATATTGTTCTTTTTATTTTTTGTTTTGTTGTTAAATCTCCTTTAATCCAGAACGTTGTATTGGATGATGAATGAAATTGGTGAAATTATGTTTAAATGAGCTCGGGGACCATGGAAGTCAAAGTTACTTAACATTTGTCTTCTCAAAATAAGGAGACACCCAGGAAAAAACCTTATTTGGGTAACTCACCCTAAACATGAATTGAAATTGAGATTTAATAAATGCCTTAATTTAGTGTATTCCTTTATCACTTTTGTGTAAGTAATAAGACCTCTTCTGCTAGTTTTGTCTCAATAAGCATGAAATGGATAGAAGAATAAGATTTTTTAAGATTAATTTGTTGCAAAATAGTTAGGGAAAGTTATGCGAGTGAAACAAATCACCTTTTTTATAAAGTACCTAAAGATTAGGTGCAGTTAATTTGTGGCAGTTAAATATTCCATTGTGTACATATATTGACAGCATATTCATGCAATTTACAAAGTGCTCCTTGATTGAAAATCTCTCATCAGTGTTGAATTCAATTTGAAAACGATTTTATTATAGCAATATGTATGTGTTTACATTATTATAACATAGTAATTTTGGATTCTCTCCAATTAAAAACCTATATTTTTGTGTTCTTTAAAAGTTAATATAGTGGCAGGAAATGAAAAAATTAAGATTGCTGAAAATTTGCTGTTTCTTCCTGCAGTTAGTTTAACATCAATGTAAACGATTTCAGCATTTTATTTTATACTTTCAGCTGAACAAGTGGAGTACCTTGCAAAAGAACATCACATCTATATGCTGTCTAACGGACGAGCAAATATGTACGGACTGACTGAGGCTAACATAGACCGAGTGGCAAAAGCAATTCACGAAGCAGTTATGAAGATTCCTTCTTGACACCAAAATAACCATGTTTAATTATATCCTCATAAGAGGAATATGCTAAAGATGCTAAAACATCATAAATTTTGTAATACTTTAAATAAATGTCTTAAATTATTTATATAAGTATATAAACAAATACATTTCTTAGAAAGATAAAAATGGATAAAATCTTAAACAGATAATAAAAACCCTTACCATCCTTCTGTTCCATTCAGTTCTCCACCCATGCTTCAGATATATACTTTTTAGTATATCTCTGCCATCCACTTAGCCAAACCTCACATTAATAGCAAAGTTGTAGAACTCTGATGGTGGACCAGGTTAACTTGTTTGCTAATTTTGAAATGAAAGGTTTGGGTGCAGTGAGTGCAATTAATGAAGAATTTCAACTTACAGTAGCAAGATTTGGCAGCAGATTTGTTGAATCAGGGCATAAAATTGCTCAGGTGTGTTTCTTATGTTCTTTGATGTTTCTAGTGGTATAGTGGTATATAGGGTGTTTCAAAATTACACCAAATGAAGATGTGGACCTTGCTGGCCATACCGTACATGATATGTGAATATAATTTTCAGCTCTAAATTCAGCACATACAAAAACTGCCATAAAATCACCATGGATTAGGCAAGAGAGATGCCGGTTGGTAGCAAAGGTCCCAGTGACATGGTGTAGGCGTGGTTTGATAGACATGCTGGCACAGCACAGGTCACCTTAGTAATGAAAAACATAGCATGTTAGTGTGGCGTATGACAACCGTTGTACCTTTGCTGCCTAATCCCAAATATGTACGATTTTTAAACACACATAAAACTTATTAAGAAAAATCAAGGCAAATTATGCACAAATACAGATATCCATCCTCATAACACAAGAATAAAAAATTACTTTCATGTTCAGATATGCAGAACAAACATTCTAAAAAATAATCTCACAAATTTAGGAATTAAACTACATAATAAACTACCAGCAAACGCGGGTTCAAACCCGGTGGAGGACGATGGATTTTTTCGGATGTAAAAATCCTTAGCATGGCCTCCTTCGGAAGGGAAGTAAAGCCGTTGGTCCCGTGTCATAGATTTACGGCACGTAAAAGGACCTCAAGCCTGATTGAGAGGCCTCTGAGCAAAATTAAGCGATCTTTCACACCCAATATAGAATGGGACGCTGAGAACCACAGCAGTTAAAGAGCGTCTATAAATAACATGCCATTTTTATTTTACCAGCAAACATGAAACAATTTAATAAAGAAGTCAAACTCTTTCTACTACAACATACCTTTTATTTAGTAAGTGAATATATGACAATTCAATTGTAAATAATATGCATTATAAACCTTGTATAAATATTGTGTAAATTGTATATAATTATTGTTCGTTGACGAAGCCCATATCATGTAACATGATCTATATGGTGAATAAAATTATTATTATTATTATTATTTAAATAGAAGAGTTTGAAAGTTGCAACACCAAGTTTCGGACAATAATTGACTCCTATCTTCGTTTGGTGTCATTTTGAAACGGCCTGTATATAGTTCTTTGATTACAATGGATTTTTTCGTTGCTATTTCTGAATCCTACGTTGTATGACTTTTTACTGTGTGTAAAGCAGGAACAGATAATTCCTCTAGTACTGTATTGGTGTGCAGCATTTTGTGTTTGAAACACGTAATCCACCGTTCATGGCTTATTATTATATATATATTCATAATTGGTATAATAATTGCTTTGACTCTTATATTAGTATTTGTTTCATGATATAATACTATGCACACACATTTTCTAGGGTGCTCGGCTCCCTAGAGAGGAATTTGATGTTCACTTTTATGTTTCCCTTTATGTAAAATTTGATTTGTTTCCTATCTTCATTAGGTATGTTTTGAGCAATTTCAGAAGTAGAGCATAGAGACTACATTTAGACACAATATACCATATATTATACCATGGTATCTAGTGGCTTCAATGGTAAGGTTTCATTCTGTCTGTAGATCTCAGAGTTCATACACGTGCATGCAAGCTGTGTTTTATTTGATAATTCATCTAATGTCCAGTTAATGAGATAATCTCTTCACTATATTGGCCAGGTGCCTCAAAGAAAGAAATTTTCTATGGTTGATAACACTGCAGAAATAGAGTAGTCAAGCTATCTCTTCTTCGACCCCAGCCCTCTAACTTCACCGTAAAAAAAAGGCACATGCATAAGATTCTCATAGGTTTGGTGATCATATCTAAAATACAGCAAAAAATAATGACAAATATTATAGTACTAACGTGGTAAAACAACAACCTTTTTAACTTAGTCAACACCATTAAAAATATATTATGCTGGGAGTAAGAGCCTTAATTTGTGTCGAAAAACTTTCACACTTATAGCAGTGAACATGAACAGGTATCTTGGCAATCAATTGGTAGGTATCTAATATAATTTGAAAGAAAGCTGTCTCTTTAGTAACTGCCATATTCACTTGCAAGGTAAACAAAAACATAAAAGTGTAATAACGAAAAGCTTGCATACATGAAAGCAGGAAATATTTCATTGTACTATGTGCTATTATGTTTGCATATTTTTCATTACAGAGCTTTTAGTTTATATTTTTATTCTGCTAAGAGTAAAGTACAAATTATTATTTTTAATAATAATAGTAATAGTAATAGTAGTAATAATAATGATAATAATAAATGCAAAGCACTAAACAGTAAGAACATATAGTACACATTAATAATCACTATGAATAGTAAACAATATACCTAAGTGAATAATATATGTAAAGCATTAAACAAAAAGAAAATTACAAGTAAAGCTATAAAGTCACTTAAAGTGTGAAACGGTGAGGAAATAAATATGTAACACAACAACTTTGGAGTATTTAAACGGCCAAATACTACACTTCGCAGAATTTTAGCAGTTTTTATTTCTACAAGGTCTGACGTTGCATGACATTAGCCATAACACATCAATATCTGAAACAACATTACCAAATAAAATGCATAGAGGTAGAGAAAATATTGTATTCCACCCAATAATTCTCTACCGAGATTTTCGCCACAAATATACGTTTTGAGAACCCCTGAATTTAATACAAAGATTTTTAGAAAAAGATCCCTTATGTGTATATGTATGTTTGTGTCTGCTAGCTTAAAAACGAAAAGTTCGTTAATTACCAAAATTGAAAGAACGCAGTACCAAGATTTTCAAAAAATTTCCCCACCCCATACTGCTGTTTAAATGGAAACATTTTCGAAAATTGAATTTCTCAAAGATGGCTTATGATTTTGACAAAAAATGTGAGGCCAACCGAGGTAATTGGAAATTACCTCTAAAATTATATCGTTAGAATAAAACCTGCCTAAAAGGTATTCCACATAAAGCAAAATTTGAATTCATATCATAAATAACATATATTGCAATCCATTATTCAACTTATATATAACTGCTCCTTGACTTAGAATATTAATTAATTTTATATCCAGGAAATTGCCTAAAACTATATTCTTAAACCGCTGCTAAACGATATCGCGAATGAACACCATAACAGGACAAACGAAGGCCTTTGCGTTACTTCCTTGCAGTCCAAGCAATACAGTCTCGAAGGCTCATAATTGCGGATCAGCGAAAAGTCGTCTACTAGAACTTTCTGGCCGGGGCTTCTGGAGTAAGGAGCTAGCGCGCGACCGGTCGGCGGTCTAAAAGGTTAGCCTTATGAGTGACTAACGTTAAAGCATTGAAATTAACAATCAGTGATACAGATGTGTTGTGTAGCAACTGTGTGAAGTTAGTGTTTCGAGTGTAAAGTGTTATGCTACGTGGAGTGCCTTAGACAAATAAAGTTAGTTTAGCAGAGCCTGATGTTCTCATTTATTACACGTCGGAGTGGGATTTAAACGCCGCGATGGAGTGACTACTTCAACAAATATAAGTAAAATGTTGACTATAAACTCTGAAATGATGTGTAAATTAAGAATGTAAATTCCGGAATGGAAAATGAAATAACGGCAGTGAATTCAATGCAGAAATCGGAAATAAAGACTGATATTAAGAGTGTAAAGGAAGAAATGAAAACAGAAGGCGGAGCTATCCACCAAAATTTACGAATAACTGGCCGACGTGAAGGATCTCGGTCAACGTATTCACACCCTGGAGGACCTCGGAAGCGTTCTGAAAGGAAGAATTGATGGCGGCGCCAAGGAAATGAATACCATTTATAGAAGAAATGCTTAACGGAAAACTTAGGGACCTGATGCGATTCATCAAGCCACCGAAGAACGACGCTTTACCGTCGCTATTATTTATATTATTTATTAGTTTGTCAACCATTCCACTTAGATATTCCTATTTATTGCTTTAATTGTTCCAATACTTATTCTTTTCTCAAATGGGAGGAGTTATTCGTGTTTCTTTTTGATCCCCTGGCCATGCATATAACACCGAACTTCAACGCCATCACATAGCGACTAGATCTTTACAATTTCAATAACACTTTAGCCTATTCTGGCCAGAGATGCGTGGTCTTAAGATCATATACCAATGTCATACTCCTCCTTTCTTCCTCTAGCTTCGTGTGATGGGGATGGTTGGACATTACGGCACACGGCTAGTGGTAGACATACGGAGGGTCTTCAGTAACTAAATTATAGCATTGCAGATAGGCCACAGTGGGTCATTTATTTCTTCCAGCATGACCACTGAGAGTAAGGGATGAGGGGGAGATCTGAAAAGTGACCAGATCCGGAAGACAATGTGCGGTAAAAAGGACGAGATCCATAACTATTCCATATGAAGTTAATCCTAGCATTGCCTAATCCCCGTGCTCCTGGGAGTCCCATAGCAATCAAGAAGCTATCAGAAAAAGGCCCAGCAGGCCCACCAACTGCCAGGGAGAAGTCTTTTCCAAAGCGCAAGTCAACCTACCGCAACGTGAAACAGATGAAAGGCAATGAGGAGGAAGGAAATTCGTGGTAGAAAGGGAACCACCCCAGAATTGCCTGTCGACCCGAAATAAGTACCAAAAATCCATGGTCAGAGTGGCCGGCCCATCGGGAGGTGAACCCGGAATCTTCTAAATGCGAGTCACACGCACCGCGGAGCCATTCGCGACATTATGCCTAACAGACCACCTCATTGAAGGGCAAAGCAGGGAAATATACCTGGTCTACCTCGGTGACAACCCTACTATATTCGAATAAGTAATTAAAGCATGCTGTAGGCTTGTATGTAGTATTCATATTAACTAACTTTTAGCTGTTAATAGGGAAAATCGGATATTTAGCATCACATTATTCCAAAATACACTCTCCCTTTCTCCCTATCAATTAACACTTCACAAATAACTGTCCCCAAGACCGCGGGTTCAAACCCGACAGAGGGCAATGACCTTTTCCAGACGTAAAAATCCTTGGGAAAGGTAGTAAAACGATGATCCCGGTCCTAGATTTTCGGCACGTAAAAGAACTTCAAGCCTGATAAAGAGACCTGTTAGCAGAATTAAGCCATATTTCACCTCCAATATAAAATGGGATGCTGAAAATCACAACAGCTAAATAAACAGCGGTCATAAATTCAACTCAATTTGCAATATTACAGATAACTTTTGTATATTATACTAGTTATATAAAACGTATTTTCTATTCATTTCACGTTAATCAAGGTTAAACAAATGTCGTAGTACCTTTCATCTACTTTGTAGTCGGTCTGAATTAGCGCCAGTGAAATACTTTGTAAACGAGCGTGTACATACCTCTTTGAAGTTTTATGATGCGCCGGATATGCTCGTCTATGTAGAACACACACATTTGACTCTCACTCAGGGAAGAAAGAGTGACTGGGGTATGTCACACTGGGCTTCTGAATTAGTACTTTTTATTCACCTTTGTTACTTGTTGAGGCGCTAATCCTACGAGTGACTCCCGACATAATAGTTCTTGAAGACGTAGAAATATATGTTTAATAACTAGTGTTATTTTCTTCTATAAACTAAGTTCTCGTTTTCTACTGTTCTACTTCCCTATTACGCGACATATCAGCTCATGTGATAACTGCAATGTTTCGCGTACGAATATCACATACTCGAGCACTAACACTGCCGCATCCATGTACGTACAACGTACAGCCTATCGCGTACCGCGTATAGCATAACAAGCATAACAAGCCTAATTTCTTGAAAGCGCACCGCTTATATACCTAACATATCCAGTCTTAGAGCTCATTCCTGATTGGTTGAAAAGATGCGCGAAAATAACGTTGTCACGTGATTAAATTTGGAAGTTCTTTGTATTAGACTCACGTGACCCCTCTTTATAATGGAAAAGTCCCGAGCTGCTAACTTTTACGGAAGAGAGCTTTCTATAAAACTCCCTGTTACTTATGTCTCTAATGCGCTAAAATCTTGCTCTTACAAAAGCATTTGTGTTGCAGGATTAACAATGGGTGGCGTGTACAATAGCAACTTCTCACCCTAACGTTTTGTGTTCTGCAATCTGCTCAGTTTTGCCTGCTGAAGCAGATATATTTTCTATGTTAAACCTATGCAATGTGATAATTAAATTAATAAAATATAAGGCGTACTAATATACTGTTGCAAAAAATGTCCAGTAATTATATTAAATTTGGGCAATACAGTCTTGGTTACATACAAGTAGAAGAAACACTCAACTGTTTGCCTACATTGCAAGTCGAATTATAATCCAATGAGAGTTAGTGTAAAAACATCTGATGTGTTCCATTCGCATGAATTTCTCTACAACTCTGCAACAAGTTATTGTTAAAAAGCTTATGCTTCCATTTACTTCCTGCTAATCGAGAAAAATTAGCAGAAATAGTATTTTTACTTGCTTCCTTGTAAGTAGAAGCGAAATAAGCGAGAACCATAGGTTAAAGTGATAGTCAAAAGCTAGTTGCTATGTTACTGAAGTTCCTTTGTTTGTATGGACACGAGTTCACAAAGTCCTGTATGAGAAAAGTATGCTTTTTATAGCTAAAACCAAAAACAAGGAATATCTCAAAAACAATCAACTCCACGAAAAAATGTATGTAACATAAATTGCGTGTTTTAAAGGGCTCTATATGTGTTGTGTGGTAAGTTTTTGTCCATCTCTTACGGTTTAGCAGTTATGCAAAATTCCGTAAAATTGACCCAGAATAAAGTAGTCTTCAGAGACTATTCCCTGAAAATTCAAAATATATATTTTATTTGTCAGGTAAATATCTTTAATATATGATACTTTAATTAAATTGTTAGAGCCATTTTTTAGAAAATCAAAATGTTCGAAAAAAGTTCCATGTAAAGGGTAGTTTGGGGTGGGGAGATTTTTCTCAAAATCTTCGTGTCGCATCCCTGGAAGATACTAAACTTAAATTCCAAGTTTGGTATTTTACCGAATTTTTGTTTTTGAGGTATCGTGTTCACAGACATACGGACACACGGACACACACACGGACCTTTTTCTGAAAATACTTTTTTTTTTGTATATAGGGGACCCTAAAACACATATTTCCGGTGAAATCTCGGTATCGAATTTTTTGGTGGAGTGCAATACCTTCTCTATACACTATGTACATAGTACGTATAGAGAAAGTAAAAATAAGAATTAACAAAACATATTTCCACTTAAAGGACTTTTTGAGAAGAATGGAAACCATCCAAAACCCTTAACCCTTCTGATTTTAAATATTAAGGTTCGTATTTAAAACTATTATCATAACTAAAAATAAAATTGCAACAATAAATGGAAGAACAAAATGGAATACAAAGAACGATTTAAGGTTGTGTTATCAGCATTGAAAAACGAAATATAAAACATACCAATATTGTAACAATCCAAATAAATTAAAACGTCCGGTATCTTGTTAATATTAGAACAACAACAACAACAATAATTGAAAAAAGAGCCCGGGCAGGGGGGTGAACAGTATACCCGCCCATTTCAGCAAGCCTTGCTCGAATCATACGATAAATAATTTCGGAGTAAATGAACGTCTTAGTTAAGTTTAAACTGAAATGCCTACTTTCTAGACACATCTTCCAATACACCTATTTTTACTTTCTCCATACGCACTATGTAAATAGTGTATAGAGAAAGTATTGCACTCCACCAAAATTTCGATACCGAGATTTCACCGGAAATATATGTTTTAGGGTCCCCAATACCCAAAAAAAGCATTTTCACAAAAAGATCCGTGTGTGTGTGTGTGTGTGTGTGTGTGTGTGTGTGTGTGTGTGTGTGTGTCCGTGTCCGTGTGTCCGTGTGTCTGTGAACACGATAACTCAACAACGAAAAGTTGGTAAAATACCAAACTTGGTATTTAAGTTTGGTATCTTCCAGGGATGCGACACGAAGTTTTTGAGAAAAATCCCCCCACCCCCAACTACCCTTTACATGGAATTTTTTTCGAAAATTTTGATTTTTTCAAAAATGGCTCTAACAAGTTTGATTGAAATATCGTATATTAAAGCTGTTTACCTGACAAATCAACTGTATATCTTGAATTTTTTGGGAATAGCCTCTGAAGAGTAGTTTATTCTGAATGAATTTTACTAAATTTTGAATAACTGCTAAACCGTAAGAGATGGACAAAAACTTTCTGCACAAAAAATGTAGAGCACATTAAAACACACAATCTATGTTATATACATTTTTTTCGTGGAGTTCGTCGTTTTTGTAACATTCCTTATTTTTGGTTTCTGCTATGAAAAACGTATACTTTTCTCATACTGGAACTTGTCAACTCCTATCCATATAAACAAAGGAACTTCATTGACATAGCAACCAGCTTTTGACTATCACTTTAACCTACGGTTGTCCCTTATTTCGGTTCTACTTACAAGGTTGCGAGTAATAAGACTATTTCTGCTAATTTTTTCTGATTAGCATAAAGTAAATAGAAGTATAAGCTTTTTAAGAATTATTTGTTGCCTACCGCCCATCCACTATGCACAGAAAAGATTCTTGCATGTGTTTCCAGTGAAATCTCGGTTCATATTTTTTGGTTTGAATAAGGTATTTATATATTTTGGGAACATTAAGAGATAGCAAAAGTAAACTAAGGTGCCTACTTGACAGGTATTCCTGGAAAACGAGTTTAGATAGCCTGGAAACCTTACAAGCCCTTATAGAGGTCAAAATGACATCCAAATTGCTAAAGCAATACCAAAGGTCATTGACCTGTTGTCAGGTTACTCTTGTTTGGGTTCCTGGGTATGCAGGCATTAGAGGTATGAGATGGCGAACATGTTGGTTTAGAGGGATTTGTCTTGACATTTGGAGAAAACAAATTACAGCCCATAATTTTATTCTAGGTAAACTAAGCGAGCTTCTTTTTACGTTAACTAAAATCAGGCTCAGAGGAGCTAAATCACAACACTTCTAGAAGACATCTATATGCAATTGTACTTACTGAACACTCTTTATGTAAGAATTGTGCGAAGGATTTTAGAAACATATTCTATGTGAATGCGAAGGACACACTAATAATAGATATGCAACCCTATACTCCCTTTTTGTGAAGTCTGAGCATGATGGTCCTTGGCTGATAACAAGGACCATTAACTTTGAGTAAAAGTCTAGAATAATAAGCGCAAATAGCTCGAAGATCCTAGAGCATGGTTTCTTTACTTATTTCATTCAGGTTCAATAATAATAATATTAATAATAATAATTTAAAAAATCAAGGTGTCTGTTTCCGATACAAAGTACTAATTTGATGATCACCGTCTGCCGTAACCAAGCGATAGCGTCAAAGGAAATCGCAAAACACGGTTCAAAGAATGTCAACTGTGCGGCGTTCCCCTTACTCCTCGTTATCTCTGATTATTTTTTATATTTTAATTATGCTTTTAGCAGATTACTTACATTTGTTCCAGCTAATTGAGTTCGTTGGTCGAGCAACTATCTCTTACGATACGGTAAAATAACTATTTTAGAGATAACACCTTTGTAGCTTTTAGTTTAATCAATTTATTTAAACTACTACCAAAAGATTTCTATGCAGTCAGCTGAAACTCTATTACGCGTTCACTGACGAGAAACTTAGATTTCGCGTTTCACGTTCCTTACGTAAATAATTAATCTTTAAGACCGAACTACTGTGGAACACAACTGAATATATTGCTACCTAAAGATGAACTGTGTTGAGAGCTGCGTCTCTATAGAACATATTCAAATACCCCTGTTCTGCTTAAGCAAAAAACTGTGCTCTAATTGGCTAGTCTTCCCGCTTTCAGTAGCGTCTCTTCTCATGAACCAATTAAAACTATCCTAGTAGGTATCTCATTTAGGCTGCTAGCTCCCCAGTAACTTTCTAATTTTTGTTATCTCGCCACCCTTTCTAAGGCTTTTGAAGTCTTTTTAACTGAAAGGCGTTCTTTTAGACGTTTCTCCCAGCTATTGTTCACAAGATCCTTGCGAGAAATTTCTCTTTTATACAATGTAAAATGTCACCTATATCATCTCTCTTATAAGTAAGCTTATGGTAATATATTCTAATAATATAATCTTTATCTATATTACATACTTTACTTAATTATATTGCTTGTTGATTATTTACACCTTCTTCAGTCATTAGTACTGCCTCAACTGGGCAATTGGTACTGCCTCAACAAAGAAATCGTTATTTCGATATGGTTTTACACCTAATGTTTCTTAGCCACTCTTTAATAAGGAAGTAAGTATACCGCTAACGCATTAACGCTTCGGTAAGACACCGCTGACAAATCTGTTGTGGACCAATGGCCACAATTTTCTACACAGTAGAATAGGCTGTTCTACCTGGACTGATCTGAGTCAGAATACTCCCGTGCACTAAACCACAGACCTCGAAGACCGACGGAAGGATGAATGTGAATAGCTCTTATGGGGAATACTTTACAACATACCTTTGACACAAGGAGGCGAGAAATGTTTCTAAGTGCGAGGATTCACCAAATAATAATAATAATAATAATAATAATAATCTATATATATATATAAAATGAATTGCTGTTCGTTAGTCTCGCTAAAACTCAAGAACGGCTGGACGGGTTTGGCTAATTTTGGTCTTGAATTATTTGTGGAAGTCCAGAGAAGGTTTAAAAGGTGAATAAATATAAAAATGCTCGGAATTAAATAAAAACAACAATTTTGTTTTTACTTTGATGTGTCGTTTAGAAATCCAATTGAAGGAATAGTTTAAAATGAATAACTAATTAGAATTTTTATATCTTTCTAACTAAATATTTATTCCCAGGAGGTAAAAAATAAACTTACTTTTAGTTAACTTCAGTTGGTAGATTAATTACGTTGTTAACTATCTATCAGATTATTTGTATGTAGATTGATAAATCTTAAGTTTTGTCACAAATTAAATTTCTCAACTCAACCATAATATTTGACATTTTGCTAAGTGCGCAGGAACTTTTCTCGCTTTGATTAATTACAATTTACGATGCCGAGGAGAAAACTATCTGATTTTCGTCGTCCCAGTCAATCAAATGTGCGAAGAGCTACCTCACTGATGACCAGAGAGAGACAGATCAAGAAAATAGTCGTATTGCCATGTCAGAATTGCGTTCTTTAGTGAGTGACAATCAAGTAGATAGGCTTAGAATGCAACGAGTTCGTGCACATCAAACACAACAGCGAGCACGACATAATGAAAGTGAGCGATTCCGCAGAAGCAGTGCTCCTGTGATTCTGGAACGAGCTGCTTTCCACAATGATCCGGCAATAGATTATTGTGCCAACAAATCGGTAACAATTGGGGAAATGACAATAACTTGTAAGTATTGTAAGGCGTTAAAATACAGCGATGAATCTACTGGATTGTGTTTTGCTGGAGGCAAAGTAAAATTGCCAATTGGTCCCACCACCAGATACTTTACGCTCTTTAGTTTCTGGGATTGGAAATGATTCTAAGCACTTCTTGGCCAACATTCAGAAATACAACAGCTGTTTCCAGATGACATCGTTTGGCGCTACACATATTATACAGGACAATTTCATGCTCACTTTTGAGGTATTATACCATAGTATTTTTTTTATAATATTCAAGTTTGTATAAAAATATATATCGGAAATAATTATTGGACAAATCTTTAAAAATTACAGATACAAGGACAAATTTATCACTTACTGGGGGCGCTGTTACCACTACCAGATACAGATCATCAATTTTTACAAATTTATTTTATGGGCAATTCAGATGCGGAAGTTGATAAGCGTTGTGCTCACAATCCAACAGTGAAGAGAACAACTGCCCATGAATTACAAATGTTTCTTCATCAGAACAACAATTTAGTAAACATGTTCAAAATAGCATTGGATCGGATGCCATATGACAGCCATAATATTCTCATTCGAGCTGACAAAAACCTGTCGGTGAACACACAAGGAGGTTTAATTCACCCACCATTGACGAAGTGACTGTTGTCGTTGTGGGAGAAAATTTACAATCTAGAGATATTGTGCTTCATCGTCGGAATAATGATGTAAAACGTGCATCTGAAACACACAAGACTTATGATGCGTTACAATATCCTTTGATCTTCTGGCAGGGAGAAGATGGTTAACATGTTAATATCAAAATGGTAAATCAAGTAACAGGTAACTAGATTAAACACGATTAAATAATATTTTTAAATTCAATTCATCTAACCAACAAATTAGAAATGTATCATTTTTTATTGCAGCTGCTGAAACGTACAAAAAAGTTGGTGCTATGAATTTCTATTCATACAGATTCATGATCCGTGAAGATGAAGTAAATCATATTTTGATGTGTCGACGACTTTTTCATCAGTTTGCAGTTTACATGTATGTCAAAATTGAAACTGAACGACTGACATACATTCGTTTGAACCAACGACACCTTCGATCAGAGGAGTGCATTCATCTCCGCGATGCTATAAATGCCGATGGCAATGTGAATAATGTCGGAAGAATGACAATTTTGCCAGCCACTTATAAATGAAGCCCGCGCCACTTGCACGAATATGCTCAGGATACTATGCCATATGTTAGGCATTACATTTTAGTCTGGTTAGTGGACAAAATAAGGCCAGATGAGATTGACTCCATAATTTCTGCTGAAATTCCTGATGAAACAGTTGACCCAAAATTGCATGCAGTAGTTACCAAACACATGATACAGACCTTGCGGAGTTTTCAACTACAATTCACCCTGTATGGTTGACGGCAAGCGTTCTAAGCGATACCCAAGAGACCGGATTGCTGAAACCATAACGGGAAATTATGGATACCCATTGTTTCGTCGGCGATCAGTTGCGGACAATGGGCGATCGGTCGTTGTGAAGGTAAGAGGACAAAATGTTGATGTAGGCAATTGTTGGATTGTGCCATACTCGCCAATATTGTCCAAAGCTTTTGAGACTCACATCAATGTGGAATACTGTAACTCTGTGAAGTCGATAAAGTACATATGTTACAAAGGTAGCGGTATCGCTGTCTTCGCTGTAACCAATACAAATGACGAAGTATCACTGTTCCAGATGGGTCGCAATGTAAGTAGCAACGAAGCAATTTGGCGTATCTTTTCATTTGCGAACAATGAAAGACACCCTACAGTAGTCCATTTGGCAGTCCATTTAGAAAATGGCCAACGAGTTTATTTTAATGCATCGAACGCGGCAGACAGAGCGGCACGTCGACAACATTAACAAGTTTCTTCACAGTCTGTCAAACTGATCATTTTGCTCGCACTTTGCTGTATACAGACATGCCACGCTATTACACATGGAATGCATCATCGAAATCGTTTCAGCGTCGAAAACAAGGAATACCAGTTGAAGGACATCCAAATGTATTTGCTTCAGACGCTCTGGGTCGCATCTACACAGTACATCCAAATAACGATGAATGTTATTATTTGCGGTTGTTGTTGGTGAATGTTCCTGGTCCGACATCGTTTAAACAACTGAGAGCAGTTAATGGGCAGCTGTGTACGACTTACCGTGAGGCATGTCAACTATTACATTTACTCGAGAACGATTCGCACTGGGATGATACGCTCAAGGATTCCGTAACAGTAATTCATAATTCATTGGTTTGGAATTTAGTGAGAGGCGAATGATCTAATCACTCGGCCACGGCACGCTCAAGTTTAGAGTGGGCGGTCGAAAAAAAATCGAACCCGCGAGCTTCTGAATCCGAACCTCACACATTTCTTAGAACCAATCGCTAGTGAAGCCAGTTTAAATATCACAAAATTTATTACGTGTAAGCAACTGGTTTTAACAGATAGCGAGTTTCGTTTACACGAAGCAAGTACATTTACTGTTATCACATATATCAGGTTTATAAACGTCCTTGTATTGTCTGAATTATCAGGTTAATTACACGAAATGTGTACAGGTTAGAATGGAGTGATGGAAACTCTATTATGCTGATTAGGATGTCACGTGCTGCAGCGCGTGTGGCTAGAAACGCCCTCTTATCTGCAAAACGAGACCTTATACAGCATGGCTATTAGCGTTGCCGGCTTTTATGTGACTTTTAGTTTCCATGTACTTATCGTATGATTCGCATCGTTTAAGTATGTTCACTAGCGTGCAGCAGGCTCGTCCAACTCCAATTGTGGCCGCGAGGGAGGCCTACGATGTCGATCTTACTAAAGATAAAGTTGACCTGATTGCCGGGGGTAAGTTGTTTCTAGTTTGGCTTTGACCATCTATGAGTATGAAACAATTGAAAATATGTAGTACAGCTATTATCTACAGAAACATATTTTGAAATCTGGAAGTTGGTTGTCTATAAGAGCTCTCCGTGAGCTGTGGTATCAACTGTGAAAATTTCTATTTTTCATGGAATTGTATTATAGATAACTATAATTTGTGCTTTTCTTTTCTATAACTACCCACACATTTTCCATTCAAAGATTTTAAAAGGGATTATATATAGTTGTAGATAATACTATAAGTATATAAACCAATGTTTTAAATTTTCTTTAAATCGAATTTTGGGCTATGCATATCATTTTTTAATATGAAAAATTTTAAAGCCACAAATGAGTATTCAATCGGTCCTTAAATAAAGAACCAAATTTAACGTTAAACTTCGTTTTGTTTTCATTTTTGCTCTTTTCACTAGTACAATTTGCTATAGATGTATACAGGAATATACATAAATCCGTACGTACTACACCAATGTTAGGATAAACACACAATTTTTACTTTCCCTATAGGCACTATGTACATAGTGTATAGAGAAAGTATTGCACTCCACCCAAAAATTCGATACCGAGATTTCATCGGAAATATATGTTTTAGGGTCTCCAATATGCAAAAAAAGCATTTTCACAAAAAGGTCCGTGTGTGTGTGTGTGTGTGTCCGTGTGTCCGTGTGTCTGTGAACACGATAACTCAAAAACGAAAAGTCAGTAAAATACCAAACTTGGCATTTAAGTTGACTATCTTCCAGAGATGCGACACGAAGATTTTGAGAAAAATCTCCCCACCCCCAACTACCCTTTACATGAAACTTTTTTTCGAAATTTTTGATTTTCTTAAAAATAGCTCTAACCATTTTGATTAAAATTTCGTATATTAAAGATTCTTACCTGACAAATAAAATGTATATCTTGAATTTTCTGGGAATAGCCTCTGAAGAGCAGTTTATTCTGGATGAATTTTACTGAATTTTGAATAACTGCTAAACCGTAAGAGGTGGACAAAACCTTACTACACAAAAAATGTAGAGCACATTAAAGCACACAATTTATGTTATATACATTTTTTTCGTGGAGTTCGTCGTTTTTGAGACATTCCTTATTTTTGGTTTCTACTATGAAAAACGTATGCTTTTCTCATACAGGAACTGTCAACTCCTATCCATATAAATAAAGGAACTTCTTTGACATATCAACCAGCTTTTGACTATCACTTTTACCTATGGTAGTCCCTTATTTCGCTTCTATTTACAAGGAAGCAAGTAATAAGACTATTTCTACTATTTTTTTCTGATTAGCATAAAGTAAATAGAAGTATAAGCTTTTTAAGAATAGTTTGTTGCAGGGATATAGAGAAAGTCATGTGAATGGTGCACATCAGATTTTTATGGAGTGTTTTTATAGACACAGCAATGACATTTATTTATCTGAGTTGTTCACATTCATATAGCATCGAAGGTGAATGTGTTCGTTGTTGAATTCATCCTTTATGTCGTCCGAGTAAGTCGCTCTTAAAGTTTGAGCCCGTTGCATAATTTGTTTTATATAATAAAGTCTAACTCATAGAGTTTATTAAGAAAACAAAAATTAGCAAGCAATCCTTTATACTCATAACATCTACGTTTCAGTCTGTCAATAATAACATTGTTTTCTCTCTGCACAAAACGTAAAATTACCTACCCTGTTGCAACTTACGTCTACGTTTCCTGGTGCTGTCGTAATTGTATGCATCGTCATCACGGGGGTTCATGCGTTTTCCTCGTAAAGATCAAATATCCTCTTTTGCATCTAAGATATGTTTACTAATAAAATGCAAAAATTGATGACAACTTCTAATTCCAGCCTAACAGATTGTAACGTTTGCTTACACTATTAAACCTTTCTAAAACATCATTCCACAATAATGCAGTAGAGCATGCCTCCAACTTTTGAAGTGAATCATGAAGTCCTTCAGCTTTAGAACGAGTGTCTATGGTTTCTCTCTGTCGTCGTCAATTACAGTTAGGGTTGATTGAATCAACCTATATATGATGCGATTGGATTGGCATTTTTCGTCGCAATCCTGACGAGTTTTTGCGTTGACACATAACTCTGGATGAAACACGGATACACAACTACACTCCAGAGACACAAGTACAGTCGAAAAGTGGGTTTTTAAAGGCAAACCGGCTCCGAAGAAGGCAAAAGCGGTGAAATCTTCAGACAGGGTGATGGCCTCGGTGTTTAGGACGCGGAATCATTTACTTTGATTACTTACAGAAAGTAAGAACGGTAGATGCGGAGTATTATGCTTCGTTATTGCACCAGTTGAACGGAGAAATCAAGAAAAAACGCCAAGGCAAGGGAAAGGATTCTCTTCCATCAAGACACAGTTTCGATGGCGAAAATTGTAGAATAAAGTTCGATTACTGCAATATCCACCGTATTTATCAGATTTGGCCCCCAATAGTATTTTTTTTATTTCCAAACTCGAAAAAGTGTCTCGGCGGAAAACAATTCACGTCTAACGAAGAGGTCAGGCAGGCCTCTTGGGTTTGATCCCAAGCGGCCGCATGTGGGATTTGTGGTGGACAAAGCGGTGCAGAGGTGGATTTTCTGATTTCCCACGCCATCGGATTCCACCGGTGCTCCATCTTCGTCCCATGTATCCTCAGTATAATCGCCTACAGTGCCATAGAAGTAAAAGCGGACGTTAAACACTAGATTAAAAAGCAAAACAAACAAAACAAAAACGAAGAGGTTGATGATATAATTTTTGGTTTCAGCTTTAAAAAAGTATACTTTTCTCATACAGGAATTTGTCAACACCTGTCCATACACACAAAGGAACTTCAGTCACATAGCAACCAGCTTTTGACAATCACTTAAACTTATTTCCCTTCTACTTATAAGGAAGCAAGTAGTAAGACTATTTCTGCTATTTTTTTCTCGATTAGCATGAAGTAAAAAGAGGCATAAGCTTTTTAACAATAATTTGTTGCAGATATGTAGAAAAAGCCATGTGAATGGAACGCATCAGATTTTTTTCTTGCTAACGTTGTTGTAATTGCACATTCATTGTTCATTGGAATTTTCATGTTCTTTCACACGTTGACTTGTTTTTCATTGTAATGTTATGTTGCTAAGGTAAGATGTCTTATCAAAGAGCCTATAGGGAGCACAATAAACTGCGCATTTACTTTTAGAAAACACTAACCAGGATCTAGACGCAGTTTAACCATTAATTGAAGTTTGGCTGAATAGTGATTGCCTAATGCTTAACATTTTCCGCGATATTTTTTGTATTACGTGATGTCTTAATATGTAGTCTCATGTTGCATCGTTTAATAGCCATTTAGCGGGTTCATTACATGACGTAACAAATTCACTATCTTCATATCCTCTTGAATCACATCCACCTACTGAAATTATTGCTATCGTCACCCTTATCACACATTTCTTTTCTTTTTTGAGCAATTTTGCAGAAAAAGACTGTTTAACTTTTTACATTTTCCAATTAACCCCCCCCCCTTTTTTTTGCTTTACTTTAGCATTTTTTCTATATTGTGAGCCACTTACATTTTTATGCGATACAGTTCACTCATTTGGAAGTTTTCTTTTTGATAGTGTTTAACGCCCGCTTTTACTATGTCGCTGTCCGTTATGCGTTCATATACCCAAGGTCACGGGTTCAAACCCGGCGGAGGACGATGGATTTTTTCGGGCGTAAAATCCTTAGCATGGCTTCCTTCGGAAGGGAAGTAAAGCCCTTGGTCCCGTGTCGTAGATTTATGGCACGTAAAAGAACCTCAAGCCTGATAGAGAGGCCTCTGAGCAAAAGTAAGCGGTCTTCCATGCCCAATTAAAATGGGACGCTGAGAACCACAGCAGTTAAAGCGCGTCCATAAATAACACGCCATTTACATTTTTCGTTATGCGCCAACATGTCGCCGTTCTTTTGTCCACTGCGGAGTCTGTCGGGAATAGCACCCGTGAAATACTCTATAAACAAACGTGTACATACCTCTGAAAAGTCCTTTGATGCACCGGCGCAGCTCGTTCTTGTAGAGCACGAGTTTGACTCTAACTCAGGGGGAGAAAGAATGTCTAGGGTATGTAACACGGGGTAGACTAAAAAATAGAAGTACTTCACTTTAGGTTCCACTGAATTAATGTTTTTATTAGCCTTTGTTGATCGTCGAGGCACCAATCCTATGAGCGACCCTGACATAATAATTCTAGAAATATTAATAACTAGTGCTATTTTCTGCTGGTTGCTAAGTTCTTGTTTTCGACGGTCATCATTAATTCTACGTACTTTCATATTACGCGACTAACCAACTCGTGCGATAACTACAATATTAAATACACATACTTCGGCATTTCAGGTACAAAACCTATAGCGTACCGCGTTCAGCATCACGCGCCTCACACGAAGAATAAACAACAACAACGACAATAACAATAACCTAAATCCTTGTAAGCGCATCGCTTAAATACCTAAAATCTCCAATATTGAACTCATTCCTAATTGGCTGAAAAGAAGAGCGAAAGTGACGCTGTCACGTGATTCATTTTGTAAGTTCTTTGTATTCAACTCACGTGACTGCTCTTTATAATGGAAAAGTCCCGTGCTGCTAACCTTTAGGGCACAAACATCTCTCTAAAATTTACCCTGTTACTTATGTCTCTGATGCGCTAAAAATCTTGCTCTACAAAGGCAATTGTGTTACTAACTTTAACAAAGAAAGTAGCCTTGGCGATCACAATGCCAATTTCTTCGCCTTAAGGTTTTGTATTCTACAATCTGCTCAGTCTTGGCTGCTGAAGCAGATATTTCAGATATGAAACCTATGCAAAAATATTAATTAAACTCATAAAATACACAACGGGCTAATATACTGTTGCAACTACTAGGGCAACGCAGGCGATGGCACTGATGTTACAAGGAATGAAGATGTACGAGTAGTATGTGACGGCGGGGAAAACCGCACCTGCGCCACTTTGTCCATCACAAGCGGTCGCTTGAGGTTGAACCTGGGTCGCCTAGTTGCGGTTTACGAAACGAGCACTTACAATTTCTTATATCCTCTATGCTAACAACCGTTCACTATCTAAGTCCATTGAATGAAATGAAATGGCGTTTTATTTATGTTCTTTAACTGCTGCGGTTCTCAGCGTCCCATTCTATGCTGGGTGTGAAATTTTGCTCAGAGGCCTCTCTATCAGACTTGAGGTTTTTGTTGACGTGCCCTAAATCTACGATACGACTTTACTTCCTTTCCGAAGGAACCCATGCTAAGGATTTTTACGTCCGAAAAAATCCATCGTCCTGCGCCAGGTTTGAACTTAGCATGGTAACCATTACACCACGGGGGATGACTGTTCATTGAATACTAAAATATACCTAACAGTCCGAAATATATTCAAACATTCATTGTTGAAACAAAATTGATTTCTGAAAGGCTGGATATGATTTATTTTTAAGCTATTAACGCGTTACCGCCTATATTGAAAATGTAATTGAGTTGTATTAATAGCGATTAACAATAAATATTTGATTTTCAGCAAGGCATTGTTGTTTATTCAAGCAGTTAAATGTAATAGTTCCCCCCCCCCCGCCCCTTCTACACGTTTGCAATAAAATTACGCAGCTGGTCTTTCCTTTTACTCTCGCCGCGAACTCGCGGCAATGCGATAAAACAATAATATCCGACTTCCACAAGTTGTAATAGATAAAACTTCACAAAATATTTGCCAAAATGTTTACTTTCTCTAGCCGTATGTACACACATAGTGTATAAAGAAATATTCTATTCCACGGACCACCCAAAAATTTGATACTGGGATTTTACCGGAAATATGTGTTTTGAGGTCTCCTGAGTCCAAAAAAGCATTTTTAGAAAAACGTCCGTGTGTGTCTGAGGACAACATAGCTGAAAAACTAAAAAGCAAGTTTGGTACTTTCCAAGGATGCGACAAGAAAATGTTCGAGAAAATCTCCATACTCAAAACTACCCTTTACATGGAAAATTGTCTGAAAACTTTATTTTTCTAAAACGTGGCTCTAACGATTTTGATTAAAATACCGTATATTAAAGCAGTTTACATCACAAATAAAAGTACATCTTGAATTTTCTGGGAATAGCCTCTGGAGACCTGTTCATTCTGGATGAATTTGGCTGAATTTTGCATAACTGGTAATATGAGATCGACAAAAAGTTATTACACAAACACGTAGATCTCGTTAAAACATACAATTATGTCTGTACATTTTTGTTGCGAGTTGACGTTTCCCTTGTTATTTGTTTCAATTTTAAACTACGCATCTTTTCAAATGGAGTCGTCTTTCGTTTCAACTCTATTTTGTGATTTTAGAAGTGCAAAACGAACTGATCTTCATTTGTCCACATATCGATCGACTTTTAAAAGATTTGCTATCGCTTTAGTCTGGTATACTTCCTTATATCCCTTCTGCTTAAACCAAATGTTGATACCTCGTTTAGCATGATGTAGATAGAAAATAATCTTTTCTTGAATATTTGTTTGTAGGAGAGGGAGATAAAGTGATATGGATGTACACAACAGTTGCTATTGCTGTTAGGATACTTTTGTCAACTGTAAGATTAAAATGGATACTACTGTACATTCTGGGAAATTTTAGATGTATTTAAAAAAAACTGAGACGTGGAACATTTTGAAGTAGTGAAAATGTAATTTTGAGAAAAATATTGTTCTATAAAATAGTATGCTAAGAAACAGTATCTCGAAGCAAGGAGATACACCTAAATGTTGATTCTCTATTGATGCTCAAAGGTTTCAACGATCATTTGCAATAAAATCTGATGCGTTCTATTCACATGATTTTCTCTACATCTCTGTAAAAAATTACTGTTAATAATCATATTCTTCCATCTACTTCATGCTAATAGAGATAAGCATTAGCAGAAACGGTCTTATTACTTAGTTCCTTATAAGTAGAAGGGAAATAAAGGAATACATTAAGCTAAACCGACAGTCAATTGTTTTAAAATGTGGTTGCTATGAAATTGAAATCCGTTTCCTTGCGTGGCCAGGAGTTGACAAGTTCCCGTATGAGAAAAGTTTGTATTTTAAAACTGAAACCAATAATAAGGAATATCTCAGAAGCGGCCAACTCCATGAAAACAGTTTGTATGACATAAATTGTCTTATCGATATCTACATTTTTTGTGCAGTAAGTTTTTGTCTATCTCTAACGGTTTACCAGTTAAGCCAAATTAAAAAAAAATCCAGAATAAGGAGGTCTTCAAAGGCTATTCCCAGGAATTTCAAGACATACATTTTAATTGTCATATATATACACACACACATATATATATATATATATATATATATATATATATATATATATATATATAACTTAAATATAAGAGATTTAATCAAAATCATTAGAGCCATTTTTGAGAAAACAAACTTTTCGAATTTTTTTCCAGTAAAGGCTAGTTTGGTTGGGGGGATTTTCTTGAAGATCTTCGTGTCGCATTCTTGGAAGCTATTGAACTTAAATATCAAGTTTGGTGTTTAGCGGATTTTTCGTTTTTGGTCTATTCTGTCCACAGACACACACATACACACACGGACATTTTTCTAAAAATGTTTTTTTTTTATTCAGGGATCCCCAAAACGTATTTCCGATGAAATCTGGGTATCGAATTTTTGGGTGCAATACAATACCTTCTCTATACCTACACTAAGTACGTACATAGAACGTGTAGAGAAAGTAAACATGCGATTTTATCGATTGTTGTACAAAATTCAGTGTCCCTTTATGTAATTAACCATTGGCAGCCAAACGGTATGTTTACGAATACACTGGAAAGCAAGCGACACGGATCTTCTTAGTGTTACTTCCGGTTACGGGGACAGGCGCGCGGCTTTGCTTCTGGATAACTGCCTAATCCATCTGATTTGAAGTATTCTGTTCTTGTACTTCTATTAACGTCGAAAACTATATTTTCATATCACATAGGACGAGAGCGTCATTTCGAAACACCCTGTGTCAGTAATTATGTTTAAGATACAAATACTGATAAGATAACCGTGATTTATCGTTAATTTAATACTCCAATATCACTGAGAGGGACCTTCAACTTGAAATACGCTGACGGGTTTTCAATTGATTTTTTGAAGGTCATACCTACCTCTCTTTTCCTCTTGAAATCGGTCGCTGGCATTTAGTGACCATGTGATTCGATTTTTACTTTCTCTAGTGAGTACATAAGAGGAAAATTTAGATATTAAGATTTCGCCGGAAATACACGTTTTAGTGTCCCCTGTATAAAAAAACCTGATGTGTACCATTCACATGACTTTCTCTATATCCCTGCAATAAATTATTCTTAAAAAGCTTATACTTCTATTTACTTTATGCTAATCAGAAAAAAATTAGCAGAAATAGTCTTATTACTTCCTTGTAAGTAGAAGCGAAATAAGGGACTACCATAGGTTAAAGAGATAGTCAAAAGCTGGTTGCTATATCAATGGAGTTCCTTTGTTTATATGGATAGGAGTTGACAAGTTCCTGTATGAGAAAAGTATACGTTTTTTAGCAGAAACCAAAAATAAGGAATGTCTCAAAAACGACGAACTCCACGAAAAAATTTATATAACATAAATCGTGTGTTTTAACGTGATTTACATTTTTTGTGTAGTAAGTTTTTATCCATCTCTTACGGTTTAGCAGTTATTCAAAATTCAGTAAAATTCATCCAGAATAAACCACTCTTCAGAGGTTATTCCCAGAAAATTCAAAATACCTTTTATTTGTCAGGTAAATATCTTTAATATACGACATTTTAATCAAAATCGTTAGAGCCATTTTTGAGAAAATCAAAATTTTCGAAAAAAGTTCCATGTAAAGGGTAGTTGGGGGTGGGGGGATTTTTCTCAAAATCTTCGTGTCGCATCCCTGGAAGATACTAAACTTAAATACCAAGTTTGGTATTTTACGGACTTTTCGTTTTTGAGTTATCGTGTTCACAGACACACGGACACACACACACACACACACCGACCTTTTTCTGAAAATACTTTTTTTGGATACAGGGGACCCTAAAACACATATTTCGGTGAAATTTTGGTATCGAATTTTTTGGTGGAGTGCAATACCTTCTCTATACACTATGTACATAGTACGTATAGAGAAAGTAATAAGTATGATGTGTTCCAATCACCCGCTCTGCAAACAAACTATTCTTACAAAACAAATTCTTTTATCTACACCATGCTAATCGAGATAAGCAGTAGTAGAAATGACATAATTGTGTGTTTTAACGAGTACATTTTTTGTGTAATAAGTTTTCTTCTATTTCTTATGGTTTAATAGTTTGCCAAATTCAGCAAAACTCATCCAGAATGAATAGATCTTCAGAAGCTATTCCAAGAAAATTCAATAAACATTTTATTTATGGTGTAATTATCTGTTAAATACGGTATTTTAATAAAAATCGTTAGAGCCATTTTTGAGGGAAAAAATTTAAAACATTTTTCCATGAAAAGGGTAGTTTGGGGTACGGGAATTTTCTTGAAAATCTTCGTATCGCATTCTTGGAAGATACCAACTGTTTAACAGTTCTTTTAGTTTTTTAGAGCTTTGCTGTCCACACACACACACACACACACACACACACACACACACACACATACACACGCACACACATACACACGCACACACATACACACACGCGCGCACACATATACGTCATCTTTTTCTAAAAGTTCTTTTTTTTTTACTCAGGAGACCTCAAAACATACCTATATTTTCGGTGAAATCTCAGATCGAACATTTTATTTGAATACCTTCTCTATACACTATGCACAGTACCTGTAGAGAAAGTAAAAAATATCTGACGTGGTCCATTCACATGACTTTTTGTACATCTCTGTAACAAATTATTGTTAATAAGCTTATTCTATCTATTTCATGCTAATTGAGATAAACATTAACAGAAGCAGTCTTATTACTTAGCTCCATAAGTAGGAGGGATATAAGGGAATACATTAAGCTAAACCGACAGTCACATGTTTCAAAAATTGGAGCGAAATCCAATTCTTTGCGTAGCCAAGAGTTGAGAGGTTTCCCTATGAGAAAAGTGTTTTAAGTATTTTAAAACTGAAACCAATAACAAGAGATAGCTCGAAAACGATCAACTCCGCGAAAAAAAGAAGTATATGACATAGATTGCGTGTTTTAAGGAGATCTACTTGTTTTGGCAGTAAGTTTTTGTCCATCTCTTACGGTTTAGCAGTTATGCAAAATTCAGAAAAATGTATCCACAATAAAGAGGTCTTCCCAGAAAATTCAAGATATGTATTTTATTTGCCATATACATATCTTACATATTCGAGATTTTAATCAAAATAGTTAGAGCCAGTTTTGAGAATATAATTTTCGAATTTTTTTCCATCTAAAGGATAGTTAGGGGTTGGAAGATACTGAACTTAAATATCAAATTTAATATTTAATGGGCTTTTCGTTTCTGAGGTGTGCCTGCCCCCCCCCCTCACACACACACTTTTCTAAAATGCTTTGTTTCTTATTTATGTATTTCCGGTGAAATCCGGTATCAAAATTTTGGATGGAATACAATACCTTTTCTATACACTATGTACATAGTATGTGTAGAGGAAGTAAAAATCTGACGTGTTCCATTCACATGACTTTCTCTAGCTGTTCTACAAACACATTTTCCTTACAAAAGATTATTATTTTATCTATGCCATGCTAATCAAGATAAACATCACCATAATTGGTCTTATTACTTGCTTTCTTGTAAGCAAAATGGAAATAAGGTAATACATTAGGCTAAAGCGATAGTCAACTCTTTTAAAAGCGGGTCGCTAAGTGGAATAATTGAAAGTAGGAGTAAACAAAAAAGAGACGAAAAGAAAGATGTCTCCCGTTTGAGAAAAGTTTAAGTACCTTAAAATATAACCAATAACTCGGAATATCTCGAAAACGGTTCTCTACAAAAAATGTATGTGACATAAATTGTGTGTTTTAATGAGATCTACATTTTTGTATATCTTTTACGGTGTACCTACCAGTTATACAAATGTTACACAAAACTCATCCAGAATGAAGAGGTCTTCAGAGACAATTCCCAGAAAATTCAAGATATATATTTCCACGTGTGATGAATATATCTTACACATATAGTTTAATAAAAATCGTTTAAAGCCATTTTTGAGAAAATCAAAAGTTTGAAAACTGTTTCATGTAAAGGATAGTGGGGGGATTTTCTTGAAAATGTCTGTGTCGCATTCTTGGAAGATTCTGAACATGAATATCAAATTTGGTATTTTATCAACTTTTAGTTTTTAAGCTATGCTATCCACAGATACCCACGGGCATGTTTCTAAAAATACTCTTTCCATTCAGGGTTATTCGAAACAATTTATGATCAAATCTCGACATCTTATCGAATTTTTGTTTGGAACACGATACCTTCTCCATTTTTTTTTTTTTTTTTAAGCTTAACGTCCTTTAACCTGCTTTGGTCATATCGGACGATGAATGCAATTGATGATATGATGCTCAAATGATCTCAGGGTCCATGGAGCTTAAAGTTACTCGACATTCGTCTTCTCAGGATAAGGGAAAACCCCGAAAAAAACCTTCCCCGGGTAACACACCCTAAGCGAGATTCGAACTCACGACCTTTTGAACGTGATGCAGACATGCTACCACCACGCTACCCAGGCGGGCTCTCCATCTGTTATGTGCACGGCTAGAGAAAGTAAAAAGCATTTTTATAAAAAGGTCCGTGTACGTGCGTGTGAGTCCTTGTGTCGAACATGAAAAGTCAGTAAATACCAAACTTGGTGTTTAAGTATAGTATCTTCCAAATCTCTCTACTACAAACTATTTTTTTACAGGGAAAAGGCCTCGAAAATTCTAATTTTTTTAAAAATGGCTCTAAGGATTTTGATTAAATACCGCATATTAAAAAAATTACCCGACAAATAAAATGTATATTTTAGATATTCTGGGAATAGTATCTGAAGACCAGTGGCGATCCTTGGTCAGTAATTTAGGTACACAGCTACCTTTGTTATCATTTTTCTTAGTCTATACAATTTAGCCATCCCTTGTTATACGCGATCTCACTTTACATGTTTTCGCTTAAAGCGATTTTTAAAAAATGCTGATTTTAACACTGTACAAATGACATTTTTTTTTTTTTTCATATTTACCTTTAAATAGCTAATATGATTATCACATTCACTTCACGTGTTTTTTTGTGTTTCGTGATAATTCATGACCACCAATTACTTGTGTAAAGCCAGGGACACCTGTACACTTTTTTTTTGTAGTGTTTAACGCCCGCTTTAACTACTTATGGCACCGCAGGCGGTGACAGTGATGATACATGAATGAATATGGAGCACCGGTGGAATGCGATGGCGGAGAACACCCGCCCCGGCGCCGCTTTTTCCACCACAAATCTCACATGCGGTCACTTGGGATCGAACTCAGGCCGTCTAGTGGTCTAACCTTTCGGCCACGTCGCGGCCCTATCTGAACACGTAAATTATTGTTTATTCTAGTGGTAACACTTGCAATTTTACTGGAATGTTAGCTCCAACCGACGAGAGTTCTTCAGAAATAGTTCCATAACAGCTTGCGTGAAGTTTTTATCAACATCCTTTAGAAGCGTATAAAGTAAGTGCTTTTCTATGGACATCATTTACAGAGAGGATAATCTTTCTTGGCCCACTGTAAATCTACAGTGAAATTTTACTCGATTTAAAGTGGGAAATGACCGTTCAACAGAAGCTGCAGTTGCTGGTACAGTTAGAATTAGACAAGCTAATTTGTAAACTTCAGGCATAGTCTACACCAGATCTCTTTCGTTCATCATTTTCACTATTTCACTTACTGACTTTCCTTCAAAATCTTCAGAAGAGTACACAACACTAAGTTCATTTTTCCGACGTACCGAATCAAAATTTGAGCCACAGGTGTCCAACAATTTTGAGCAATAGTAATCAGGAAAAGACATTCTGTAATTTTTGATTTTTGAGGAATCAGGGAGAGCAAAGAAATGAAAACTTTCGTAGTCGGAAAACCTATTTTGTGTTTGATAGAACATCCTCATGAACATAACTTCAGTATCTTCACTTGGTTCATCGTTCTTCCTTTTCTTTTGTGCAAGTTCATTTATCATTTCAGTAGAAATGCTTTCACCAAATATTTTGGAACCCTTCTCTTCTAAAGTGTTTTTGTCTGGATTACCTTTGCATAGCAATGTGCAATGTCCATAGACTTGTCTTGTAATATGTTGAAGAGAACGTCGGTATGTGCAAATATTGCCGAAAACGTTTTGAGGAGGAAGAAAGTATCTAATCGCCAAAAAAACAAAGAACACCTTGTGCATTAACCAATGTATCAGGTTTCCAATCAACATTGTTTTCTGATTCTGTTATGAATTCAAAGAATAAAATCTGATTATCTGATTGTTGACAGTGTTGACAAGGCGTGAATTGAAGTTCCAGCGTGTTGGAGTCGCTTTTGATAACTTTTTATTCATAAAAGCAGGCAAAGTTTCCGTTCCTTTAGTGGAATGAGAAAATAAATTAGAATGCCCTGATAGAATTAAAAAAATATCTACATTTAGCAATACATATCGCAATACATTCTGCCTGTTGCAGAACCAAATTCAGGATATGACAGTAACAGCGAACAAATATTGCCCCTGAGGAAATACCACTTTTACTTTAGATTGCAGATCACCTAATTGACCAGACATTATGGCCGCACCATAATATGTCTGAGCGACAAGTTTCTTACAAGAATTAAATTCTTTAATTGTTGTAAGTACATGGTTGTAAAGTGCCTCAGCAGATCTGTCTGCACTGACAGCTGTAAAGCCCATGAACCTTTCTTTAACTTTCCCCGGTTTTTCACATAGCGTAAAATGGTAGAGAGTTGGGATTTGTTCACTATGTCTGGGACAACATCTAGAAGAATAGCCACAAAATTAGCGGATGCAAGTTCTTTTGTTGCGCAGTTAACCAAAACACCCCTATCACTCCTTCGATTAAGTATTATGAACGGATGACGAATGCCCCGGAAAACTGTAGCACCTTTTTAAACGACCATTTAAAAGTTGATCATACTACTGAATAAATCCAGTGTTTCTGTGTAATTGCCTCTACTAAAGAATCTTCTTGACTCGTCGTGTCCTCTAAAAGCTAATTCCTGGTTTCTTAAGTGACAAACATCAATGAGTCTATTCAATATTTCTCAGTTCTTTGTTACCATTTCATTATGCTTTGAAATTTGTAATGATTTCTGAGCATTTAGCCTCAGATCTACTCGCGTATTGCCAAAATTACAGAGTGAATGCACAAAATATGTGAGTTTTTGTTTTTTTCATGCTTAGTTAATGAACCTGTTAGAGAAACTATATTGTCGAATCCTTCTTGAGACCATGTGGTGCTTTTGTCGTTACTAAAAAGAAGACGGCCAACAATAGAGTTTCTCTAATTTGGGGCAACCAGTTAACCATTTGTACCTAGAATAATTGCTAATGCAGAAATGTCTGTTATACTCTCGTTTTCTGTCTTGACATTTTAATATCACACCTGGTATTTCGGCGAGTGGGCTTGCCGTTATTTTTTATTTTATGTTTTTCAGAAAATTAAAAATTCCAAAATCCAGTCTTTAATACATGTTTTACTGCACAATCTCAAGGACCACTAGCTTCAGTAACACTTACATCGGTCATTTTCACAAAAACTTACAAGTAGAACAACACTAATACAGACTAAAAACGATTGTCAATCGCAAAATTTAGCAGTGCATTTCGACAGCTAACGTTTGGCATCTAAGCTTCCTTCCCCCTCGCCTCTCTAGCGGAGAAGTGGAAGTGGCTACCGCTTCAACTCGCGATGGTTTAAATGCGCACGCACACCAGTGCTGGCCTTGCCTAGCTAGCGGAGAATACTGAGAGCATGGTTATCGCCTTAACTTGCGTCAAGGTAGATGTACACGCGCACATCACTGCAATATGTGATCATTTCGTATTTAGTTGAAATGACATACAAAACATTGTTTATTTTGCATGTTTATTGAGAATCGTTTTGAACACTCTCAAGTTCACCGGTGGTGTATGCGGTATATAGGAGAATTCGCCACTGCTGAAGACCTCTTCATTCAGGCTGAATTTGACATAATTGGGAACTGTTATAGATAAACAAAAACTTACTACACAAAAAAAGTAAAACACACAATTTATTGCATATAGGTGCAATTTGTTTTGGAAATGACCATTTCTGAGATTTTCCTTATTGCTTTCGCTTTTAAAAAGCGTTTCTCATACGGCATTGCAAAGAAACAGATCAACGGGCTTTTAAAAGATTTGATTAACGCCTAGTATATTTCCTTATTTCCCTTCTACTTACAAGGAAGCACGTAATAAAAACATGTCTGCTAATGTTATCTCGATTAGCATGAAAAGAGATAGAACAGTTAAGCTTTTAAACAACACTTTGTTACAGAGATGCAGAGAAAGTCATGTGAATGAAACACGTCAGATGTTTTTATAATTCCATTTATACCCTGCTTTTAACTACTAACTCATATCGGTGGCATTCCCGTTTGGAATTGCATTAATGTATGCTGATATTGTTGGATTTCCTCTTTCTCTTTAATTTTAGTCATTAAAAACACACACTCAACATTCATACTTGCCGACTCTGGGGAGGATAGGGTATTATCTGGGCCAGATAAAACTCCGTACCCCCAGCCGGGAATCGAACCCGAGACCCCTCTTACAATGGGCACCGACTCAGCCATGGAGCCAACCGGTTCGAATTGTTTTCATTATTGTCGATATTTATGATGTTTTTCTCCCGATTGCATAGTAAAAGTGTTATAGTCGGCACATAGCTAATAAAGATTAGCAATACCTAGAGGAAAGTGTGGTGTAAAGTGTGTATGTGTGTGTATCTATCTTTTATACATATACAAAAAGAATCGTACATACAAAATGTATGTACGCGCATCACTTCCGAACTACTGCACCAACTTGAACAATTCTCTTTTTGTTTGTTATTATCACGACAAGATTTGTGGAAAAGAATAGTACAGGAAAGTTTTTAAAAGTCTTATAATATGAATAATAACAGTGCCGTGGTCAATAATTTAGGTACACCACTTCTTTTATCATCGTTTTTCTTAACCTATAAAATATAGTCATCCCTCCTTATACGCGATCTCATTTAACGCGTTTTCACTTAAAGCTATTTAAAAATGCTGATTTTAACACTGTACAAATGACATAAATAGATGCATCTGTTTAAAACTGATTTTTATTTCTAGTTTACCTTGAATAGCTCATATCATTATCACATTCACTTTACGCGTTTTTTGTTTTGCATGATAATTCAGTAGAACCAATTATTAGCATAATGTGAGGGACACCCGTATACGTAAATTGTTATTTATTTTAGCAAAAGTACTTGCCAGTTTACTGATATGCTAGCTCCAACCGACGAGATTTCTTCAGAAATAGTTCCATAACAGCTTGCGTGAAATTTTCATGAGCATCCTTCCGAAGCGTACAAAGTACCTAACTGTTTTTCTATGAGCATCATTGACAGAGAAGATAATCTTTCTTGTCCCATTGTAGACCTACAGTGAGATTTTACTAAATTTAAAGTGGAGAATGACCGTTCAACAGAAGCTGTAGTTGCTGGAACAGTTAGAATTAGACAAGCTAATTTGTAAACTTCAAGCATAGACCACACTAGATTTTTTTCGTTCATAATTTTCACTATTTCACCTACTGACTTACGTTCAAGATCTTTATTTCCAGCAGAGTCTACAACACTGTTCATTTTTTAGACTACCGACTCAAAATTTGAGCCATGTGTCCAACAATTTTGAGCAATGGTGATCAGGAAAAGACGTTCTGTAATTCTTGAATTTTGAGGAATCAAGGAGAGCAAAGAAATGAAAACTTTCGTAGTCGGAAAACCTATTTTGTATTTGATAGGGCACATTATTATCTAAAATGTCATTGAATATCCTCCTGAACTTCTCAGTAACTTCACTTGGTTCATTCTTCCTTCTTTTCTTTTGTGCATGTTCATTTATCACTTCAGTAGAAATACTTTGCCAAATATTTTAGAACCCTTCTCTTCTTAGCTCTTCTAAAGTGTTTTTAGTCTGGATTAATTTTGAATTCCAATATGCAATATCCATAGGCCTGTCTTGTAATATGTTGAAGATAATGTCGGTATGAGCAAATATTGCCGAAAATGTTTTGAGGAGGAAGACAGTGTCCAACCAAATCAAAAAACAAACGAAACCTTATGCTTTAACCAGTGTATCAGGTTCCAAATCAACATTGTTTTCTGGTTCTGTCATGAATTCAAAGAATAAAATCAGGTCATCTCATTGCCCTTGTACAGTGTTGACAAGGTGTGAATTGAAGTTCCAGCGCGTTGGAGCAGCTTTTGGTAACTTTTTATTCATAAAAGCATGCAAAGTTTCCGTTCTTGTAGTAGAATGTAAAAAGAAATTAGGGGACCCTGATAGAGTTTGAAAAATTCTGCACTTATCAACAAACATCGCTGCCTGTTGCAGAACCAAATTTAGGATATGACAGTAACCGTGAACAATAATGCCCCAGTGGAAATGCCTCTTTTACTGTAGATTGCAGACCACTTAATTGACCAGACCTTACGGCCGCATCATCTTACGTCTGAATGAGAAGTTTCTAAAAATGTTAAATTCTTTAACCGTTGTAAGTACATGGTTGTAAAGTGGGTCAGCCCATCAACTTCCCCTGATTTGTCCACATAGCGTAAAATGGTAGAGAGTTGGGCTTGTTCACTATGTCTCAGCACACGTCCAGAAGAATAGTCAAAAAACTAGCGGAAGCAAGTTCTTTTGTTATACAGTTAACCAAAACACCCCTAATAGCTTAGATTAAATAATTCTGAATGAATGACGAAGTGCCTCGGAAAACTGTAGCATGTTTTAAATGACCATCTAAAAGTTGAACATACGTACTGAGTAAATCCAATATTTGTACGTAATTACCTCTATTAAATGAACTTCCTGACTCGTCGTGTCCTCTAAAAACTAATTCCTGCTTCCCTAAGTGACAAATAACATTAATGAGTCTATTCAATATTTCTCTGTTCTTTTTGCCAATTCATTATGCTTTGAAATTTGTAATGATTCGTGAGCATTTAGCTGCAGGTCTACTCGCGTATTGTCAAAATTACAAAGAGTGAATGCACAAAATGTGTGATTTTTGCGTTTATTCATGCTTACTTAATGAACCAGTTAGAGAAAAAACTATATTGTCGAATCCTTCTTGAGACTTTAGCAATGACTGCTTTTGTCATTACTAAAAAGATGACATGGCCAACAATAGAGTTTAACTTGGGGCAACCAGTTAACCATTCGTACCTAGAATAATTGCTAATGAGAAATTCTGTTATACTGTTATATACTGTTATTCGTTTTCTGTCTTGAAATTTTGCAACAGACCTGGTAGTTCGGAGTCATTATTTCTAGGAGTCATTATTACTTCATGACACTGCTTCGTGTCGATTGGTTTGAATTACCACATGTCATCAAATTTATCGTTTGAGACTGCCAAGTTCTAAGTGGATAAAATTGCCAAAAACATTACACCTTTAGTTAATATTATATAATATTCACTATATCCCTTGTGTAACCCTATCATCCCAGTGGATGATATGGCTACGTGTTGTGTGCGGGGCACGGGGGATAAATATTAATAATTGCCATGGCACCAAACAAAAAGTCCTTTAAATATGGAAACGATGTAGGAAATGAAGCAGTCGAGTCTTGCGGTCCTCGCTACTCTGTTGTTAGTAGAAGAGAGGAAGTTCTCAACATTATAACATTGCTGGTTCTCTAAAACTGTGCTTTGGAGCTCGTAAGTCGCATGACAATCGAGCACAAGCAGCATCCCAAGCTCCGAAAATACATAAGGCCAATGTGTCAGTCAGCTACTCAGTAAAGATCGAGGTGTACAAGATCTTAAACTCCTCCGTGCAATGGACGGTTTGACCATTGAGGAGATTCAAGAAAATATTGTAGTTCGAGACGTCACATCTGGGTATCGGGTTCAGTGGAAAATAAATGGAGAATTCATACATACCCATAAGAATTACCTTCGATGGAAACCCCGTCAGCATTCAAGCATGCCATCAGACCGGTTATTTTACTTGGGCCCTTCCCTTTCTTTACCACAGGCACTCGTACTCGCGATGTTCGGCTTTGAATGGATGGTCAGTCCACTTCGTATCGCATTAATGATCACGCTATTCAAGTCGCTTTTGTTGTGCCGGTGAAAAGAATATAAAACTGGTTTGCGAATTAGAGGAAGAACGAGAATTGCATTCTAATATAATTTCAGGAATATAAAACCCATATATCTCTGGTAAAAGAGAAAATTTCCTTAATAGATGTACAATCTATCACCTATTAACTCAGCCATTTTACCTTATGCAACAAAATAATTCATGTAATAGTGGGTTAATAGAACGGAGGAAGAGAGGAAGTTCGCAACGACGAGCCGTTTTGTAATTCGAAAGGGTCTTAATAACATTTCTGATCCTTAAAATTGTGCATTAGGTCTCGTAATGGCTCACTCCAGATTGAAGCACAATCACCATAGCAGGCTGCGAAAATACTTAAGACTAAGCAAAGCTAGAGGCGCACACGATCTTGAACTCTTCACGTATTGTGGTAAACATACGCGCAGTGGATGATTTGACCGTCTTTTAGTTCAAGGGGAAACATCTGCGTACTGGATGGACTTTTCTTTCTTTTCTTTTCCTTCTTCTAATTTCGTATTTCACTAACCTTCAACAATAAAATTAGGCTATTTATAGCGGTTTTATATTGTAAAATGTCAATATGTTTTCAATAAAAATGTAGGTCAGCTGCAGGAGCTGTTGACCCGTTTGAGGTGGCTAAGACTTTTGATAATGCTTCGGTTCAAGTGTCTAGCTCAGATAGCTATTCACCTGAGTTTCTTCCAGTTAAAGTTTAGGTGTAATCTGAAGGTATCTACTTTCGCTCTATAAACCTTGAAGATTGCAACCGTCATTTCACCATGGCAGAGTTAGACCATGCAATTTCATTTTCGCGAAACTCTACACCAGGTTCAGGAATCCACTTCCAGGAATCCATTTCTCTCTCTCTCTGTCTCTCTCCTGATGGCCAGACTTTCCTGCTCGAGATTTATAATCGTGTTTGAGTTGACACCACTGGAAAGGACTGGAAAGCTGGAAAGGACTGCAATCTTCCGTCCTATTTCTCTCACCAACTCTGTTTGCAAGGTGATGGATCGCATGGTCAATGGACGGTTGGTATGGTGGCTGGAAACTCACAACCCACTGACCAACATCAAGTGCGGTTTTCGAGACGTCGTTTAGCAGATGACCACCTTTTATCTATATTGACGCAGACCATAAACGGGTTCATGAAGAACTGTCAAACAGTTGGGATATTTTTTTACCTCGAGAGAGCATATGATACGTGTTGATGAACAGGTATGTTACGTTCTCTACACGACTGGGAACAGAGATATTATGTTCCCTATAAGACTGGAATATACGTGATCACCTACAATTGTTCAGTTTGTACAAGAGTGCCTCAGGGATTGGTACTAACCGTGACACTGTTTGCTTGCAATTAATTCGAAATGTGTGCCCCAGGTGTATCGTCTGCTTATTCGTAAACGACTTTGCCGTGTGTTGTACTTCTCAGCGTACGTCGTGTTTGGAATGCCATCTGCAGTAGTGTTTAGACAATCTTACAGAATGAAGCACTAAAATCGGCTCTCGTTTTATAACTGAGAAGTCACTCTGCGTTAACTTCTGGTGCCGTATGAGGAGGAGATTACCGCAATCGCTCCGATTTTGTCCATATTTACTGCCATTCGCAGATGAGACAGGATTTCTTGGGTTGATATTCGATAGAAAATTTTGCTGATCACAGCTGAAAGCGCGATGTGACTGTCCTCTGAAAATTTTACGGATTCTAAACGGCAAATCTTGGGGAGCGGGCCTTACAGTCTTCCTCCGATTTTATCGCACGCTGATCCGAACCAAGTTAGATTACGAATGCGTTATTTATTCTTCAGCACGACCATCAGTGCTGAGAAGATTAGATACTATCCATAATCGGGGCATTCGTGTGGCTGTTGAGCTTTTGCAATCAGCCCGATTGCAAGGCTTTACTCCGAATCGGCAATACTCCCTCTGCAATGTCAGCGCGATGTCCTGTTGGCAAATTATAGCTGTGGTTCAAGTGTAAGCTTCAAGTTCATCCTTTTTTCCACTCCGAGCTGGACGAACGTTATAGAAGCAACTCATTTAAGTTCAAAGCATGCAAAGCAAGGTTTTCGTTTTCGAGAGCTTCTTAGTATCCACAATATTGAAATGCCTAGCATATTCTCTAATGGGGAGAAACTGCACCCACTTTGATTATGTGCGATACCCCACATAGAAATCAGGATGACGGCGTACTGGAAGTCTACAATGCCTGTGTCCAGTATCCGTAACTGTTTTTTAGAATATTTGTCAAATTATAGTGACCGAATTTGTCTCCACAATGGAAGTATGTGCACCGGTATTGTTGAATATGCCTTTGTTTATGGAACTGATCCACATAATTTGATTTTCATAGTAGCACATCCATTTATAGTGCAAAGCTTATGCACTACACAGAACCAATGTTTATTTTTGCCGTCAAAATTTGGGTGACTGCCTTATTAGGAGTGATTCCCTTAGTGCACTTCAGAACCTTCATGAGCTGTAAAACTACCATCTTATCGATCAGTGCACCCAGGATACCCTGCACTTTTTACATGCTTCCAGTGTTAATGTGGAGCCCTAGTCCTGGTAGATTTGGCAGTAAAGATGGCAACCAAAGAACCCAGTGCTACAATATCTCATGTAACATCGGAAGACTTTAGGCTTGTTGTGCACAGAGAGGTGTTTTGGTGCAGGCACCAGAGTGTCGAGTCCTCTGGAAAATAAGCTAAGTTTAGGTAAGGACCTACCAATAAACTGGATAACTCCCTCTCATATATCCCATTGCAAGGAAGTGATACTGGCTGGATTGTACATTGATCAATGCAATTTTATACACAGTTACCTTATCTACAACTGCTGGATTGTGTATTGATCAATGCAATTTTATACACAGTTACCTTATCTACAACTGCTCAATTGCATATTGATCAATGCAGTTTTATACACAGTTACCTTATCTACAACTGCTGGCACTATATATATATATATCCCCAAATATGTGCTAAAGGAATATACTCTAGCAACATATGACAAGCTGACAAATCTTCTTTATGTAGCAGATAGACAGGAGCAGGTTCTCTCTTAATAAGGTTCAACACTCTTGTGTCTGCACCAAAACACCTCTCTGTATATATATATATATGTGTGTACACATCTTCTTCCATGGTTTAGGGGTAACATACTAGCGTCTGGTTCTCAAGGTCATGGGCTCAACCTGTCAGAGGGTGCATAAAAATCCTTAGCATGGCCTCCTTCGGAAGGGAAGTAAATGTCTGTCAATATAGAATGGGACACAGCAATTAAAAAGCAATTTAATTTAATGTAACAAAAACACAAATAATCAAATCAGGCACACCAAATTAGACTACTCAAGGAAAGTTAAATTTGTATATCATTACAATAATAGGTTATCCAATATGACTGAAAATGTATTTGACATAACTTGTATATTTTATGATCTATATAGTTTTTTCTGCAGCAAGTTTTCTATTATTTCTAATTTTTAAATTACCTGCATAAAGGTCAATAAGAATTCGTGGGATATTTAAATTTAAATATTCTGCCTTTTGCAAAAATGTCCAAAATATAGTTCCATCATACCATTATCTCAAATGATTATTTTAATAAAAATTGTATAGGGTGGTAAGATGGATGAGATAATATACTTCTCTCTCTCTTTCTCCCTCTCTCTCTCTCTCTCTCTCTCTCTCTCTCTCTCTCTCTCTCTCTCTGTCATGCATGCTTTTGCACACACTACATGTATTTAGAATGTATTTTGATTGGAATATAATATTACCTCTACTTACCATAGATATGCAGTAGATAAACAAAAAATGTCGTTATGTTGTCATAATTATTTTCAGCGCTGAATATCTATACAACTTACAGAAAATTCCTTTTAAATTTTGCAATTAAAATCTTTATATGGAATATAAAGCATAGTAAATACACCAATATTATGTGAACCAAAAGTTAACTATTGGTAATTTTTCTTCTAAAGTGATTTTATTTAAATATTGAATGAATGAAGTATTTGATGAATTAGTCAAATAAAATGGATATCTCAGAATAAATAAAAATTATTAAAATATTGACATTGTTGTCTAAATCAACCAAAACAAAATTGTTCTTAATTTTGATGAGAAATATACCTGGATGCTAGGTATCCAAAGTAGGTAACTAATTTCATTCAATTTTTCAACATGAATATTTATTTTCAGCTTACAGGACAGCAGAGGGTAAACCTTGGTTATTACCATTTTTGAGAAAAATAGAACTACAGCTTGCACAAGACCCAGATTTGAATCATGAATATACTTGGTTTTTTGGGAAAGAGAATTTTTTCAGTACAGCACCAAAAGTGGCTCTGGGGAAAAACAATGCAGCTTTGAAGCAAAACAGGGTAAGAGCTCTTGCTATATGGTTTATTCATTGAGATTTTTATGTACTGTCTCATATATGTGCTAAAGCACTTTGATCTATTGTTAAATTAATTAGAACTAATAAAATGATCCACAAAGCACATCAAGTATTTTGAGATATTAAAATGTTGAATACACCAGATGATGTTAGTCAAAGTATTTCATTTTTAATTGATAAGGTAAACACAATTTTCCATGTAAAATCTGCATCAAATTTGTCACATGTACATTCCTACTTATTTTACCTACTTCTAGAAGGTTTTCATAGGTGAAATATATTTTATGTTGTAGAAACTTGAATTTAGATAAAATTAAATTAATACTGTTTAAGAGGGTGAACAAAACTAAGAAAGACAATAAATAGAATTGATGGAAATGATGAATGAATTATGAGGGTCGTTTTTTTTTTTCAACCTCTGATAGGCTATAAATAAAAGACAAGTTCATAGAAAACAATTATTTTATTACTATAAAGGTTTTATACACTTATGGATACTTTTCAACATAATCACTGAAAAGATTCAGACATTTATCATACCTGTGCACAAGCTTTGCAATACCTGCTTCAAAAAATGGATCCGCTAATGATTTCAAATGAGCATTGACGTTGTTTTGAAGATCTTTGTTGGTTTGAAAGTGCTGCCCTCCTAGCCACATCTTCAGTTCAGGGAAAAGGTTAAAGTTGCTGGGTGTCAGGTCAGGACTGTATGGCAGATGATCAAAATTGCCCCATTGAAATTGTTCAAGGAGCCAATGGGTTGTGCCAGCAGTATGTGGACGAACATTGTCATGGATCAACACAATTCCTGAAGTCAGCATTCCTCTTTATTTGTTTTGAACGGCTCTTCGCCAACATTGTAAACTATGAAGATAAGTGTACAAAATGTTTAGTAATAAAATAATTGTTTTCTATGAACTTGTCTTTTATTTATAGCCTATCAGAGGTTGAAAAAAGCGGCCCTCGTATATTTGTGTTTCACTTGTACAGGATGTTGATTGAAATTCTGGCAGAATAAAGCTCTTGGCTAATACTTTTATGTATATAGTATGTTGACGCCTTGGCGGAACATCTAGCAACTTTAGAGATTTAAGTTCCATAAACACCAACTTAATATACATTGGGGAGAGGTAGGGGCGGGAGACAGGATTGTACAAATAAGTTGAGTATAAATAAAATATTTAGTGCAATTATTAAAGTAAAGCTATTTACTAATAGTATAAAACAGATGCCGTAATTTGCCTCAAAATTATTTTGCTTCAAACTTATACTAATGAGACTGGTACGAGGCTGTTAATCCTAATATTCCATAAATTATTATTCATCTTTTTTCTCTTAACTAATATATTGGTACAAAATAATTATTCCATAATAGTTAAGTAAATTAAAATAATAATTTAATCTATATTTAAATATAATTCTTGTTATATTACTATATTTCTGACAAAAGTATTACAGTTTTTCCCTCCTGATACTTGGCCAAGGTTATCAAGACTTGGAATCATGAATGGAAGGTCTGAACTTAAAATCCTGCCAGGACCATCCTCCATGTCTGTGGTCTTTTTCTGGTTTTCCTGTCTTTATAATATGCCGAAGAGGTCTCAAAACTTACACCTGGAATGTTTCTTCCAAAATTTCCTTCCCTAGTTACCTGAGGCACCATATTTGACAAGAACAGGTGTTAACCACTACTAAAATAAAAGTCCATTGCTGTTTATAGATCTACCTGCCACTAAATTCATGGTTTCTTCTCAATGGCAGCAACTACAAGGAATTTCAATCCTTGGCCATACAATGGAAAAAGCATATTGCTACTACTTAGATATGAAGAAGTCATGAACTCAAAAAATGATGCATCACTACTTCTATAATTGGACCTTTCATGATATGTAAAATTATTATATTTTGCAATCGTATTTTATAACTCTGGAAACTGCAAAATATTCCTTTTATAATGTGGGATGAAATTACATATGTGTCAACACAAGAAAAATTCAGTGTTTTTGTTCTCTGATTCTGATCTTATGCTAACTGAAGCCTAGATTGCATCATCATCCACTTTTATCTTGGTCCAGTGTTTCCGGTGTAGACCCCGTCTTGAAGCTAAAATCTTCCGTTTCGCCCATCTTATGATGTGGCTTCTTCAGGGCTAACTGCGTCTTGTCCAGCTGGCGTTCCTGCCAGGTCCCAACCACAGTATAAAAAGAAGGAATGCCAGATGGACAAGACACAGTTAGCCCTGAAGAAGCCACATGATAAGATGGGCGAAACGTTAGAAGATTTTAGCTTCAAGACGCAGTCTACACCGGAAACACTGGACCAAGATAATTTTAATATTGGCCGTGGAAGTTTACGAAAACATCATTGCTTTTGTTTAACAGTTGAACTCTACATTTAAATAAAGGCAATCCTTTGAAACTCCATTTGATCTATTAAACATATTTGTTTTATTTGACGAGTTGATTAATTACACTAAATAACATTTAATTGGGATTTTTCTGGAACATATTTTGAAGGACTAGTTTCCTTCATTTTAAACCAGACATCAACTAATTCCTTGTGGTGAAGTTGGTGATGTTGTAAGTGCTGTCTCCTCTGGTGGTGGTTCAATGAACTTGCTAAACACATTATAGAAATTGAAAACCCTGTTTCTATTTTTTACGATGAAGATGTGTTCCTACTCAGACCAATAATTATGTAAAAGCCAATAGTTATAATCCAAGGGCACATAAATAGGCAATCTTCAATAACCTAGCACATAGACTGGTAAACATGCACTTCTAACAAATGAATACAGGGCAGAATACAACAAAATAATCGAAATTTTAAATAAAAATGGTTTCCCAAGATCACTAGTAGATAAAAAAAATAAAAGTAGCCAAAAAGAAGACATTCCTTAAAGAAACAACCACTCTCTCAGCAATAGAACAGAAGATGAGCTTCAAGAAATTCACATACCACCCATGGGCATTTGACAAATTTCAAAACATTTTCAAAGAATACAACATTCAGCTAGCACTAGTAAACTATCATAGCATAAAAAATTAATTGGGCTCAAATATCAAGTATGTCATCTAAACAAAGAAAAAAATTGGGCATATATATAATGGAGAGCAAGGTTTGTAATCAGATTGATATTGAAAAAACAAAAACAATTTAGAAACAAGATCAAAATCGATTGGAAAAATCAGCAGTTGGCACCCACTTTTGGACAAAACACCACAATATAAATTCAGAACCGAAACTTCTGAAACAGGAAAACAAGAGCTGGCCACATGGGAACACATCTTCATGTAAAAAATAGAAACAGAGTTTTCAATTTCGACATTCCGCAAAAGGATGTGCTTAGCAAGTTCATTGAACCATCACTAGAGGAAACAGCACTTACACCATTGCCAGCTTCACCACAAGGAATTAATCATTGTCCGGTTGAAAATGAAGGAAACCAGTCCTTCAAACTATGCTCGGGCAAAAATCCCAAGTAAGTGTTTAGTATAATTGTCTCGTCAAATAAATAATTATAACAACACTGTTTACAAAGTTCTATAAAAAGAAAAGTGAAATATTTGTTTTGTTTGTTTAATGAGAGTTAGGCACCTTAATAAATTGTTGTGGGGGGAGGGTTTTATCCTGACTTTGTAAGTTACGGAAGTGTAGAGATTGGCTTTCTCTCGTCCCCAAGTTTGCACCTATATTAGGTCCCCGAGCTCATTTGCAAGTCATATTTTATCTGTATGATACACTATGGTAACATATTGTATGGTATGATAAGTCACACAATGTGAAAATAAGCAGGTATATAAATTTCATTAATATTTTGCTTTACAGGCCTTTGGAATCCAGACTCTAAGTGGTTGTGGGGCATTGCGTGTTGGAGCAGAGTTTTTAGTCAGGCAACTTGGTTGCAAGACAGTCTATATTTCTGATCATACATGGGGTAAGAATTTATACTTCATTAAACTAGTTGAATGACTTAATAAAAATCTGACGTGTTCCATTCATATGACTTTCTCTACACCTCTGTAACAAATTATTGTTTAAAAAGCTTATTCCTCTATCTACATGTGCTAATAAAGATAAACATTTGCAGAAATGGTCTTATTGCTTGCTTTAGAAGGGAAATAAGGAAATATACTAGGCTAAAGCAATAGTCAAATCTTTTAAAAGCTGGTTTGCATTCTGTTTGGAATTTGTTAGCTTGTATTGCCAGGAGTTGACAAATTCTCATATGAGAAATGTTTATTTTAAAATTGAAACCAATAACAAGGAATATCTAAAAATGGTGAACTCTACGAAAAAAATGATATAATATAAATTGGTATTCTAACGAGATCTATATTTTTGTGTAGTAAGTTTTTATCTATATCTTACGGTTTACCACTCTTGCAAAATTCAGCAAAATTATTGATCCAGAACAAAGAGGTCTTTAGAGGCTATTTCCAGAAAATTCCAGATATACATTTTATTACTTTCTCTACAATATGTGCATAGTGAATAGAGAAGGTGTTGGCTTCCACCCAAAAATTTGATGTCAAGATTTCACCAGAAATATGTTTTGGGGTCCCCTTACTCCGAAAAAAGCATTTTTAGAAAAAGGAGGGGATACATTTGCTCTGAAACTGCACATTATTCAGTTTCCACACTGGAATTTTGGCACTCATTAAAGCTAAATATAATCTTTAGAAAATTTGTCACTCGAACTTGTTTGTTCACCTACTTTATTTGTAATCAATTGTTGATTTAAAGTGGACTTTTTCTTAACCTGGTCTTTATGTATTTATGTTGCACAACTTCAAACGTTTTATTCACAGAAACACCAAACAACAAAATACTTGACAAATCTCACTAAAAATATTACTTTCAAACTCCTTTACATATTTACATAATACAGCAGATTGATATGCTTTAGTGAATGGTGTTTCTCAACCAAAGCACTATTAAAATAATTTCCAAGATTGTCCAGTATCAACCTACAACTAAGCTCTGAGCCAGTGACAAAAAACATTGAAGGACCAAGTTGCGTGAAAACATGCCTGATACATTTGGTTTTCCTTTGACTTTATGGCTACTCATGGGGACCTAGTTTTGTTACTTATCTTAATTACGTAATATTATTTCACAAGATGCCTAGAATATCCCTGTTCACAGTTATACTTAAACGCACTAATTATTTGGTGTTGATTATAAGTCATTTTGTCATACTTAACTGAGTTTGATTTGCTCCCAGCAACCCAAATTATGCTAGAACATACTTAAATACACCATACATCCATTTATAAATAATACACATTTACATATTATATACATTTGTATAAAAATATATGTTGTTTGTGAGCAGAGACTTTGTTAAGTACCAGTAATTATTATCTAAAGAGGAAAAATATAATTTAAAACTGCATTGAAGAGTAAACCATGCCCTTTTTCATTCAAAACTTAAAATATGTATTCATCTCCAAAATATGCATTTTATATGCATTAACAAATACTGATCATACTCGTCAAAGTTCTTAGGCTTTCATGCCGGTGTCAATACTAGCTATAGTATAATCCTGGCTTGTGGACTGTGGTCTACTGGGCTCCTCCTTCTTCTTCCCAGACACAGTCACAGTTGAAACGTCCAGTAGAGTATTTTGACCTTGCTGCTGCCACTGAAGATGTCTGCCGTAGTCGCAGATGAAACGTCTGGGAAGAAGAAGGAGGAGCCCAGTAGACCACGGCCCACAAGCCTGGATTATACTATAGCTAGTACTGATCATACTGTCAGGAAAAGTGTGTCTAACAAAATATATCACTTAAGCATACCTTTAGATAAATACAAAAGAAGATACATTTTGCATACAAATCTGGGCTAATGATTAATAAAATTGTTCTATACCAATATATAAATTAAAGTCAGAAATTATACATCATAATTGTGTAAAACTAGTTAAAATAATTGTTAATAAGTCCTGTTACAGATAAAGCAAATCTTCTTGTATCAGCTTTACAATCCCCTGTTGACCTTTAAGGAATAGAGATGCTTTAAGACTTTGCTATTGATCCACAGCTAGGCCAAGAACCAGCTAGGTCAGCTCAGATTAAAGAATATGCAATTAGTTTTTATAATTCAATATAAAATGTCCTTGTGAGTGTTCTTTCATGAATACATAACATTTATAAATAAATCTGCTAATGTAGAAGTAGTCTTGATGTCTCAAACTTTATCCATTGAAAGTGAAAATTAATTTTAAAGTGTAGTTTCACTCTCTTTTTCTCACACACATGCACGCACACTCTCATGCACAGGCAAGTGCATGCACATGACTGCATACACCTGTGCAAAATCATAGAAACACACAAACTATGGTTAAGCATAATTTTAGGGGGGAAGTGTAGTTTGTCTTAAGTAGACAGAACTGTCTTCTGGGTACTATTTTTTTCTATATGGATGTTTTAATGCCAATGAAACAAAACACATTCACGAACAAAGATGATTCATCCACTGAGTACAAATGTTTTCCAAGTTCTACTTTGCATAGCACACAGTTCATATTACATAGTGTAGTACTCACTAAAACAGGTGCCATTTGTCACTCTGAATGTTCTGTGATAAAACATACAGGTTTTTTTCTGGCATGGAAGAAATTTAAATAATAAATAAATAGATATTTTTAACATATTATGACTCATTATTTGTATGGTTTTTATATACAGAGTTCTGTAATGGTACCTAATACATTAAGCATTGTTCTATCTAATTACAATATGCTGCACATATTTTTTGTGTGTGTACAGAATTTTCCTCAAAATCACCACTAACAATTTTATTTTCAATTAATTACAATGAATCTAATTTACTCTGTGTGTGAATAGAGACATTACATCTCTCCTTGTAGTAATGAGCATTGGGCTTTTCTATATATGAGGCTGCAAGGGGTTTTGAAATAAGGCTGCAAGGGGCATTGAAATACCTGTAGCTTGTATGAGTGTCCATTGTGTTCTCTGGTTTACACAAAACATCTAGATCTGACTTTAATGCATCCATTATTAAAGAAGCATATTCTATTGTGCTCTGCTTTGTTTCAGAGACTCATAACGTAATATTTCCAAATGCTGGATTTACTGACATCAGATATTACAGATATTGGGATGCTGAAAAGAAGGGTTTACATTTTGAAGGTTTTATCCAAGATTTAAATGGAGCACCTAAAAATGCAATTATCTTACTCCAAACATGTTGCCATAATCCTACTGGTTGTGATCCTAGCCAAGAGCAATGGATGGAAATTTCCAGAGTTATGAAGGTTAGATATGCTGAATCTCATTTTGAATATATTGAATAGATATGAGTTTATTTTAAATGAACCTGTACATGTGTGATACGGAAACCATGTGATACTAAATGTTAACAAATAACCTAACAAATGTTAACAAAAACAAATAACCTAATTAACAAATTGTATATGTACTTTTATGTATTATTACAACGGTGATATTATGTGCAAACAATCGTATTATCTAGTCTGTAAGTTCTTTTGAGTTGTCCAACATCAGTTACATTTTAAATGTACATGTCTTGATTTAAGTAGGTAAATACCATTTTAATATTTTGGTGCAATGCAATTACAATTTTGAGCATGTGCTATCACTTCCTCCATTCATCAGGAAGCCAGATGAAGCTGTGAGCAATCAAAACTTTGTATTTTCCTATTATTAGAGTGGTTCTAAATGTTTAAAACAATTGAATGACCCATTGAAAAATCAAATCAGTGATTCAATTTTTTAATGATAAAAATGTTAAAATGTTCATTTCGCCATCCATGGTGTAATGGCTACCACGCTAACTTCATATACCCAAGGTCGCGGATTCAAAACTGGCAGAGGACGATAGATTTTTTCCCTTCGGAAGGGAAGTAAAGCCGTTGGTCCCATGTCGTAGATTTACGGCACGTAAATGAACCTCAAGTCTGATAGAGAGACCTCTGAGCAAAATTAAGCAGTCTTTCACGCCCAGTATAGAATGGGATGCTGAGATCCACAGCAGTTAAAGAGTATCCATAAGTAAAACACCATTTCTATTTTGTCATATTTTCACTGTCATTATGTGAGATTTATGAGTAAACAATAATGAGGAGTGGGTTAGGCAGTTTAATGAACATAGTGAAAATTTGGATGTTTTGGTGCAAGTTTTGGAAGAAAATGTTATTAGGACAGATGTTTCACCTTACTCGTGTTGTCTGCATTGTCCGCAAATTTCAAGGTCAGTCTTCTACAATATTTTGACAAAGTACTTAGGGTTTTGAAAATTGTGGTAGAGAAATCTGTGCCCAGAAATCTTATTGACAAGCATATGAACAAGGAATCTGCCACCACTGATTTTTCATGATATGCTGAGAAAGGCAATGATTTGTTATACAGATCATTACAAGAAAAGAGACATGGGTTTCTCACATACTCCTGAATCAAAGCAACAATCCATGGAGAGAAGGCACACAAAATCCCCCTTTGAAGAAGAAATTCTCAAGACAGTATCCACACACAAGATTATGTGCACAGTTTTGTGGGACAGACAAGGTATGTTGATGGTTGGATTCTTGCCCAGGAATGTCACAATTAACAAGGAGATCTTATGTGAGATACCACAAAAGCTACATCAAGCAATACAGAACAGAAGGCATGGTATCCTTTTGGTTCTTGACAGCTAAATAAACTCAAGATCTGATTGCATCATTTAGTGAAAAATTGGGCTGCCCTTCATAGAGTCTGAATTTGCCACGAAACAATTTCACCTGGTTCTTCATTTGAAGAAACTCCTTGGTGGTAAACATTTTAAGGATGATAATGTTATGAAACAAGTAAAGACTTAGCTTTCATCCCAGGCAGTATCAATCTTTAAGAAGGAATATAATGGTTTGGAGAGAGAGAGAGAGCAAGAGAGAGAGAGAGAGAGAGAGAGAGAGAGAGAGAGAGAGAGATTTTTATTCATTTCTATTATACTCTCTATCATGTACATATAGTGTATATAGGTAGAAAATGCATTGTACTCCACTAAAAAATTTAATAGTGAAATATCACAGGAGATATATGTTTTGAGGTCCCTTGAATAAGTATAAATTTTAAAAGAAATTTCTTTTCAAAAAATGTCAGTGTGCTCATGTGTGTGACTTTGAATAGTATTGGTCAAAAATGAAAAGAGATAGATAGCAAACATCCAAACTTGATATTTAAGTAGAACAAGGATGCCACAGGAAGACTTTCAAGAACAGCCCCCCCCCCCTTTACTCTTTATATGGAATATTTTTCCTAAATGTTGATGTTCTCAAAAATGGCTCTAACAATTCTGATTAAGATATTACATATTTAAGATATTTTTATGCTGAATGATGTATATATTGAAGTTTCGGGAATAGTATCTGCATTTTTTGTGTAGATATATATATGAGGAGATATATATATATATATATATATATATATATATATATATATATATATATATATAGGGTGTTAATGAACTATACCAAAATATTTTCACAGAATATGCAGATTACTTAAATAAATAATTTGAGATAGTGGACATGTGGCCTGTTTATTGAAATTTTGAAGTGACGGCTATAAGTTTCTGAAGTGTCAGTATGCCACGTATCGTGGCACTTCGTCTGGAATGAAAAAATTAATAATAAAAAACATTTACTCTATGACAAGAATCAAACTCATGACCTTTGGAATAACAGCTTCCTGGGTTACGCATTAAGCCACCAGAGCAGTTAAAAATATGCCTCCATAGTAGGTTCCATAACTCAAGAACATAGTTATTGGATGCTCAGTGTCGCACAGTCAAGTGATTAGTTCAGATTTTTGCGACATTAAATCTTGAGAATGCTAGTAACGAGCTGCTAAAAATCAATATTTCTATACTCGGACAGCAGTTTTAAAGGCATTCAATGCAATTTTTTCAATCTGCTTTGCTTTAACACCAACTTATTAGCATCTGATACCCACATGTTTAACGCTATGTAGCTGCGTTATGTTTATCCGGGAATCATGCATCACCGATCTCAAATTACTTATATCAGTCTCGTGCACAATCTCGCAAATTATTTCTGTGTAGTTTATTAACACCCTGTATATACCAACTTAGAAAATAGTGGATTGGGGGAAATTTATAGAAAGAGGGAAAACAATGCAAATGATTTCTGGAAAAGATAGGAGAGATTTGAAGATATAGAAATACAAAAATTGTTCAGTAATATATGGGAAAAAAGATTATGAAAAGCATATATATAAATAAAAAACACATGTGAAAGAGAAATGTATGTGGATAAATTAAATAAAAACAAAGGGAAAGTATTGCTTGGGTACGAGCGGGTGTGTGGAGACTAAACGCAATGAGAAAAGGACTCCAACAGAATCAATACCCAATATGTGGTGAAAAGGAAATATGGAACATATATTTTTTGACTATAAAGGGACACAGCTTTGGAGGAAACAGTGTATAAATGGTAAATGAAAGATAGCCTTAATCAAACTTTTCAGTAAGGATAGCAAAAAGTAGGCATGTATTTGGCTAAAGTAAAAAAGAAATGCATGTGGTTCGCAAAAAGAGAAGTAGATAAAACATAAGTTTATAGGTTGTTTTAAGAAATGTTGAACATGACTGTTGCACACTTTTTATCATCATCATTATCATCATTATCATTATCATCATCATCATCATCATCATTTTTATGATTAAAATAAATGTGCTAGATTATGAGGAAAACTTGGTTAGTAATATGGCAAGATAACAGCCTGGGCTGATGTATAGCCATATTCATTGTGTGGGTGCTTAATACAAATAAATAAATAATAAATAAAAATAAAAAATCCAAGATATTTCTAAGGCAGAAAATAACTACTTTTTTGCCCAGCTATTAGCAGTAGTACAGGCATGGAACACTTCCACAAGTACCTTCCACTTGAGGACTGACCACTTCACCCTCACCTGGCTGTTGTGCTTCAAGAACCTGGAGGAACAGACAGCCCATCAAATCCAGAGGCTGCAAGAATCAAATTTATATCAGAACATCATAAAGGAGGGAAATGTGGATGCCATGACATGATGACCTGTCCAGAGGAGTGCAACCACTACATTAAGGTTGTGCTTCAAGATGCTAGAGGACTGAATAGCCTGTTAGGTTCAGAAGCTGCTAGAAGAATACATATTTACATCAGGCTATTGGAAAGGAAGGAACCACTCCAATGGGCATGTCATGTTATGACAACTCTGTCTACAGGAGTGTGAACACTGTGCTAAGGTCGTAGAGAAGGAGTATGCCGCAGCAGTCCCTCTTATTTCAGTAGTGTCTGCAGCTGGATGGGATAGGGCTCTGGGGTTACAGCTGGCAGACATCAGCTTGGGGCCATACCTGGGAGAAGTAGAGGCATGGACTAGACCGAGGTGGGAGGATATTGCTCCAAGGATGTTGTGTACAAGTCCTATTGGGCCCATGGTAATTAATGAAGATCAAGGATGGGTTACTATTCAGAGTATGGGAGTAACCTGTTGGGAAGACCCAGAGAAAGCAGCTGATCCTCCCTTAGAGTAAGGTCATGGAATTCCTGGAGGAAGTACATCCAGGGATTTTGGGAGGGCATTTGGGACCCAAATGAACATTCGACAAGCACTGACAATGGCTGAGATGCTGAGAGGTGTGCCGCCAATGTCATGTGTGTTGTGGTAAGTCACAGTTCGCAGACAAGCAGCTGGGGTCCATGTAATAGTATAACGCGGGAGTACCCTTTGAAAGAATAGTAATTGGTGTAGTTGGACCTTTCCCTCTATCAGAAAGGGACAACAAGTATCCATGGTCACCATGGTAAATTCACTATGTGGCCTGAAGCATGCACTATCCCTATAAGAGGCCAAGACCATGGAAGAACTGTTTTGTCCCTATGGGGTACCATTGGAGCTACACAGTGATCAGAGCACCAACTTTGAGTGCAACAATATGAAGGAAACACTGGAGTAACTTGGAGTGCACAAGATGCGCGCAACACCTCTTTCAAACTTTATATGGTTGAGTGATATATCAAGACTAGAAAAACATTTAAGGAAGGTAGTGGCCAATCACCAGAGAGACTGGGATTCCAGTCCATTGCATGACATGTCCGAGTTGACACCGGCCAATTTGATTCTTTGTCAGAGAGCTGCATCTAACATGTCACCTGATGTTTGGAAGTTCTCCTGAGGTAATCAGTTGGCAGTTGCCTATATGGAGTATCTCGAGACCAACTTCATAGAACGCATGAAATGCTCTGACAAAGCATCCAGGTAGTGGGGGTGCTAATAACCAAGCAGTTGAATGTCCTTCAACCCAATCATCATCATTCAGGCAGCGAGCAATTGGATGAGGACCCATTACAACCTGCAGGCTAACAGCCGAGGTTTCCAGCAAGGTGATCTGGTCTTCTCCAAACCAAGGGAAGCTGCCCCAAGTTTCAGCAACCTGACAAGGGCCATACCTGTAACAAAGAGGAAAAATGATGTCATCTACTGCAACCAGAGGCTATTCTGAGGAAAGAAACTTGTAGTACATTTGGATCATCTAGCCCACTATGATGATGCTGATCAGGTACACCAGCCTGAGGAGGGATCTGTAGGGTGCCGCTCTCACATTTGCCTTGGTATGTGAGTTTGCATAGTTAGAGACCTTGGAATACTTAACAACACCGGAAGTGTGGAGCATCAATAACCAAAGGCTTTGGAACACAGCACATCTTGATTCTTCTCAAAGCTTCGGCTTCCAGAAAGTTCTGTGATGTATTTTCTTGTTATAAAAGGTAAAAGGAGGAAGAATTGTAAGCCGGGTGTGTCATTAATTGTAGTAAGTCATGAGTGATGGGATTGTTATTGAGCAGTGGCCTGTAAATTGTCTATGCGTTGAGTGAATTATTTGCCGCAGTGACTTAGAGACTTCATTTGTAACCACTTTTTGAGTCAATAAAGAGATTTGTTACAATACTTATTTCCTAATTGTTGGGTGGGAAATTGTTATCAAAAACTGAAACAACAATGGATTAGTTTCAAAATATTGCAGACATCTCAAGTGTCATTTCCTGTGACTGTGAGATGGCAGTGAACTATCGGCTGAGTCTGCAATGATCAAATACAACACCATGTGAATACATTCTTGAATTACAAAGACAGTTGACAAAACTTGTCTTTGTTACTTAATAAAGTTGTAGAATGGTATGGATAAAGTACAGTATATAAATTTATTTTTATTATGTGTTATCTAAACATATACAATTTGCATAATCATTTTCCTTTGCATTAATTTGGAACATCTATTTAAAAACCTGTTTTTCTGCTAAAGTTCTCTTTTCTAGTTCTTTAACAAAAGTTCTCTATGTCCCTTTTAGACTTTCCAGAACAATTTTAACATTTTTTAGGTTATGTAGGATTTATACATATATTTGAAAGCATGGGACATGAAATAGATAAGTATTTTAAAATGTTCTAATTAGGAATTGGGGTAAAACTGTTATTAAAAGCTTCAAATGTAAGCCCTAGTAATGTAGGTTATTTGTGTTGGAAGTCGTATTAATGTTATACACACATTATTGGTAAACTAATTTATTTACCTGAATGTATTGTTGTAATGTTATTAGTAAGAAACTGTATTTTTAATAATTTATTTTTTTGTAGGAAAAACAACTATTCCCATTTTTTGATGCTGCCTATCTGGGGTTTGCTTCAGGAGATGTATACAAAGATGCTTGGCCTATTCAACATTTTATAGATGAAGGCTTTGAAGTATTTGTTTCATTGTCATTTGCAAAAAATATGGGTCTTTATAGTACGTATAGATTTTATGTAATATTTTCATACTACTGAAGTAATTACTGTAATTCTCTTATCTTTATCTTTTCTGCTTATCTTCCAAAATGAGTTATACTTTTTAGTTTCTAATCTATAGTATGTATCCCTGTTTTATTAATAAACTATACTGAAATATTACTTAAATAATCTATATATACAGGTATTAATAAACTATACTGAAATATTTTCACAGAATATGTAGATTACTTAAATAAGTAATTTGAGATAGGAGACTTATGATCTTTTTATTGAAATTTCGAAGTAACGGCTATACGTTTCTGAAGTGCCAGTACGCCACGTATATTGCGGCACTTCGTCTGGTATGAAAAAAGAATAATAAACAACATTTACTCTTTGACAAGAATCTAACGCATGACCTTTGGAATAGCAGCTTTCCGCGTTATGCATTAAGCCACCAGTGCAGTTGAAAAAATGCCTCCAGAATAGGCTACATAACTCAAGAACGTAATTAATGAATGCTCAGTGTCGCACTGCCAAGTGATTAGTTCAATATTTTACAGATTTTTCCGACATTAAATCTTGAGAACGCTAGTAATGAGCTGCTAAAAATTGCTATCTTTATACTCGGGCAGCAGTTTTAAAGGCAGTCTAAGCCATTTTTTCAACCTGCTTTGCTTTAACACCGACTTATCAGCACGTTTAACGTTATGTTTATCCGGGGACCATACATCGCCGATCTCAAATTACTTATATCAGTCACGTGCACAATCTCACAAATTATTTCGGTGTATTAACACAAGTATCCAAAAGTTAAGCATAATATAATATTTTATTACCAAACTATCATAAGTGTACAAAAGTTAAGCATAATGCAATTTGTTGTTACCAATACATCGCACATGATCTGGAATCAATAGAGTGAGAAATAGCAGACAATTTTGACCTCAGGACACCTTTTTGTACAAGCACAAAATCTGACAATAATTTCCTCAATGACAATGATGGTGCTGAGTGGCTAATATGATATTAGAATGCAATTCTAATGGTGTATTAATTGTACTAAGACTTAAAGATAAATTTTCTTTATTTATAACTTTGTGGTGACCCCTCGTGGCTACACAGGCTTCGCAGCGCTGTGGCATGCTCTCTATAAGGTGGTTCAAGAGCTCTGCAGGCAGCAGTTCCAATTCCTCACGGAGAGCACGTCAGAGGTTTGGAAGTGTCCTCAATGGGGACTGATGGGGTGCAACTCATCTTCCTAATACGTTCCAGGCATTCTCTATAGGGTTCATATCCAGGGACATTGCTAGCCAGTCCATGTGCTGGATATTATTCCTCTCAAGATAATCTTCCACTAGGTGGGCTCTATGCGGACATGCATTATCATCCATTAAGATGAATGTGGACCAACTGCACCTCTGAAAAGTCACACATGTGGTTCCAGTACCTCATCTCTGTACTACTGGGCATTCACAATACCACTATCAAAGATGTGCTGATCTGTATGTCTATTGAACATATGCCTGCCAATGAGTACGCCACCACCATCAAATGAGCACGATTACACAATGTTGGTGGAATGAAACAGAGTTCCACATTCTCTCCAGATTATTGTGCAATGAGAATCATTGTTCAAACTGAATCTGGGCTCATCTGTAAAAGGCACATTCCTCCATCCAATGTTGACATTGCTGACTCCATTGTAAACAGAACCATATGTGTATTTGAGTGAGTGGAGCACACACTGCTGGACGTCTAGCATAGAGGCTGACTGCCCTGAGCCTCCGGTATACAGTTTGCCTCGAAACTCGAATGTCTGAGGCGGCTGCAAGCTTGGAAGACCGTTGTCTCGTGTGCATCCTCCGATGCTGTCGTGCTGTTATGCTGTGACGTTGTGACCTCTGGGCGACCATGTACAAGGATCCGAAGAAGACCTTCTGTTTCTTAGAAGCATCGCCAAAGCTTGGAAATGGCACTTGAGATGGCCTGAGAGACTGTGGCTTGTGTCTGACCTGCCTCTAGACATCCGATGATTCTACTCCTCAAAAGAGGGTCCAGTTGAAGTCTTTGTAGCATGTTGGTGCTGTCTTGTAAACATTTTGTGAAGCAACTGTTCACAATGGGAGAACAATAAGGAATGCACCACGCTCTGGGTCTGATACTCTGGCACTGGTTTGCTGCTCTGGTTTTGTTGACCTTAAAAGCAAGACTCCGCTTACCAATCAGAGACCACCAGTAAGGAGACACACATACTGTGATAACGTTTAATGGTGCTTGCTCACTGTTTTCCCTTTCAGTTCTCTGTTCTCCAAATTATGCTTAACTTTTGGACTCTGTGTGTGTGTGCGTGTGTATGTGCGTATGCATGTGTGTGTGTGTTTAAGGAAACAAATTTATAATTGACCAACATAAAAACACAAATATTGCTTATTATGTTATGAATTGTAATATGGCAAATGCTACCTTTGGTAGAAATCAGGTTGCAGCAGTACATTTGTGCTCTGAGTGCACAATCCAACCCCTTAAGGTAATGAAATAACGTTATTACAGGATTAATTAAATAGAACCACTGTACTCTGATGTAGACAGTTTTATTAGTGTCATAAACCCCAAAATAATGCCACGTTAAAATCTCAGCTGTTTCTCTGTTTGTAACAATAAATATATTGATTTCTCATCAACAACTGCTTTAACAACTATGAATAACAATTAGAACAAATTAAATATACTTTTAAAAAAATGAAAGTAGTCATACAAAGTCTAAATGAGTTGAATAAGTGCCTAGCCAAGTGCAAAATACAAGTTGCTTAAAACTTAATGAAACAAACTTTTATAAGCCTTCAAGCTTGACACGCAGTCGAGCAATCGAATCAACATTACTTGAAATGACGTGCAGAATGAGTAGGAAAAACGCTATGAGAGTACTGATACAAATAGATCTTAATAGGGCCCCCAATTAAAAGAAGAGATTACACTGAACCAAAGAACATAAAGCATGGATGCTTGAACAATGATAGAATATGTTGTTTATGAATGAATCATAGTTTAAACTCTTTAGCACCAAACATATTTATCCAGCATATGAAAGAACATCTCAGCACGTATCCCCTATAGTGAAGCAATGAGGTGGTTCAGTAATGGTTTGGGGCTGTTTAGGAGGCAATAGACAGATGACATTGTCAAAATAGAGGGAATAATGAAAAAAAAAGCAACTTTCCCCAAAGTAATGCAGAACCATCTGAAATACATTTAATTGGTAAGATAATTACAGCAAGATAATTATAAAAAACATTTATGTCTGCTATGTAGAAAGCGTCTTGAATAATTAGAAAATAGGAGAAAACAGAAGAACATTGTATGGTCCCTTCAAAGCCCTGACTGCAACCCCATTGAACTTAACTGATGTTTAGAGGTGACTTCCAAATTGTATAAAAGCGGCATTCAATAAATCCTTAGAAAATCCAAGAAATTGCACTCATAGCATCAAAAGGTTTGTATTTAGTAACCGTTGTCTCATACTAGATTGCAGTTAAAGTTTCAGCTATATCCATCATATGGTTTCGTTGCCATAGACGATTGAATCAACAATTCATTCAATGTATTTTGTCCAGTTTGATCATGTACATGATATTTAGATATGTTAGTTTACATTTAGAAGTAAAATATTTACAATAGTAAGAACAGTACGAATTCTGTAAGCAGCAAGTATGGTCTATTTACAATAAAAATATTACAAATAAGATCAGATAGCTATAAGTATGAGATATTTACAATAAGAGATTAGTACAGATCAGTAGGCATGAAATGTGAGCAACCTGAACCAGGATCACAGATATACCAAGTTATAACTATTTTAGACGAGAGGAGATTGTGTCAAATAAGCCTCAACACTATAGAAACAGTTTTTTTGTAAAAAGGATACAACAGCAGATTTGAATTTTTTGAAACATGTAATTTCCCTCAGTGACTGAGGTAGTCTATTGTACAAACTAATGCAATTAAACAGTGTACCATGTTCAAATAGGATGTGTTATGAGTTATACTGCATAATTGTTGATTATTTCTGTTGCCATGATTATGTTTAGCTTTATTCAGTTGGAATATTGTGAGATTTCTTTTTGTGTGCTTTAAGACTTCAAGAATGTAGATGCAAGGTACAGGTAGAATGTTTAGAGATTTAAATAATAGTTTACAGGATGTCTTGTTCTGTTTGCCTGCAATTATTCTGATTACCCTTTTTTGAATTTTAAATATGGTATCCGACTTTTTACCCCAGAATATAATTCCGCATGCAATAAGACTATGGAAGTATGCAAAATACAAGCTTCTCAACATCATGTGACTTACCTTGTCCCTTATTACCCTGAGTCTTGAGGCCAGCTTCTCTATATGTGTACACCATTGCAGGTTTTAATCTATCCATATTCCTAAGAATTTAATACTATTTACATATGTGATGGCTTTATTTTCAAGTTGTATGTGAGGCTGAAAAAGTTTGTGTTTCTGAGATGTCTGAAGGATATAGCTTGAGTTTTTCCTATATTAATTAACAGTTTATTTTTAAGGAACCATTGCTGTAACTGGCTCTCTGAGTCTCTCATATGGTCCCCAATATGGGTTTTGTTTCTACTAAAAGAAAGGTTAGTATCATCTGCAAGTAATGTTAGTGCTTACTTAGAAAGATAGAAAAAAACAAATTTTGTGCAGTGGTTAAATACTTCTATTTAAAAGGCTTTACACTGAAAGAGATAAAAGCCAAGATGAATGAAGTTCATGGCACATCTGCTTCTACGTTTACAACAATTTACAGTTTGATAAATGAATTTAAATGTGACCAAACATCCACAAATGATGAATATTGTTCCAGACATCCAGTAGAAGCGACTTCCTCCGAAATGATTGACAAAATCCAGGATATGGTTTTGAGTGATCAATAAATCAAAGTTCGTGAATTAGTAGAGGCCACAGGCATATCACAAGGTACACTGTTCTCAATTTTGCACCAAAAATTAGATCTAACAAAGGTCTTGGCCAAGATAGATGCTGTGTTTGCTCTCAATGGAGAATAAATGCAATCATGTGATCAATTTGTCACTTTTCCACCGCAATCCTGATGAGTTTCTGCATCGATACATAACTGTGAATGAAACATGGATATACTACTACTCTCCAGAGAGTGTGGGTTTTTAAAGGTGAGCTGGCTCCAAAGAAGGCAAAGGTGGTGAAATCTGCAGACAAGGCGATGGCCTAGTTTTTTGGGTTGCACGCAGAATCATCTTCAGTGATTACTTGCAGAAAGGAAGAACAATAAATGGAGAGTATTAGGCATCGTTATTGCAACAGTTTAGTGGAAAAATCAAGGAAAAATGCCCTTCTGGCAAAGATTCTCTTCCATCAAGACAATGCACAGTGCACCCCTGCACAGTTTTGATGGCAAAAATTGTAGAATTAAGATTCAAATTGCTACAAAATTCACCCTGTTCACCAAATTTGGCCCGCAATGACTTTTTTTTATTTCCAAAAGCCATTTGAAAAAGCAGCTTGGCAGAAAACATTTCATGTCCAGCAAAGAAATCTTCTCCCAAACAGATGCATAATTTGAGGACCTTCCAAAATTCTGCTTTTTGGAAGGCTTAAAACAGTTTGGGAAATGCTGGGAAAAGTGTATGAGCTAAAAGGAGATTATGTTGAAAAATAAAAAAAAAATCTACCAAAAATAATTTGTTTTTCTATCTTTTTCAAAGAACTTATTGAATGCTCCTCGTATTTGTGGAATCAAATTTTTGACTCTAAGTCACTTACATTTTTGTTTGTGAGAGACCAGCTCCAGAAGCTGCTTACTTCCATTTTCAACCTCATATACACCATTGAACTTCTCTGGGCTCATTTGAACAGAGAGGTCAGAAAGAGATACATGAGTAGTTTAAATAAACTTTGGAGCATTTACAAATGGCATAAAAGGATATTTCTGAAGAAACTCTGACAGACTTGATATCAAGGATGCCCAGAATGTGCAAAACAGTGGTCACAGCATGAGGAGGTTACTTTAAAGAAAATAAAGTCTGGAAAACATAAGAGATATTACATATCAATGGAATTATATGCATAAAATGTTTTTCAGCTCTTTTTTGCCCCAATAAATCCTGAATAAAGGTTAAAAAACTTTGAGCAGTAGTGTACAGCCTAATTAGTCCTGCTCACCTTAAATTTTTTATTTTAACAAATCATTACTCTTTTTTTTTTTGGAATAATTCTACTATGGTCTAAAATGTAAGCCTTCTTTAATTATTGTAGCCGTAGCATGACATATATCCTAAGATGCTTTATCAAAATCATGTATGATAATGAATTTACTGTATAACTCCTCATTATTCAGGGGGTTTGAGTGGAAATCTTGTATGCGGCAAGTTAACTCTATAAGGGTTTTTCTCTGGTTTTCCTTTAAGTTATTTTGAAAAAAAACTCTCACTTCAATGCACTGAGGGTTATTTTTGTGTAATAATGTAAATTCATTGATTCGCCAATGTGGTTGGTTGGTTGGTATCTTCTAATGTTGAGCAGTTGGTAGTGAAGCCATTCGCTCTCTTGCATTCCAATATTTTGATATTATATTATCATGTTGACTAAAGGTTGGGCAGCAGAGTAGATGGTTTCCATCTATATCTTCTTTTAAGTATACAGAAAGGACACAGAGCAAATTTCACTATACCAATCCTGAATAAATGTTTATTGAGACAGTCATGGCCTGTTAGGAGTCTAAAAGTTGCTACACAGGATTTTCTTGGTAATGTAGTGATTCTGGTCGTGTTATTACATAAATTTTCTTATGGTTTTCCTTTTATTTGTAATACATTATCGTCTTTAATTTTGTTATTGTATGTTGATATAATGATTCTTTTGATAGAGCGATAACTTATTGGATCAGATGAATTTGATTTGCCAATATGACTTGCCAGTTAAATCGCATTAATATTTGTATTAATACAGGTGAAAGAATAGGGTGCCTAATCGTGGTATTGGCTGATGGTCAACAAGACTTAGTTGAAAAAATTAAGTCGCAGCTTGTTCCGATTGTTAGATCCATGTACATTTGCCCACCAAAACATGGAGGAGATATAGTGGCTGCAGTACTCAACAGTGAAGAAAATACTAAGGAGTGGTAAGTTCAATAGATACTAGCACTTATTAATTAATCACTGTTTCTTTTTCTAACAAATTAAGAAAACCACTGTTAAGTATCTATTCCTCCAAAAATAAAGTTTTTATATGCAACATCTTAAAAAGGTAGATAAACACTTAATTACACTCATGATAAAATATTTTATGTTACTCATCAAAATATGAACGCTAAAATAGACTAAATAGCTTTGCAGATATCAGTGAAAAGGGGTATAAGCCCAAAACTGTAATTATTCAGTAACAATTTCAGAATATTCTCACAAATAGCTGTTTCTCATTTCAGAAACTATTGGCACTGAAGCCTAATTAACTATCTAGAAAGTTACCCATAACTAAGAATGAACTTTTCTTGACTTAATTCTAAGTATATAATACATGCTATTTAAAGTGCATTTTGCACTTGTAATCCCTTTCTGCGGGTACCAGTGATATTTGGATACCAGATTTACCGAACCTGCTAATATGTGTATATAATTAATTGCTTGAATTCCTATCTGGAAACATTCTTATTGAAGACAAGTGAACATTTGTGTTTTATGGATCTGAATCTTTTAAAGCTTACATTGGTGAAAAATCTTAAACAATTGTTAGCTTTAACTGTGATTATAGCTAAACTGGCTGGAATATTAATGCTTTATTATAAATATAATATAATTTGATCATAAGTAATATGTTCTCTGTCCAATCCTTAATGCAAAATATTATATTAACTTTAAAAGAGCAGTATAAAGAAAATTATATATAGACTTTATGAAAGTATAACTAGGTTATACAGTAAAAATAATTTACTTTTAAAATGGTAAGAATACATTGTTAATGCAATAAAAATCAACTAAGTATTTTATAATTAAGGGCACTAGGGTACTCAGTGGTAATGTTTGTGGCTCTTGTGCTGAAGGTCCATGGTTCAATTCCCAGCTTTGGGGTGACAATTTTAAATCATCTCTATTCACCTCTGACAAGCTCATGCAGAGTGTCCCCAGGCCCATCTTGTTTTGGAGTCCATGTGCTGTAGGTTCTCTCATTCCAATGCCATTCTCATCCTCATGATCATCATTAGTTATCCTACCGTCAGTGGTAAGAGGCTTCCTTTAACTGTCTCTACCACAAAAGTAGGTCTGCCATTGCTTGGTGAATGAGGTCAGTGACCATTGGAAAACAAAAAATAACTCAAAATAAGTAATTAGGATACTGAGTAGAGCTCAAAACTGAATAATTAGTAAAATTAGTTATCTTGAAAATGCAGGATTATTGAAAAGAAAGAAAGAGTTTAAATATTTATTTTTTGTGAACAACAGCAGAAATGGACATACCTACATGATACATCATTGTATACATGAAACTTCATTTTATGCATTCAACATGAACACCATTTCTTATGCAAGAACAGTTAGTGTGTTTCCCTTTGCATATGCAACCAACTTCTAAAAATTTCTTATACCAATTCAACATTCATTTATGATGAGGTGACCCTTTGAGAACTTACAACAAATATATCCTGTACTAAAAAGGGATTTACTCTTTGCTAACCACTTCTCCCGTGGCACTGCCATTTTCTCATAAACAAACCACAGTGCCATAGTATGCACTGAATAGGCGACAGCGTACTCTGTGAGCTAGCTAGGCTAGCTGCAAAACCTGGTACATTGGTGAAGAAAGAATTTATATAAAACTTATGTATAAGAAAACTTTATTCCTGCTGTGTTGGCTGCTTGGAGTTTAGCCAATTGTTATGACATAAAATGGGCTCCTTTTGATAAAACTTTATTCTGTTTGCCATGAAACAAGCAGGAGTAGCATGACTGACCAATGTATCATGGACATATTCTGGGGCAAGACATGAAGGATGAAGTCAGTAAAACAGAATTCTAAGGTCTTCTCTTTTGTCATGCAAAGCATGGACAGCTGAAACAACTCCCGTTATATGTTAATACAGCTAGTCTGATGTTTTTTATTACTGAAGATGATGATGATAATAATAATAATAATAATAATAATAATAATAATAATAATAATAATAATAATAATAATAATAATAATAATAATAACTCCATGGCACGACAGCTCACATGAAACCTTGGCCTGCGTCCCCCATCTCGGTCCACTACAGACGTCATGGATGGGGTGCAGTATTGGAGGGTGAGACATGGTCAGCGCCTCGAATCCCTCCAGCCGGTTAATGCGGTCCTGATGACCTGGAGCTGCTACTTCTCCATTAAGTAGCTCCTCAATTGGCCCCCCAGGGACCTTACGAGGCTGAGTGCACCCCGGTACTACTGAAGATAGGGATTCTTAATTTAGATGGAGATGATTATTTTAATTTTTTTTAGTTGTAAAGATCTGGTAAATGAGTAATTATAATATTTGTTTTTATTATTATTATTATTATTATTATTATTATTATTATTATTATAATTATAATATTTTATAAATAAATAATTTTATTCACCTTTGAAATTACAATAGAATTCATGGCTTTGTCAAAAAATATAAAACAAATTCTAAACATTGACTACATTCTTAAACATTTACATTGAATAATAATATTGAACTTAATATTAAATTTGAGAAAGTGCGATACTGGTCTTCAGTGCTGTCATCAAACTTTCCCCTTTCTTTAGTGGAGGTGCCTCCCTCGGGTGGACAGGAACTATGAAACAATCAAGGATTCAAGGCAGTATCTTTAAAGAAGTCATTATGGTGCAGTGCTATAATGTTAGCAGGCTTCTAAATCTAAATAATCACAGTTGTTTAAAAGTATATTTGTAACTTTTCTCATAAATACCTAGTTTAAATTTTCCCCTTACAGTATTCAACATCTTCATTTAAAGAGTAAAACTGGTTTTTAGTAAAAACTTGTGTATCTCTGTATTGTATTTATTTCCATGGTAAATAATTATATACTTTTAAGCCATTATATTTGAAGGAAGTTTCAAATAGTTTGGTTTTGTGTAAGGTGTAGTGTAGCTTATCCTTATTGCATGTATTGTGAGAATGAATTTCCCCATTAGTGCTGTAATTTGCAGCAATTGTAGACTAATAACCCTTTTATATATGAGGAGCATACTGAAAGTCATGAGCAACACTGTTTTACAATCTTAATATTTATTTTTGAGCCAAACCAAATACATCATCATAATCTACAGACTTTCTTTTACTTTTCGACATAGTCTCCATTGTTTTGCACACATTTTTCCCATCGTTCTACAAGTTTGAAAATGCCCTTGTGATAGAACTCCGTTCCAGCTGCCCGCAGACCCTGACGCACTGCTTTCCGAATATCCTCCAGCGTCTCGTAGCGTTGGCCATGCATCTGCTCCTTCACAGAACCGAAAAGATGGTAGTCGGAGGGTAGGGAGGATGTGGAAGAGTTTCCCACCCTAACACCCTGATCTTCTCCATAGTGGCACGGGCAGTATGCGGACGCGCATTATCCTGTTGAAGGATGATTCTCTTTCCAGGGCGTTTATCATGCAAAGCCCGACAGAGCTTCAGAAGTGTCTTGATGTAGCGGGCAGAATTTATGGTTTGTCCAGGTTCAAGAAAGTCAATCAGAATGCAACCTTGTGCATCCCAAAAGACACTTCCCATAACTTTTCCTACAGACTGCATTGTCTTCGCTTTCTTCTTCGATGGTGAGTTCAAGTGGTGCCATTCCATACTCTGACGTTTCGTTTCTGGCTCATAGTGATGGAACCAGCTCTCATCTCCAGTCACAATGCACGTAAAAAATGCATCACCTTCATTATGAAATCTCTGAAGAAGGTTTTGTGCAATGGTTCTTCTCTGAAGTTTGTGGTCTTCAGTCAATAAACGGGGGACCCAACAGGCACAGACCTTTCGATAAGCCAAGCTGTGGATCATTTCTTGCACTGCACTATGTCCTATTCCAAGTTTCATTCACAGTGAAACGCCTATCTCCTGTAATGAGCTCATCAACTCTTTCTTTGTTGCGTTCTGTAGAGGCAGTTCAAGGAAGCCCGCTACGAGGCGCATTTTGCAGACTCGTGTTTCCATCTTTGAAATGTTTCACCCATCTTCTAACACTGCTGGCACCCATGCAGACACCTCCATACGCACGTTGAAGTCTGAGATGAATTTCAGGAGCAGATTTTCCTTCTTTCACAAGGAATTCAATGACAGCACGCTGTCGAAACAAAACATCAATGTCAGTCATTTTTCAAACACCGTCTGTGGTCACGTGATAGAAGCTAATGATGTCACAATATGTCAACATGTGGCTTAAAGTCTGTAGATTACGATCCTGCAATTCGTTTCATTACATTGTTGAAATTTAAATTTTTACAATGGGTTGCTCGTGACTTTCAGTATGCCCCTCGTACAAACAAGGTAAAGTCAGAATTTTGAGATTCAGGAAATGTTCCCTACAACTTTCTTTTTTTGGAGTACCATCTAGGATTCTTAATGCCCTTTTTTGAAGTTTAAATATTATATTTCTATTCAAAGTATTTCCCTATAAAGGTAAACCATACAGTAGTAAAGAATGAAAGTAAGGAAATTATAACAAGCTTTGAGAACCGTAAATGATCCTCAAGCTTTTAGTTGATGAAGAACAAAACAAGTTGTACTCAGCTTCCCTGATAGTTTTTCTATGTGTTTGTCCCAACTTAGATTTTTATCCACCCATAATTCTAGAAATTTGTTTCATATTTAAAATTTACTAAATCAGAACTATTCTGATGCTGGGATTCCCAGCTTTTCTACAAGCTTTATGCTGAAAATTAAGTGCTATTGATTTCTCTTCATTAACCAATTAATGATTTTCTTCACAACTACAGTTGAGCTTTGTTGGGGACTTTCAACATCCTTTCCTGCGATGAAAATACTTGTATCATCTGCAAATAGTGATAACGTGGCTTCTGTTATATTTTCAAGATATAAAGGTAGATCATTAATGTACAAAAGGAACAGTGGAGGACCAAGAATAGAGCTCTGTGGAACTGCTGATATTACAGGTCTTTTCCCTGAGAGTTCCTTTCTAATTTCCTTGAGTTTCGCAACTACAGCATCGATTTTGACTGCTCTCTTGTTTGTAAGTATAATTTAAACCAGTTGAAAGCAATTCCTCTTATACCATATTTATGTAACTTGTTCAGCAGAATTTTATTATCCACCATGTCAAAAGCTTTAGATAAATCCAAAAATAATCCTATACCAACCTCACATTTATCTACAGGGTGGACTGAAAGTTCCTCACCCCTCAGCTATAAGAAATAACACCCTTAGGTAATTTATTTTTTCAACATCATGTATCTGTCTAACACACACCAAATTTAGAACTTTGTATGTCTGCCGTTGTTGGTATGGCATGCAATAATGCGTCGAGCGAAACTTTCCACCAAATCCTTGGTGGTGTTCTGGTTGATGCTTTCTCATGCCTCATGAACCCTAGTGACTAATTGATCCCTGATTTGTGGTCTGGGTTGTCTAAAAACTCTATCTTGAAGTTTGGCCCACAAGTTCTCGATGACATTGAGATCAGGCGAATTTCCTGGCCAGTCAGTCCAAACATTGCTTAAGTGTTCCTTTATCAACTTCGTCGTTGTCTATGCAGTATGAGCTGTTGCTCCATCCTGCATTAAAACACCCATATTACCCTTGGGAAACTGGAAGGGGTCATCCATAGTCTTCTTGAATATTGGCAAAATTGACAGTCTGTAATATTCACCATTGACATTCTGATTTTGTGGGACAATGTGCAATTCTGTTTTCCCATACTGTGCTATGCCACCTGCAACCATGATTTTCAGGGAAAATTTTGGAACAAGGACTGGTGAAATACTGAAAGGTTCATTCGTACGGATCTTACGATTTTGTCTGTTTGGTTTGGAGTTGAGTTCAATGGGGCTTTCGTCTGTAAAAAGGATATGTGCCCTTTTTACACACACATCCTTCTGGAATGTCATCAACAAAACCTTCCTGGATTAATCTTTCACAAAATTTTATTTGATCATTGATATTTTTTTCACTAAGCAAAGGCTTGACTGGTTCCTTATATGCAGTTTTACCCCAATCAGTGGACCTTACATAGCGCCTCAGTGTTGTGACCCCAATTTTCTTCCCACTGTCTTGAAAGTTAGTCGAAAAATTCAGTTTCTTGACGCTTTATATGCCAGCAACTTTATCCTTGCAGATCCTTCTGATCCTTCTTTTTGTATTTGGAGTAACTTTAGATGGTCAACCACTTCGTTTTTCAACCTCGACATCACCATCCTCTTTCCTAGCCCATCTTCTCACAGTGTTTCTGTCAACCTTCAGACTTTGTGTAATTTCTTTTATTGACACCCCTTGTGCACTAATAACTTGAGTTTTTGTGCGTAAATATTCCCTTGCTGTGGGCAACATCTGCTGAAAACAAAAAGAAATGATTTAAGACCCTATACACATTGATAAATTAATTAACAATAATAAAGACAAAAGAACTCTAAAGGGTCCGAAAGTTTCTCACCCGGGTGAGAAATTTATGGTTTATTTTAACCCATGCTGTGATGTGCAAATCAACAGCTTTGTAAAAATTTCTTAATTGAATGCAGATTACAGATACCTGAAGATAAATACCACCTGAAATTTCATTTTTTAACTCTCCTTTAAGCTTTACAATAACCAGCTTCCCTCAGAGAGTAAGAAAAAACATGTATCGAACATAATGTCTAGCACATCTAAAGGTCACACTCACATTGCGTAAACAATGGAAGTAGCAGTAACTGGAACCAATACAACACACATTGTTGTCTTACGAGAGGTATATTGGGCGCCAAAAGGCGATTGAATTTAAAACTGTGAAGCAAAGCAAATGGCGTGTTGAAATGTTTGGGGGTGAGAAACTTACGGTCCACCCTGTAGTACATCATAAATACTATCAACAAAATTTATCACTGCTAAGCAAGTTGATTTATTACTTTGGAATCCATACTGACAACTAGTAATTATATTGTGTTTAGTAAGGAATTTCATTAATCTCTTATACATAATTTTTTCTAATATTTTGGAGAAGGCTGAAAGTAACACTATAAGCCTGTAATTGTTTGGATCCTACAATAAATTTCATTGAAACTATTTAAATATTTACATTGTTACAGATAACTTTCATTAAATCAGAAAAAAGTGTAAACATAATTTGTCAAATTTTTCTTTTTGTGGAAGTTTGTGAACAGTGTTGGAGTAAGTGTTGTTTAGTGAAATCAATCGACTCATTGTCAAATAAATAATTTACCAAATTCTAAAAAAAAGAGCATATGGCTCTGGTGACAGCTGAAAGTTTCAACTTTTTCTATTCAGTGGTGTATCATATATGTCACTATCTGTTCTCGTTTATTAAAACCAAATATTTAAAATATTCTCCTTTTTAATCAGCCTGTATTATGAAGACAAATACACTTCATTAATTCTCTCAATGTATGTGAAACCTTTGTTAAAATTGTTTTAATAATTGAAGTGTTATTGCAGCAGTCTGAAACTGGTGTATTGCACCATGGGAGTCTTTAAATTGTAGAATTTAAAACTAAATGTTATCTATCCATCATATAATGCATTTTACATTTATCATGACATATTCAACATAATACATGTTCAAAACTTGCAAATATGCATAGAAGCTAATGACAGTGATGTGATTAAATAAAAAACAAAAGAATTTGAATCGGTTTTTGTAACACAAAACATCACTTATTTTTACTAACTGGGATTGTTTTCGAGAACACTTGTTCCCATTTTCAACCCTTGAGAACAGGTGTTTCCAAAACCGGTCCCAGTAAGTAAAAATAAATGATGTTTTGTGTTACAAAAACTGACTCAAATTCATTTGTTTTTTACAATAAATGTTATTTTGAGACAAACTATCAGAGAGCAGTAAACTTCTGTGCAAGGGCAGATCCAGAAGATGTGCATGACCCCTCCTCATCAACCAAAATTTAATAAATATTGGCTGCAACATAAAAACTCTCCAAGAAAGGTTAAAAAACCTTGACTTAATACAACTTAAATAAATATAAAATCAGGTAACATTGATTTATGTATAATAAATAAAAAATAAATATTGTAATCTGCTTAACATGATATGCTCAGCTTATGTTTGTTGGCTTGTTTGTTTTGCTGAACCAAAGAAGGAGGTGGAGAGTGAGACACATGTGTAGTATAGAGGGTAACAATTAAAATAATTTTATGATTCTAGCAGTTGTGCTATTCTGCTATTATGTCACAATTATGTTTGTGCTCATTTGTGTGGTTTGTGTCTTACAAAATGTATTGCTTCATAATTAAGAACAGATTGAAATATTAATTTTTCTTCAGTACAAGAGTCTATACACATTGAAGTTTTGTCATTGCCATCTTCATTGTCCTATCAACAGATTTAGTGAATTTTAAGTAAAAAAAAAATAAAAAAAAATATAAATATATATATATTTTATATATGTATGTAGAAAGGAAGTTGGTTTTTTTCACTCTTTATATGAGTGCTCTTTTCTAGCATGGGATAAGTAGTTTTTTTTTTTTTTTTATAAATATAAGCAGGAATTTTTACCTTTTATAATGTTTAGTTCACAGTTACTTAATGGTATATTTTCCTACTATATTACTTTTTGTTTAGTGATTCAAACTAAATATTATTAGTATCAGATAGGTATAATATTATTTATATTCCTGGTTGAGATGTATTAATCTAAATGTTTTATACCTTAAAGTCTAAATTTTAAAATTAAATTTTTAAAGATTTTCTGTAGAGGATCCCCAAATCACCTGGTGTGCCTACCTTACATCCCCTTAATTCTGGATTCGCCTTTATTTCTGCAAAAGTGATGAATTTAATTTTCCTCTGTAATGATGAATTGGGGGTACCAATGCTGTTTTATTCTCTGCTTAACAATGAATTGAGTATCTTAATTTATTAAAAGATATTCAGCAATTTCAGTCTATTTGTCCATATATTTATTCTATCAACACTAGATAATAGATAGGGCCAACAATAACCTTCTGTTCAACTTTGCAACTCACTAACTGGCTGGTTTTACCGCATTATGAAGCTTGAAAATGCCTTAAATACCCTTGCTTCTTATCCTTATGTTCACTGGATAAACATTGGGTTACACTGGGGTGTAACAAAAATAGTAGCAACACTGCCAGGAAGCAAAACAAGAGGGAATTATGTAAATTAGTCTCTTGTTAGTTACCACTTTAACCTGTTGTATTTTGCCATATTGTAAAGTAGGAACAGCAATCTTGGCTGAAAATCTAATATGCCCATGATCTTACAGCACAACATGTCTTGAAGGTCTTATTGAGCTATGTGGAGAGGCGGCTTTACCATACAGGACTGTGGTGAGGTGAATTGGAGCGTTCAAAGAGGAACATAACTACATGGAATACATGGCTCAGTGTTAGTGAAGAAGAAGTGTCAGCTGTTTCAGCGCTTCTGGACACCATTGACAATGGACTGTACATGAGTTAGCCCTAGAGATAGGAATATCCTGGATGACTGTGTTTCATATTCTAAAGAATAGCCTGACAATTGAAAAATTGCATCTTAGAGGGTTCCCTGGGATTTGATGGAGGCACAGCGATGGCTACAATATAACTTTGTTCAAACTTACCTGGAGAGTTATGATCATGATGGAAATGAGACATGGGCATATCATACAACCTCTACTTAAATGCTAATCCAATGAGTGGCATCATTATTGGTCACCATGCAAAATAATGGTGTGTTGTACTTTTCCAAATGTAAAAATAATGTTTATTCTTGCATACAGTTATAAGGTCATCACCCTAACACATACCATCCTGGAAGGACAGAATGTTAATGCACAGTATTTCCATAATTTTTGGAGAAGTGGTTGAAGCATTGTGATTGAAGTGTCTACACATTTTGCAGCATCCTCCCAATATATTTTAGGATAATGCTCTGATGCACACGGTGCATCCTGTAGCTGATCTGTACAATCACTGGAGGTGAGAAGTGCCTGTGATCATGATGTGAATGCAAAACTGAAGGAACCACTTCATGATGTTTGATTCTGGACTGTTTCCATGATTCTGAAAGCATTTGCTTTTTTTTTTTTATAGTGTTTAACACCCACTTTTACTACTTGTGGCATCACACGGAATGAAGATGGATCACCATGGGAATGTGATGGTGAGGGAAACTGGAGAACCTGGAGAAAACCTGCCCCTGTATCACTTTGTCCACCACAAATCCTACATGTGGTTGCCTGGGATCAAACCCAGGCTACCTTGGAGAGTGGTGAGTGGTCTGACCACCCAGCCATGGTACGACCACTGCAGGCATAGGATGGTTCATCAGAAAAAGCAAAAGAACAGAAGCAGCTATATGGATACCATGATTTCCACATTACTAGCAACAATTTGTAGACAATGCTGGGTACTGCATTGATAGACTGTAAAAGTTTCACAGAGGTATCACTTGTGTATTAGTAATAAATAAAGTTGTCATTATTAAAGTTAAAACAAGCACTCAAAATGGTAAACCATTTCAAACTGTTTTTCTGAGAATGATCAAAAGCTGAGTGGCTTCTTTATCCAGTCTCCAACAATGCTTTCACTGTCAAGTTTTGTCATGTTTCCTTAATACTTCATATCATATTATGAACTTTTGTTCAATGGAAAATAATAAATCAATAAACATTAAATGTGTAAATGTAAAGTGGTATAATGCAAAATATTGAAATAAAACTTGGAGTAAAATGTTTTAATAAAGCTGAAAACATTTAAGAGAAATGTCAACAACTATTTTCCATTCTGCTCAGTCATACAGCTATAATAATAATAACATTAAATAATGAAATATAAACAAAAAACACATTCATCCATCATGAAAATGATATGCACATTGCCCTGTCAGTTATAGGGGTACATATATATTGAAAAGTTCTGTGGAATGCTAGGTAATTTCCACTAAAGGAGTGCTCTTTCATTCTTATAATAAAAGATATTGCATGCATATACTAGTCATATTGTTCTTGGTTAAACCATGCCACTGAGGGATTGGTTTAAATCAGTTGGAGAATTTAGTGTCATGTTACAATGGCAACTCAGTAGGTTCAGCACCCAGATGAAGACCAGGGGATCCATGGTTCAACCCACTTGGCAGATTGTGTCATGGTGGTATGTTGTCATGGTGGCTCAATGGGTTGAGCACCCAGACAGAGAATGGGATATCTGTGGTTCAAATCATGGTTATGGTAATACATTTTTCAGTTTGACTATCTGTCCTACACACAACTTTTATGGTAAAAGCAACTAATTACCATGATCATAAACTCCTTTTATTAAATGGGAAAGTCAAGTTTTGGTATCTGGCATTTTCAACTAGACATTCATTCTATCTGTAAGTTTCAGTAAGATTTTTCATTCCCATCTTAGTTACTGCACTTTCACAAAAACTGTTTAAAACTGTTTTAAAAATACATTTGAGTTTTTAATTTGTGATACTTAAATGATAATTATCTAGTGCTATTTAATATAATAGATAATCACAAATACAATTTCAAAGTCAACTTTATATACAGAATTATATAAAGATTTACATGTGATAAGAACATATGCTAAATTTTAGCATTTCAGGACTAAAATTATCTGCCAAATAGATGTTACCATTCAGCAAATTATTCCAGAAATAAATTATTTATCATTGCATTTTACACTTATAATGTTTATTGTATGCTACAAATTAACTCTATGGGGGAAAAGCAGTCAAAGTGTATTTTAGCTGAGCTTCAGGATTTTTATGTTATGTTCCAATATGAACAAACTCAAACTGCTAAAATTTGCTCAAAAAGAAATTGTACAAGGCAAAGCAATCAAAATGCAACATAGTAGAATTTTAAAGACAAAAGTACTTACATTTTAATACTTTTCCCCTGTACCCTTAAAAATGCTCGATATGTTGACTTTAAATAAAATGGCTGTATGATCAAGGCTCATGGCTTCCATTGTTAACAGCTAAAACTTCTTAAATGAAATAGTTACTTTATTTGGAAAGTTTTACATTTCAGGCAGGAATGTCTAAGAGCTATGGTCCATCGCTGTACAACCATGAGGCAAGAACTAAAAAAATGTCTAGTGAACCTTGGCACTCCAGGGAATTGGGATCACATTACAAAGCAGAGAGGGATGTTTTCCTATTTAGGATTAACACGTACGTATATTTTACTCTTCTTATTCTGCATGTATAGGCAATTACTGTCTGTTCTGCCTTCAAGGTCCCTCAGCCATTATTTTCTAGGTCTGCTCACAAATCTATTTCCTTTAGGATAGCATTTCATTATTTGTTTTGTTTTTGTTGGTTTCTGTTGTAGTGTTTAACAGCCACTTTTATTACATGTGGCATCATAGGTGATGACACTCATGATGCATGAAGATGGAGCACCAGTGAAATGGTGGGGGAAACTGGAGAACCCAGAGAAAACCCATCCCTGCACTGCTAATTCATATGTCAGACATTCTTTCAATGTATTCTTTCCTTCTTTTTTTTATTATTAAACCTTAATCTTTCATTCTTGTTAAATTCTTACTTCTCTTATATTTTCAATTCTAAAATGATCCTTGTTTTTGTACATCTTTTACACTCCTCACAAATTTAATTTCAGAAGCTTGTATATTGCTTTTCTGTCTTTCAGTTAGTATTCAAGCTATACTTCCATATGACAGAATAGGTACAACTATATGGTTATACAATTTAAATTTTGTCCCTTTATATACATTTTTATTTCTTTTATTTATATAGCTCCCATTAGCATCTAAGGTCATATCAGGGGCTTTGCATTAGAAACAACTTGTTGTTTGTAAGTTCTTTACATTGGGTTTAAATATTTTTTTATTTTCCTCAATCCACACACACACACACACATTCATTCTCGCACTCATACTTCCAGTCTCTGTGGGGGATAGGGAATAATTCTGGTTAAAGAAAAACTCCCCACCCCAGCTGGGAATTGAACTGGGGACCTTGGGGTATATATATATATATATATATATATATTTTTTTTTTTTTTTTTTTTTTTTTAGGAATATTTGATTAATTGTCCCATATATTCTCTGAAATTTACTTACTTTATTGTAAACATATATTTTCTATCATAGGCAATATCACATCCTAGGTACCTAAACTGGCTTACCTGCTGTATACATTCATTATTGATAATTATTTTTGTTCTAATTGATTCTACATGGGACCCATGACTTTACTTCCCTTCCGAAGGAAGCCATGCTAAGGATTTTTACACCCAAAAAAACCCATCATCCTCCACCAGGTTTGAACCCGCAATCTTGGATATATGAAGTTAGCATGGTAACTATTACACCACGGAGGGCGACTCTGTTAAACCATAAGAGATAGACAAAAGCTTACTACCAAACAGTGTGGACATCATCAACAATACAATTTATCTTAAATACTTTTCTTGTATTAACCATTTCCAAGATAGTCTTTGTTATTGGTTTGAATTTTCATATGTTTAAATTTTTTTTCAAGAATAAACTCACAATTCTTATTTCTTCTACAATTTTTCTCATCTTTGCATACTGACTGAACTTCCTGCCAGTTCTTTGTTGAATTGACAAACATTTCTCGACAAGTTTCCTCCCTTCAACATTTCCACTCTATATAAATATTTTAATCCTCTTTCAATCACTTCCCCCTTCCTCCTCTACCAAGCTCAAGCAGTGCTACTGCATTCAGTGAAGTTCATGGCAAATCCAAAATTAATTTTAAAAATTCCTATGAATCTGGTCAAAATGCTTCCATCCTTCCTCAATCTCCCACACTTCCACTTCATGTGTCATTCTCACTTCCACCAGCAGCACCCTTTAAAACCATATCACTTTTATATTTGGTATTTTCCATAATATATGTTCCATAACCATCTTCCTTTATCTAACATATTTTTCATCACTGCAACATATATTTTCTCGCTTGCCCTTTCCTTCTCCCTCCCTCTCCCTGTCTGTCTGTCACTAATTCTCTATTGCCTACCTCCAGTTTGCTATACTCTATCTCCCATTTATCATCCTTTCTTACATTGTTTCCTTTTTTGAAAACCATAATTTTAGATCAGTCTTATTAATGAATATTTTTGAGTTGATTTTGTAACACTTAAGGATTAATATGCAAGTGATACTTAAGTATTACAAAATCAACTCAAAAATATTCATTTCATACATATCTCTGTTCCAAAACACCCTTTCATTAAAATTATTCTGTCTTATTAACTTTTCTTACAATACAAGATTTATTTCTTTGGTGGCACTTGAGTCCTCTGATTGATATTACACCTGCTACTAACTCATCTGCAAAGAGAAGATCTGGAATATTCCTATTATTGATTATAGGATGAAGTAAGTATTCCTTTTCAACTTCTTTTAGAATATCATTAATGAATAAATTACATAGAATAGGGCTTAGTTTACACCCTTGTTTCAGCCCCATTGTATTATATACCCATTCTGTGATCCTATTCTTCTCAGAGTTTGATACAAAACTCATTTTCTTCATAAAGTCTCTGAAATATTTCTCTAAATTTATTACTCACTCCTGTTTTGGCTAATTTAGTCCATAATTTTCCCCTGTTGATTGTACGGAAGGTTTGTCCTGGCCAACAAAAACAATACATACCCCTTTTGTTGCTAACATATTTAGTTACTAGAGCTCTTTTATAAAAAGGTTATCAATAGTTTCTTGCCTTTCCTAAATCCTGCTTGAAATTCTAACAACCTATTTTCCATCTCTGTCCATTTGTGTAATCTATCCACCAACACTCTTGTAAAAACTTTCCCCAATACTGATAGTAAACTAATCCTCCAATAATTCATTGAATTATTAAAATTTCTTTTTCCTTTAAATATGGGTATAAGCATTCCTTTCCTCCATCTATAATGAATCTTCTCCGCCTGGAATATCATATTGATTAGCTTAACTAATATTTGCTTTCTGTTATCATCTTGATACCATACTTTCCAAAATTCACCAATTCCATCAATTCCACATGCTTTGTTTGTTTTCAGCTTCCAAATTTGTTCCATCACCTCTGATTCCTCTATATCTCTGCCTAGCTCTACTATGGAGCCCATGCTCTTCCTAGCAAACTAACTTGTTTTTAGAAAGAAGTTGCCCTAGTTCATTGTAATATTGTAATATTTTTTGAATATTTTTTTTCATTGTAGCTCTTTTGTTTACATTTTGGCATTTCATTTCAATAACTTCTTCATCATCATCATTATCATCATCTTCAGCAGCAGCAATCTAAAGTGACCAATATTTCTTGTTCATTTTGGAGAGTAGTTGAAAGCTCTTTTTGGGATGGCTGGCTCATCTTTTCTTTCCAGATGTTTCATCCAGTTCTTTTGGCAATCTTAAATTCTTTCATTATGTTTTGTATATTAAGTTTATGTCTAATATCTTAATTTCTTAATATCAATATTGCTATAATAGAAAGCAGACCCTTTAATTGCTTCTACAATATGAAGACTTAAAGGAACTGATCTAAACAAAATTATGTGATGAACTAAAGGGAAGGGCTGCTCAGCAATAAGCACTGGTCAGCTTGGTGAGTTATTGACCTGGTCTGATATTTCTTCCTTTCCACATATTAGACCTCTGCTTTTACCTTTCCTATCCAGTCTTGCTTGACTCAACTCTTGTTTTCTTCGACCTCAATGGTATTAGAATATTTGAGGTCTAGGGGATTATTCCTGTCCATACCTTTCTTTACATAGGTAATGTAACCACCATTTATGGTGCCAAATTTTAAACGGTTACAAAAAAGTTAAGTAAAAACATTCCAGATAAAATGATGTCTCCTTGGAAAAAGAAACATTCCGGAAGTAAAATAGTCCTGCATTTGGATTTCCAAGCAGGGACCTTTTTCCAAGGTAAACAACAGCCTCTAGTCAACATGATAATATAACATCAAAATACTGGAATGCAAGAGAGTGAATGGCTTCACTGCCAACTGCTCAACATTAGATACTAACCAACCAATCATATTACGTCAATTTTACACCTACCAATGATCTTAGAATTTCATTTCTGAAGCTTCCAGGCACTTTTCCCCTTTCTGTGTTAGGATTCATGTTTCAGATCCATATGGAAGTTGGAAATTGTTAAAGAGTTATAAAACTTTAATTTTATTTCCGTAAGCATTCTGTTCCCTAAACATCATCTTCTAGTTCTACATGCCTATTGATATTCATGAAGCTTCTCTTCAATCTCTGAGAGGATATCCTGCATCCCAAACACTTAACATTGGTTACATGTTTAATGATTTGAGAATTGATTACTGCCTTGCATTAGTTGTTTTAAGTTTGTCAGTCCAACAACTTCTTTGGAGAGTTTGAGATTTTTTAAGTGTTATCATATTGGTAAGCAGCCTCCTGCTGAGTAAGAGTATTGGCAGGACTGCTTCCTTCAAGAGTTAAATGCTGCTTCCTCTTCCATCCTAAGAAGAGGGGTGTTTCTTCTGCTAGGTAACTACTGTTAAAGTTTTTATCCTTGTTACTTTGGAAATGGACTCTTTAAATTTATCCCCTCATGAGAATGGGTTTCATTTTAGGCATGTCAGAGTTCTTTTGACCAGGCTTGGTTGTGGCTATGGTGGAGTTTTCAACTTATCAATTCCAATCCTTTATTTCATTACATTAAAATATTATATGATTTGTTATAACTCCCCCATTCACATAATTGACACAGATGAAAACTATTTCTTTGATTTTTCATTACCTATGCATCTGACCATATCCTTATCAATTCACCAATACTTCTCTTTCCTCTAAAATTAAAATAAGTACTAAATCAACATTAGGTTGTGATTTATTTCTTAAAGGGTGAATGCGACAGAATTACCTCAATCTGATTGGATGTCACATACCTTAATTGGAAACCAACAATGTATCATAGCAACCAATGAAGCCTTATATAATGAAACCTTGGCAATAAAAAGCCAAGAAACTACATAATAGATCCTGTAGGATTTTCCCTTTATTATAAAATGCCATTCATCCAAACCAGCATAATAATTAAAAACAAGTACTAATAATTAAACATTGGTTATAAAATGAGTCAAATTTACACTTGAATTGCTTCACTAAGCAATAAATTACCTGGACATGTTTTGCAGGCTTATGTTGCCTACATCATCAACAGATTTTGACTGGCAGGCCTGCTGTTAGTATTTTCTGTGGACTTCTCTCCTTTCTCTGGTGGCTGATAAATGAACTTGTAGGGTGGGTTGTCAACGGTGGGAATTCCAAAATTCATTAGGCCAGGTTTCTGATTTATAATAAAGATCTTTTCCCATATGTTTAATTCTAGCGATCGCTGTACTGATTATAGTAAGTGGACATTGTTTTCAATCCTATGGCTATTGTCGCAAGCATGTGAAGCTGATTTCTCCATTTGGTTGTTCTTAAGTGTCCCAAGTCTTCCTTCAACCTGGTGCTATGTTTCTTCTGGTTTGTCTTTATTTTAAAGCAGAAACCTAGACTTATGAATTTTGGAATTCCTGCCAGTGACAAACCGTTCTACTAGTTCATTTATCAGCCACCAGAGAAAGGAGAGGAGTCCACAACAGCAGGCCTGCCAGTTGAAATCTGTTGATGATGTAAGCAATATACACCTGCGAAACATGTCCAGGTAATTTATTTACTAGTAAAGCATATCAATTGTATATTCAACTCATTTTATAACCAATGTGTAATTATGCTTCACTGTGCACTTATTCTAGTATTTTGATTCTTTTGATCACTAATAATTAATTATTTTTTCAGCCAAGCAGGTTGAGTACTTGAAAACAGAACACCATGTCTACATCCTGTCTACTGGACGTGCAAATATTTGTGGACTTAATATGTCTAATGTTAGCAAGACCGCAAAAGCAATTCATTCTGCAGTTGTGAACATACATGATTAATCAGAAATCCCCTGTCTGTTAATCATTTATAAATTCAGAGCAATAAATAAACCAACTTTTCAAACTAAAATTTTGTGTTTCATTCTCTATGTACCAAATTCTGTTTGTGGAGAACATGACAGTTCTGTGGAAAATTTTTCATCTTGAAAGAAACATTTGTTGCAATTTTAAAATGCCTTATGAAATATGCAAAGATGTTTGTTATAAGAACTGAATAAATAAAAGTTTATTTTGAATTTTTTTGTTAATAGCATGTATAATCCTTTTCATTTGGAATGAATCTTTATCATAAGGGATACATAAAAGCTTACTGTACAAAATATGTATATCATTTTAAAACACATAATTTGTTTTAATTAATCTATTGATAATTGCATTTGTTGTCAATAGACTGTATACACAGTTTCTGACATTGTCAAAGCTACATACAATATTTACAGTATACAGTATTTATACTTAAAATATTTACAAGTATATTGCTATTCTACATCCAATTCATCTAACTTTATGGAACGTTACTTGTTAAATACAGTTTAGTTTACATTTAAATGTATGAGTTCCACTAAGTTGTTTTATGAATTCTGGTAATTTATTGTACAGAAACAAATCCATTACACTAAGATCCTTGTAGCAAGTGCTGATTCTAGAACCTTGCCTATAAAATCCTCGTTATGTCATATATAATAGGATGAACATTGTTATTTCTTAGATTTTCTTTCTGCAGTGCATAGATGATTACTTTATAGACATATAATGAGAGTACTGTCAAGATCTGTTTTTCTTTAAATACTTGCCTGCATGAATCTTTAGGTTTTAAATGGTACATTATTCTTATCGCTTTCTTCTGTAGTATAAAGACTCTTTCGATGTAAGTTCTTACAGCACAGCCCCAGGTTTCAAGCCTGTATAGCAAATGCAGAAATATGACCCCATAGTATAATTTTTAATTGATTTTCTCCTAACAGGTTTATGAAATACCTGAGTAGATATAATGATTTGTTAATCTTCTCACATATACAATGAATATGTTCAGACTATGTTAGCTTAAGATCGATTATGATTCCTAAGAATTTGTGATTGTTTGTACCAATTAGGTTGCACCCTGAAGCTTGAAGAGTAGTATGTAAATTATTTGTATTCCCTAAACTGAATTGGATTAAATTTGAACTTGCTGTATTTAAGATTATTCTGTTTAAAGTAGTTTAAAAGTGATTCAATGGTTTATGTCATGGTAGTGTTTAGCTCATCCTTTGTTGCACCCCAACATACGGCAGTTGTATCATCTTCATAGGATATAACATTGTTGTTCCCTAACTTAGGGATATCATTTACATATAAGATAAATAATAGAAGCCTTAGTAATGAGCCTTCAGGAACTCCATATTTAAAAAGTCAAATTTGGAAGTAGTTTTGGTTTTCAGATTTCCATGGTTATGATATGTTAGTGTTGCTTGCTTTCTACCTATAAGATATGTACTGATCAAGCTTTTAGTTATTCCCCTAATTCCATATGCCTCTAATTTGTCTTGCAAAATATTATGATCAACACAGTCAAATGCTTTGGTAAGATCAAAAAATAAAGTTGCAATATTTTCTTTATTTTCCATGCTTTACTAAATTTTGTATTCATTCTGTTATTGCTGAAATAGTTGAAAATTGTTTTCTAAAACCATGTTGTGTATTTGAAGTTGTATTATTTTTGTCTAAAAACTGTATTAATCATTCTGATATAATTTTTTCAAAAATTCTATCTAGTTTGGAAGTTAGTGTAATTGACTTATGGTTAATAATAGCTTTTGTATCCCCCTTTTTATTCACAGGCCTAACTGTAGATATTTTCAAACAATCTGGAAATTCTCCTATAGATATGGAGTGATTAATTAGATGCTCAAGTGGGCTTGCAAGAACAGGTTCACACTTTCTCAGATTTGAAGAGTTGATTTCATCCCAACCACTTGAAGTTTTGTTAGGCAACTTAGTTGTTGTATTAACTATTTCATTCTCAGTTACAGGATAAATAAAGAAGGATGGGTATGTTTTACTAGGGTGAAAGTAAGATTTAACAGGTCCATCCTGTACTTGGGATGCTACATTCAAAAAGAAATTGTTTATGTAAACATATAACTTAGTAGATAGCAAATGCATTTAATGAATATTTCATTCAGGTGGCAGAAAATTTACTGACAAAGAAACAGAGATCCAATTTTGTACCTTCAGGAATCCTGTATGGAAAATTTTACATCCTTAGAGATAGTACACAAGTGTAACCAAAATAAAAAAAGTAATACAATCCCTCAGAAACAAGAATTCATCAGGATATGATGAAATAAGTACAAAAACATTAAAGATATGTGTTGACATTATTTGCAAATCTTTAAGTCATATATGTAACATATCCATGTAACTTCATGTACCCAAGGTCGTAGGTTCAAACCCGAAGGAGAACGACAGATTTTTTCAGGCATAAAAATCCTTAGCATGGCTTCCTTTGGAAGTGAAGTAAAGCCATGGGTCCCTTATCATAGATTTATGACATGAAAAGGCCTGATAGAGAGGCCTCTGAGCAAAATTAAGTGGTCTTTTATGCCCAGAATAGAATGGGATGCCTGAGAACCACAGCAGTTAAAGAGTGTCCATAAATAAAATGCTATTGTCATCTAGATAAATATAATATTTTAGCAAAAGAACAGTTTGGATTTAGGAAGAGCATATCAACTAGTGATGCCATTTTCAAGTTAACTAAGGAAGTTCTCAAGTCATTGGATGGTAAACTTAATATACTAGGAATATTCTATGATCTATCAAAGGCATTTGACTGTGTTAATCATGAAACACTTCTATCAAAATTATAACACTATGATATTAGGGGCAAAGGGTATCAATGAATTACATCTTACTTATCAAAAAGAAATCAAAATGTTATAATAAATACTTCAAATAATAGCAACACATATTCTGAATGGTCTGAAATAAAGCATGGTGTCCCACAAGGTTCTATTCTGGATGCCTTATTATTTTTAGTGTATATAAATGATCAACCTGCAGTAATAAACAACAATTCCTATCCAGTTCTTTTTGCGGATGACACAAGTATTATAATTAAAGAACACAATGTCAGCTAGTTCCCAGATTCATCTAATAAAATCTTCAACACATTAAATAATTGGTTTGAAAGTAACAAAATTCACATAAACTTTGAAAAAACTAACAACATTAATTTTCGCACAAAGCATAAAAACATGGCAAACCTAAGGGTAGAATATGAAAATAATCAGATTGTAGAAGCCAGTAATATAACATCCTAGGTCTTATGATTGATCGCAACATGAATTGCAAACACCATATTGATTATATCTTACCCAAACTGAGCTCTGCATGCTTTGCAATCCGATCTTTTGCTTATAAATAAGAGCATACTAAAACAGCTTTTTATGCATATTTTCATTCATTGATGACCTATGGAATAATATAGTGGGGAAATTCAGTAAATACTAAAAAAAAGTGTTCATTATGCAAAAAAACATAATAAGAATAATAGCAGGGTAAAGGTATACTACTCACTGCAAACCACTGTTGAAAATGTTCAGAATTTTACCATTAGCCTGTGAATATATTCTAGCCATGTTGTCATTTGTAATAAATAACTCAGAAAATGCTACAAAAAATACAGATATTCATAACAAACACAAGACACAGGCAGGACTTACATAGACCAGCAAATAATTTGCAGTTGTTCCAAAAGGGGGTTTGTTACAAAGGAATAGTTTTGTTTTATTCACTTCCCTCTTCTATAAAATAAATTGCAAATGAAATAAAACAAATTTAGATCAGAATTAAAAGGATACTTTATTACTCACACCTTCCATTCAGAGGAGGATTTCATTCAGTCGAAAAACACTGGTAATAGGTAACATTGTAAATATAATAAACATGAATATCCTAAGAATGTAAGTGTATGAGTAGGCATTTGGAAACAGAAAGGTAATTGAAAATTATGCAAAACTGACACTTCTGAAAATTCATTGTCAGAGTTATTATTTGTAAATAAATGTATTAATAAGTATGAATAAATGTAATTGTTGACATGATCTACAGCTTAAGAGTTTGGGCATAGAGTCTAATCTTATAATAGGATCTACAGCTTGCAGAGAGAGAGAGAGAGAGAGAGAGAGAGAGGAGAGGGAGGGGAAGGGGAGAGGGGGGAAAGGGGAGAGGGGGAGGAGAGGGAGGGGATTGAGGGAGGGGGAGAGAATGTGTTTGTGTGTGTGTGTGTGCACGTGCACTCTCCATCTATGTTGAGTTATAGATCTTTAGAAACAGGTTTGTTTTGCCTAGCTTCTTCATTAACATTAACTATAGCTCAAGCAGTTTTTGCAGATGTTTCCTGTATTATTTTACTTCTCTTTAATTTCATTTGCTTTAAGAGTGTTTAGGGCTACCAGATATTGCTTTTTTATTTCTTTGTAATTATTTTTATAGTATGCACTACCTGCTGATCTATATAACTCGTAAAACTACTTCAGTTCTTCTTTTAGCTTATTGATTTGTAAACTTAATTTTTTGGCCACACCGTGGCCAAGTGGTTAGACCACTAGACTCTCACCTAGACGGCGGGGGTTCGATCCCAAGTGACGGCATGTGAGATCCAGTTTCCCCTGCCATCGCATTCCACCGGTGCTCCATCATCATTCATGTATCATCAGTGTCACCGCCTGCGGTGCCATTAGTAGTTAAAGCGGGCATTAAACATTACCAAAAAAAAAACTTAATTTGACTTTATTAGGTTGTCTTCTGTGAAAAACATTAGTTTTAATTGGACAGGATATATCAAAAAAATACTTTTAAAAATATTGTAAAATTTTGTTACACTTTTCATTGACAGTATTTGCAGCATAAACTGTGCCCCACATTTTGCCAGCTAATTCATCTATCACATGAGCAATACACCTAGCATTTATATCACAAACCATTTTTATTTCTCTTTGCTTCTCATTACAATTTGTGCTCACAAAGTCAACACACTGTGCATAATGATCTGAGATATGGGTATTGATATTGAATGTATTAATCTCTGTGCTGTTTAAATTTGATGCAATATGATCAATAATAAAGGATGTTGTTGCAGTTTCCCTTGTTGGTGTATGTATTACATCAGCAATATTGTAGCTATTAAATAAATCAAGTAGTTTTCTAAATGAAATGTCAGAATAGTCTAAATATATATTAAGGTTACTTGCAATTATAATCTTATATTTAGTTGAAATGCTGGCTGGTAGTTAATCCAAATATTGTAGCATAGCCATCTGGGTTTTATTTTTTCAATGCTTTTAAAGTTTTTTTTTTTCTTTTTTTTTTCTTTTTTTTATAGAAAGCAGCATATGCTTTTGCTTTGTTTAGACAATAAGAAAAGTAAAAAGGTATGGCATCTGGATTACTCAATACTTTTCATACTTCTAAGTGTCAAAATACATCTAATACTGTGAAACCTGCCAAAATTAGATACTGAATAAGCAGAAAACCTTGTATTTTAGAAAAATGTTTCTGTCCCACTGAACATTTACGGAAAATCATATATTTTTTGTGCAATTTTACCTAAATAATTTGGAAATTATCCAATGCACAAACAGAAACCAGTTGCTACTGCTTAAACTGGAAAAATGCAATATTAAAATGCACTTGTTTGAGGAAATGCTATACTTCCAAAGTAAGTGTATATAAAGATTGAGAGCAAGTAAGTAAGCCGTCTCTTATGAGTTTAATGAACAACTTATATTTACAGGAATATTAATTTTAACATTAACTATTAATCAATGATGACAAGATGTAGTATGAGAAAGAATTTTTCAAGGATAGCATAACGGTGGAGAGGGACAGATTTTTTTCAGGTGTAAAAATTCTTTGCATGGCTTCCTTTGGAAGAGAAATAATGTGAAAATCTGATGCTCTGATATCTAAAAATGAGGAGCAAAGAGATATCTTGTCTGTACAGAATCCTGTGGCTTGAATGTTAGCCATATTAACTAATTTCTGTTAAAAAAATTAAAAATGGAATAAAAAGCTCCCCTTTTGCATAAAGAATTTTATTTTTTGGGGAGGATAGGGCTTTACTGGCTGGAGTATAATCCAGGCTTGTGGGCCGTGGTCTACTGGGCTCCTCCTTCTTCCCGGACGTTTTGTCTGCGACTACGGCAGACATCTTCCGTGGCAGCGGCGAGGTCGAAGTGCTCTAGTGGACGTTTCAGCTGCGACTGTGCTGGTTGCCAGGAGCAGGAATTAGTCGCCTGAGTGTACTCGGGCGGGGGCAAATCACCATGGATACTTATCCGCTTTTCTTGCGGATTTACCCGTGCGATATAAAATATGTAGCCTTATGCAAGCGTTTATGTCTGTGTCGAAGTAATGTGGGCAGGGTGTTTCCCTTTGTGCAGCCGGCTCGGGCTGGTTTACCTACCGAAGTGGTCACCCACCCAGAGAGGGACCAGGCCCGGTGCTGCTTAATTTGGCCAGCCGCTTGCGGGCTGTCAAGGAAAGCTAGCGGTGTCAACTGAAAGGATGAAGGTAGGGGGTGGGGGAAAGCCAGTGTTGCAGAATCTGGTCAGAGAACAACTTGACGGTCACCCGTCCGAGCCCGATGCTGCTTAACTTGGCGGGTGATACTGTAAAGAAGGGAGAAGCGGCCGAAAAATACCATCCCAAGGCGTCCTTGGGAAGGCGGTAGCTTACGCGTCTCCTAGGCAGCGTGTGGTCGTAAAGACCGAGAGTGTTCATCTGAGGATTTGGGTGAGGAGCAAGTTTAGTGTATATTGTGCGAGCTCTATCTCGCACAACGTCCACTATGTAAGGGATTCCGAAGTGGGAGTGGAGAATGTGGGACGGGAATCTACGGTCTGTGCCATATATCATCCTCAGTGCCCTGTTCTGCACGGTCTGCAGTCTGCGGATGGTGGAACGAGCTACCGAAGCCCAGACCTCGCAGCCGTACAGCATCAGGGGCGGGATGACCGCGCGGTACAGCCGTAGTTTTAGGGATCCGCCGCCGCCGCAACCTCAGGGACCTCTCCAGCCGCCAGCCACGGACTTTTGCGAGCTCTTCTGCGGGCTGATGGCCATCCGCCACTGTTCACTCCATCTGCCTATGGCCTGGAGCTGTCTCTATAGCGGGGGGAAGCAGTAACGGGCGTTCTTGTTAGTGTCATTATGAGGACATCGTCGGCATACTGGCACGTAACAGTACCGGGTTCTGTGGGGATGCCAGACATGTAGGCGGCAAAGAGTAACGGCGACAGCACGCTGCCTTCCGGCACTCCCGCCGCTATGGGTCTGACTGTGGAATGCCTCCCCTCCACCCTCACCCTGAAAGTGCGGTCCCGAAGAAAGCTACTAAGCAGGTGAAGGTAGGGGGGAGGGATCTCTGCGTTCTTGAGTTTATATAAAAGTCCTTGATGGTGGCGAAGGCCTTTTCCACGTCCAAGAATACCGCGACTGTTTTGAAGTTTTCCTGGAAGCCCAGGGCAGCCTTCTCAGTCAGTCGCAGCAACTGTGGGGTCGTGGAATGTCCAGTACGGAAACCAAACTGATGATCCGGGAGTAGGAGTCTCTCCTCAAACAGAGGAGTGAGGAGAGGTAGGAGTAATCGCTCGAATACTTTCAAGGCGATCGGGAGTAAGCTGATAGATCTATAGCTTGACGGGAAGACCGGGTCCTTGCCGGGTTTCAAAATGCATACCACCCTCGCCTCCTTCCAACACGTTGGAAAGTGACGGAGGTGTAGGCATGCATTGTAAATCCGTATCAGGTGGATTACGACCTTTCGAGGTAGGTGCTGGAGCATAGGCGCCGTGACGCCGTCATGTCCAGGGGATTTGCTGGGTTTTAGGTTTTTGAGTTGGGAGGCCACCTCTTTCGGGGTGACTAAAGGAAAGCGGATCTCCTCGTGGGGCGGCGGGAGCTCCTCATAGAGGTAGTCTACCGTCGCTTCCACGAGTTCAGTAAAGTCCTCGTCCTGGGGGGTCTTCTCGGGGTTCGAATTGAGACTCCAGATAGTCTGCGAAATGCGTGGCTTTATCCTGGGGCTCAAAAGAGAGTCTTCCTCGGGTGCCATGGAACTGACTTTTATCTTTCCTGAGGGATCGGATGATCCTCCAGGGTTGTTTCTCTTCCAGGTTTACATTTGCCATTGTGTGTTCCCAGGCCGCTTTGTGGTGCGCGAGAAACAGGCGCCTTGCCAGGGATTTGAACCGCTGGTACACTGCTTGGATCCTGGGATGGCGGAAGCGCTGCCATAGCTTCCGTACGGTTGCCTTGGCTTTTAGCAACTGTCGGAGTTCGTTAGGTATGGTTCTCGGGTTAGGTTTGCCAGATGGGATGCGGTAGGTATGCGGGCGTACCACATTCAGGATTTGTCTGGAAAAAGCCGTGGCTGCCGCTTCCAGCGCTTCGATGGAATCGATGCGAGGTCGCGGGTAACGGTTTGGTTTAGATCTAGGACGGCTGCGTCCCAGTCGATCTCATTTATCCAGTCTGGTGTTACCAGAGCTGATACGGTCTCGGTTGTGTCCACCACGACAGGGTCATGGTTGGAGTCCAACTCGTTTACCGCCGAGAGGTCAAGATGAAATGGTATGCTCTTGGTGATTATGATGTCAAGAACATCCGGTCTGCCACGAGCCGGATGACAAGTAGGTCCTCTCGGCCCGCGCGCGACGAGGCTGGGGTTACCGCTGATGAGGCGGTAGAGCCCGCGGCCTCGGGGGTTGTTGGTGCGGCTATGCCAGTGGGCATGTTTCGCGTTGAGATCTCCTGCGATGCGTACCACTGGGTGAAGGTTCAATAGGGTGGTGTAGTCCGCTTCGTGGAAGCGGTGGTTTGGTGGGTCATATGCAGCTATCAGCAGCGCGTCGAGCCCGCCAACAGCAAGCCGGATTGCGCAGGCTTCCACGTGCTTTAGTGCTGGGAATTGGACAGGAGTATGGGTTATGTGGTTCTTTATGAAGATAGCTGTACCGCCACCCTGTCGGCCGACCCGATCATACCGATGGGTGACGTAACTAGGCAGCGAGAAGTCAGTAACAGCATCCAGATGGATTTCGCATACCATCAGGATGTCAATTCCATAGGTTTGTACAAACTCAAGAACACCTGGGCGTTGGCCCCGGATACCGTTCGCGTTCCAGTATGCGAGTCGCAATGATCTCCGAACGAATCTAGAGGCCATCACTTAGCGGAACCCGGGTACAACTGCTCAAACGTTTGGAGGAGGGGGGAGAGTCGGGGGTCGCTGTATTGCAACTTAATGTTGCGCAGTACAGGCAGGACCTTACTTAAGAGGTCACCGAACCACAGGGCTAGGTCCTAAAGTTCATCCAGGTCCGCCTATGGTATGGCCGCAGTAAAGGCCGAGGAAGCCGCTGCAGTCGTAGGTGTAGCGGGAGCTACCGGCGGGGTTACCGCTGGAGCCTCTGCTGCTTGGGTTGTGGCGGGGACTACCGGCGGGGTCGCCGCTGGAGTCACCGCTGTCGGTACAGTGGCGGGAGCTGCTGGAGCCTCCGCGACTGGAAGGTGCTGGAGTGCGGGGGGCGTGGCCTCGGGTCTCTCAGAGGTGGGAGCCTATGATAGGCCGGGCGCCCGACTTGTCTTCTTCCCTCTCTTCTTGGACTTCTTTTTTGAAGAAGCCCGGCGTGGGCCCTCTGCCGAGGGCGTTGGGGCGGCTTCCTCCGTCGATGAAGGCGGACCAGGTTGGGTGGTTGGGGTCTCCATTGAGGACGGAGCTGGCACAGTCTCTGCAGTGACTGCGGGGGTGGGAGTTGCTGCTACCTCTGCGGCGCTCAGCGTTCCCTCACCGCGGTTGAGTGCCGACGAAAATGACACCCCAGGGCGCACATTAGCTGGCTCCTGGGGGCCTCCACGGCGGCTCTCAACGAGGTGCTTCCGCACTTTACAGCCTTTGTATGTGCCCACATGCGCCTCTTTACAGTTCGCACAGTGATAAGCTTCATAGGGCTTTGTGCAGTCCTTCAGTAGATGGGCGTCAGCACACACTGCTAGAGTGATTGAAGCCCATGCACCTATGGCACTGCACTGGTCATTCTATGCCGTGGTATCTTTCGATACGCACGACGGTGAAGATAAGCCGACGGATAGCGTCTATCGGCTGGACTGTCTGGGCCACTTTGCCGCATGAACACAGTATTCTGTATACTCCTGCTGTGGTTAGTGGATCCCTAGGGTCTTTGGCTGAATGGAGAGTGTTACAGATCTGATTAGTTGGCTTGAAGACAGTGTCAACGTTGTGGCGTTTCAGTAATTTTTCAATGCGGTCTGTGACTGATCTGATGTACGGGAGGAAAGCTTTACCCTTTCGACCGTTGCGGCTGTTTGTGTGTTAGTGGAACTTCTCTTGGGGTGTAATGCTCTATTGATCTCGCGCTTTGTCTAGCCATTGGCTTGAAGCGCTTTGTCCAAATGTTGAAGTTCTTGTTGTAGGTGTTGCGAATCACAGATACGTATAGCACGGTTGGCTAAGGTTTTTTGATCATGGAGCGCTTTTGTCTTGGATGGTGGTTGGAATTCTTGTGAAGGTAGCAGTCAGTGTGTGTCGGTTTACGGTATACTTTGAGGCCTAGTGTGCCATGCTCCTTCCTGTTCACCATGACGTCCAAAAATGACAGTTTTCCGTCCTCTTCTTTTTCCATAGTGAACTGAATTTGATGGTTGATACTGTTGAGATCGTTTAGAAATTCTGTCAGAGCTGACTCTCCGTGGCTCCAGATGACGAACGTGTCGTCGACATAGCGCCACCAATGCAAAGGTTTAAGTTGTGCTGAATCCAAGACGGTAGCTTCGAAGATTTCCATGTAGAAATTAGCGATAACCGGGCTGAGTGGACTCCGCATTGCGACACCATCTTTCTGTTCATAGAACTCGTGGTTCCACTGGAAGTATGTAGTAGTTAAAACATGGTTGAAGAGCGCCGCAATGTCCTCTGGAAATATCTGTTCCAGCTGTGTTATGGCTTCACTGACTGGGACCATAGTAAACAGTGAAATAACGTCAAAACTGACGAGTATGTCGCTGGGTTGTAGGCTGATGGTCTTGAGTTTATGAATAAAATGAGATGAGTCTTTGCTGTATGTGTCCGTGTTGCCGATGTGAGGTTGCAGTATGCTTGTGAGATATTTCGCGACTGTGTATGTTGGCGAGCCAATAGCGCTGACTATCGGCCTTAGAGGAATACCAGGCTTATGGATCTTCGGAAGCCCATAAAGTCTGGGAGGTAAAGCTTCACTCCTCTTCAGCTTCAGTTGATCACTGGGTGGAATAGATGACGATTTAATGAGTTTGTTGGTATTTCGTTGGATCTCAAGCTCAGTGCCCTCTCTATCCTAGGAGCAGACCCCCACCACCACCCGTCCGGACTACACCACCGCCGACCATCATCATCGACACCACACCACCTGCATCCTCGATAGACGCAGCGACACGAGACGCAATTCAGGACTTCAACGCGGAGATCTTAAACGTCGCCGCCCGTTTAGCTGCCCTTGAAGAGCTGTGCAGTGTCATCAACGAAAAGGTACAGGACCTTCAAGCTGCCACCACCACCGCCATCGCCACACTACAGTCCACCACCGCTGAGCTGTCCAGCCGGATAGCCAGTGTTCAGCCGCAGCCTCAGCAGGACCTCCAGCCGCAGCAGCTCCACTCCGCCGAACGGCCCCACTCCAGGGGCCAATCACACATTGGGGCTGTTCCAAGACCCGGACCTGAGTCTTGGATTCTTCGTGCACGGCAGTTACGACTGGAGAAGAACCAACAATAGCTCCAACTCAATCCTTCACCCTTAAATTCCTTTACTCCTCTCCCTGAATATTTCGCGGTGACAATCTGGGCCTCGGTTAAGTCTGTCTCCCGGTCCTCATTTCACCCCTCTGACTGCACCCTGCAGTCAGTTAAATTGTCACCTAGAATCTGCGGGTGCAATCATGCGGTACCGCCTCTCCTTACTTCCTTCTAATACCGGTGGAGGGGTTTTATTAGTCGGTATGCCCACATGGGTCAGTCCTTAAGGTGGATTTTCCCCTCCACTCGAAACCAAAAAAAAAAAAAAAAAGTGACCAGCACCGAAGGTGACTGACCGAGGAAGAGAGCAGTCCTGGCCTTCTTCTCGTGAACAGCATCTGCAAGAGCCTGCACACCAGATATTCTGGACATTGCACTATTAAATAATATCCCCTTTGACCTGGATGTAAAAGTACCGGTACTCCTGACAGTTAATGCTCCCTTTAGGCCAAAACCAGAACCCCTAAGACACAACTTCAATAAGCTGGACTGGGAAGAGTTCAAGGTTACGGTAGATCTCTGCCTACCAGAACTCCAAATTAACACGAACGAAGAACAGGACGAAGCGATCCAAAAACTAGAACTGGCCATAAACACAACCATTAATACATGCGTGCCCTTAAAAAGACAATACACGATTAATGCCAGATATCCCCAGGATGTAAAAGAGATGCAAAAAGCTCAAAATAAAGCCAGGCGTAAATGGCAGAGAACTAGGAATCTAATACATCGAACCGAATATTATCATGCGCGCGAACTAGCAAATAACAGGGCCAGGACCTACATTAGAAATCAAAGGAACGACACCCTCGAAAACCTCAACCCCCAAACAAAACACAGTATGGCGAATTGCGAAATGTTAACGCGCACACGCGCAAACATACCGCCACTACAAATTAATAACACCGTAGCACAGACCCCCCAAGCTAAGGCCGAAGTGGGCCGCGCCGTGGCCGAGTGGTTAGATCACTAGCCTCTCACCTAGACGGCCGGAGTTCGATCCCAAGCGACCGCATGTGAGATTTGTGGTGGACAAAGCGGCGCTGGGGCGGGTTTCCTCCGGGTACTCTGGTTTCCCCCGCCATCGCATTCCACCGGTGCTCCATCATCATTCATGTATCATCAGTGTCACCGCCTGCGGTGCCATTAGTAATTAAAGCGGGCGTTAAACACTAACCAAAAAAATAAGGCCGAAGCGTTTGCGGTCACCTTAGAGGAGGTATTCTCTCCCAATCCAGCGAAGGGCAAGACAATTTAATTCAATAAGTCGAAGATGAAGCCCAAATCTTAGGTCAGAAAAGAACACACAACAAATTTCGAAAAACAAATGCAGGAAAAATAAGCTGGATTATAAAACACCTGCCAGCAAGAAAAGCACCAGGCCCAGATAAGATACCAAATGTGGTGCTAAAGAATTTACCCACAAGGGCAGTAACATTGCTGGCCAAAATATACAACTACACGCTTGAGCACGGTAGGTTTCCACCTGCATGGAAAGAGACAAAAATCCTACTTTTCCCAAAAGCAAACAAAAATCTAGCACTACCGATTAACTACAGGCCGATCAGTCTATTAAATACCATGAGCAAGGTATTAGAAAAAGTGATACTGAAGCGAATAAATTCACACTTGCACAGACAAAATGTACTTATACCTGAACAGTTCGGATTTCGAGCGCATCATTCTACCACGCTACAGCTGTTAAGAATGACGGAGCTGATCACCAAAGGTTTCAACACAAACAAATCGACAGGTGCCCTCTATTTGGATATTGAACGAGCCTTCGATAAAGTATGGCATGCAGGGCTATTCAGAAAACTGAAAGTCTACGAATTTCCTGACACTGCGATAGCCCTAATTGGGGACTACCTCTATGAACGACGATTTCACACCTCAGTAGAGGATGCAGTCTCAAGCTCCAAACAAATCCCAGCAGGAGTTCCACAAGGAAGTATCGTGGGACCAACATTGTTCAATTTATACATAAACGACATGCCAGAATTGGTAAGAACCAACAAGTACATATACGCAGATGACACTGCTACAACCACACAATCCACTCAGCCACGAATTTTACACTTACGCCTACAAAACGCTTTAGACTAACTTGAACCATGGTTCAAGAAGTAAAAGCGAGGAAGACACAGGCTATAGTCTTCACTAAAAGAATACAGCTACGTAAAGGCAGAAACATGCTACAACCACTTAACTACCAAGGCGAAATTATAGAGTGGAAAGATCAAGTGACCTACTCAGGTCTTGTCATGGACAAAGGCCTAACCTGGAGTAGGCATATAGCTAAGGTCAGAGCCAAGGCTAATGGTCAACTAAATAGACTATATCCCAACATCAATCGCAATAGCCAATTAAAATTAAACATGGGAATTACCCTATATAAAACACTATTAAGAACGATCATTACGTACGCATCCCCTGTATGGGGCTACGCTGCAAAAACGCACATACATACTACAAACATTCCAGAATAGAAAAATTAGAATAATTGCCAAACAACCCCCAGTAGCGTCAGCTTATCTCCTTCATGAGGAGCTAAAACTGCATTCAATTGAGCAGTTCATAAAAAGCCAAAGTTACAACCTGTACAAGCGTAAAGTAAGGAACAATAATGAACTAACTCAAGAACTAGGCACATATGAAGCAGAAAATAATAAACACAAGGGACCGCTCTCTCTATTTGACAGAACCCTCGGCCTGGGGGAACCCGATTTAAATGTAAGAATGCCATAATAATAAATATTACCCATGAATGTGTTTACATTAGTTTGGTGGCCCTTGAAGTCCTTGCTTTCTGAGTCAAGGCGGACCCGGGGGTTTGTGGGACCCCCACACTACAGCGACCTGGCAGACCACTAACGGACCTTCTATAGAATGTAACCAATAAATGATTAGAATAAGGTTTTATTACAGGTAAAGCAGCATTGGGCGTGGACATCACTTGGATGGGTGACCACTCAGGTAGGCCACGAGAAACCAATGAAATCTCTACTAAATGACTACGTCCTTTCTCTTACAGCGCTTAACATAACTAATGACTTCGCCAGACACGGCAGCAGTAGTTGCAAACATATAACTAGCTAAGAATATATACCAATTAAATATCTTAAATGACTACGTCTTTATGTTACAGGGCTGCAGACAAAATGAAATACACCAACGACTTTACCCGAAAGGGCAGCAGAAACTATACTGACTATGTCCTTTTTGTTACAGGGCTGCAGATATATACACATGTAATATGTATCTATTCCTCACCTCAAATCTTCCAAGGGCCCAATCAGGGCTCCGTCCATATTTGCGTCCTGGCTCTCACTCTCTCTTGGCTATGACCTCTGGCCAGCCATAACACCCGCTCCTTAAATCCGCAGGTGCAACAAGCGGTACTGCTGCATTCCTCTCCGGTGGAGTGGTTTCTTAGTGAGTAGTGCCAGTTTATGGCGACCCCCACACTTGGCATAGTTATCCCCTCTGTCGCCTGTAGATTGTGTTTTTCCACTTCACTCGAAAAAAAAGAGCCTGCTAGCAACAATCAACGGTGGAAGGACGACTTAACAGCACCCCTAGTGCAGACTGGCAGTGGGCAACGTCCCTCTTATAGTCTCCCTCCGGCCGTATCCGCCGGAGATCCCCCACAGTTGGAGACCAACACCTGCGCTTCGAGGAGGACCGCAGTGGGCATTGGCCCCCTTCTAGCGTGCCTCCTGGAGGAAGCTCGTCGAGCTTCTCCACCAGCGCCATCCCCTGAATTGCCGCCGACACCAACTCGCCCGGCCGCATCCTGCCCAGGAAGAGAACGAAAACTTCCTCTTCCCTTGCCTCCTGAGCTTCAACCTGGTAATCCGTCGTACTTGGCCGTGACTGACCGACTGACGATACCGCGGGCTCACAAGGCCAAAGCCAAGGGTCCGGACTTTGGTCTGGACCCGGGGTTCGCCCCAATCGGCGCGTCGCAAGACGTCCGGCCCTCTGTGGGAAGCCAGATGGCACCCGCAAAAGACACTGACTAGCCGAGTACCACCCTCAAGTTAATATCTGACGAGATGAGCACTCCTGGCCCATCAACCTCTTCCTCCTCCTCCTCCTCTAAACCTAACCCCGGCCCACGGGCTTTAGCCTTTAAGGGCAGTTCCAAGAAGACTTCTGGCTGCGGTCCCTCTCATCCCGAAAGTGGCGCAACCCACTTCCACACCAGTTGCTCCCTCCCAGGCCCAGTCTACCCTGGTGCCTGAGAGTACAGCGGATACCGACGGCTTCATCACGGTGGTCCATAGGTGCCGAAAGACTACCGGTTCAAACCCGGAGGGGCGCGCCTCCCCCACCCCTGCAGCAGCCACCATCCCCGAGAGCCATCGCTCACAACGGGCGGGAAGAATACCGCCAATTGTGGCCGACCCGTTTCCCAACCATGTCAGAGTTATGAGGAAATTACGGGCAGCGCTCTCGAAAGAATACCAGGCCACCCGTTACCCCAAAAGTGTCGTCATCCGGACCAAGAACCCCGAGGATCACGAGAAGGCAAGGGAGGTTCTGAGGAAGTGTGGAATTCAGTTCCACACATATTCCCTCCAGAAACCGAACTTAGTCCGACGAGTGATCCGAGGACTTGATTCGGACACCGACCCTGAGGACATCCGTGTTGGCCTGGTGGAGGAACACGAAATCAATCCGCGGACCGTCGTCCAGTTGACCAAAACCTCCCGACCCGAGGGTGCTGAGCCCACCCAAGGTCAAGATGCCCCTATTTTGTCATTGTTGAGAACGATGGGGAGGGAATTCCCAAGATCGACGAGGTGACCACCCTGTATAGCACAAGAATCCGAGTCGAGGCACACCACGGCAGAGAGGGGCCGGCGAAGTGCTATCGAAGTGCGCTTCCACCACTCTAGCCACACGTGTGAGCGGAAGACCGCTTGCTTGCGCTGTGCAGGTGAGCACCATGTAAAAGACTGCCCTCACCCCAGAGAGATAAAAAAGGGTGCAAACTGTGAGGGGCGCCATATTGGCATCTATGGCGGTTGCCCCAAAAAACTGGAGCTAATCCAGGCAAGGCAGGGCAGAGCCATTAGCAACCCAGTGAATGTGCGTCCAGGCGCCAGCTTTGCCAACGCTATGTCAAGGCACGAAGAAGTGCTACGACAGGCTGAGGCAACGCTGGCTGTACCAGCTAACCAGACCGAGAGCTCGGAAACTCAGGTCACCACCCCTCCCCTGCGCCCGCCAGGGAGCAAAGACCCAAACAGGAAAAGAAGAAACAGGCACAGCCTCCCAAGAAGCCCGTGGCTCAGACCGCCGCTACGGCAAATACAACCCCGGCTTCTGCAGCCGCAACAGCCGAGCCTGCTGCCCCGCTGACCGCGGGCGGCCAGCCCAGCCAAGCGGCCACACAGCTTCCCCTCCAAAGCAGCAAGCAACTCCTGTTGGCTCGACCAATGAGAGCGAAGCTGCTGCTCCAGCCACTGCCCAGGCAGTAGCTTCACCTTGGGAGAGCCTCTCCGTGCCTGTTGATGATATGACCGAGTTTTCCGAGCTCTCAGCCTGGTTTGCCGACCTCATATCGCGATCCCTCCCCATTTTACGGTGCTGCAGGGAACAACTGACAAGCCCCCACATCCCCGCCCTCCAGAAGGTCACCATCATGCATGAGACGGCCCCACTGCTCTTCCCTGTCTCTAGCTCGTAATGTCGGCGCTTAGAACCCGTAGATCTTTGCGAGTTGCGTTCTGGAACGCAAACGGAGTCCGGGAACAGCGGCCGGGCATCTTGGAGTTTATAGATGATCACGGGATTGATATCCTAATGGTCTGCGAGACGCATCTGCACGCTGGTATTCCATTCCATCTGCCAAGTTACGTCGCCCATCGGACGGATCGACCCGGCCGACAGGGCGGTGGTACGGCTATATTTATTAAAAATCACCTTACCCACACTCCTATCACCATTCCTCCGCTACAGCACTTGGAAGTGACCGCCATAAGGATCTCCTTGGGGGGGGGGGTCGGAAATAGTGCTAGTAGCGGCATATGACCCGCCGGATGGCCGCTTCTGTGAAGCGGACCTGAAGGCACTCCTCAACCTCGACCACAGAGTTTGCATCGCAGGCGACTTCAATGCGAAGCATCCAAACTGGAACAGCTGTACCCAGAACAGAAAGGGTCGCGGACTCTACCGCCTCATCAGCGGAGACCCGGCCCTTTTCGCGCACGGTCCGAGAGGTCCAACGTACTTCCCGCCACGCGGCAGGGCGGACATCATTGATTTCATGGTCACCAAAAACATTCCGTTCCATCTGGACCTCTCGGTTGTGAACGCGCTGGACTCCGACCACAACCCAGTCACGCCAGACTGGATAGAAGAAGTCGACTGGGATGCTGCTGTGCTATCCTTCCAGAACTCCGTGGACGCTAACCCTCGAATAGACTCAATAGAGCCTCTCGAGGCGGCGGCCGCGCAGTTCTCTACCACAGTCCTAAATGCGGTCCGTGCTCACACACACACACCGCATTCCTTTCGAAACACCTCAACCTTCCGTCCTTCCTGCACACCTAAGACAGCTGATTAAAGCAAAAAATGCTGTCAGAAAGCTATGGCAGAGATTTCGTTATCCCAGGATAGGAGACATACACCAGAGGTTCAAATCCCTGGCCCGTCGTCTCCTTAGAGCACACCGTCGAGAGGCCTGGGAGCATATGTTAAGGCATGTTGTCCTCCACGAGAGGAAACCTTGGCGAATAGTCCGTGGCCTGCGGAAAGACAGACTGGAATACCGGCATCCTATCCATGGCACTCGGGGCCATCTTGCCTTCAAGCCCTGGATAACGCAGATGCATTTGCAGACTACCTGGAAAATCACTTCCAGCCCAGAGAAGAGCCCCAGGACGAAGACCAAACTGAACTCGTCGAGCGGGCGGTAGAGGGCTTCCTAGAGGCCCCGCCCGCGAACGACGAGGAGTTTCACGTCCCTATAGCTACCCCACAGGAGATAGCCACCCAAATCCATTCCTTAAAAACCAAAAAAATCCCCTGGACAGGATCGTGTAACAGCGGAAATGCTCCAGCACCTTCCCCGAAACCGGATTTATAATGCATGCTTACATATGCGCCACTTTCCCGCTGCGTGGAAGGACGCCCGTGTGGTATGCGTTCTAAAGCCGGAGAAGAACCCGGTTTTCCCGGCCAGCTACCGTTCCATCAGCCCCCTGCCAGTCATCTCGAAACACTTCGAGACACTGCTCCTCGCCCGCCTCGGACCTTGAGGAAAGAGGCCTCCTACCCGAGCATCAGTTTGGTTTTCGCCCTGGACACTCCGCGACCGTGCAATTACTGCGTGTAGCCGAGAAGGCCTCCCTAGCTTTCCAGGAGAGGTCTAAAACGATTGCGGTATTGCTGGACGTGGAAAAGGCCTTCTCCACTACGTGGCACGAGGCTCATCTATAAACTCAAAGAGCATGAAATCCCCTCTCCATACATTTCCGAGTAAAGGTGGAGGGGAAAATCTACAGCGCGGCCCATTGGCGCGGGAGTGCCGGAAGGTAGCGTGCTGTCTCCAGCGCTCTTTGCAGCTTACATGGCCGACATCCCCACCCACCCCTGCACACACACCTGTCAGTATGCGGACGACCGCATGATCTTCGCTGTGAACCGGAACACCAGACATAGCTTTCGGCAAATCCGAGCCCACCTCCATGCCATTGGCAGGTGGAGTGAGAGATGGCGAATGGCCATTAGCCCGGAGAAAAGCTCTGCGATTCTCCTGGAGAAAACCATTAGAAATCGGCTTCAGCGGAACTTCGTTTTACAATACCGTAGGATCCCCTGGGTGAACACGGTAAAGTATCTCGGAGTGACGCTGGACCGACGGCTGACCTTCACTCCGCATGTCAGGGGCAAGGTGAACCTAGGGCACGCTGTTCTCAGGCAGCTTTACCCCATGCTCAGCTCACAGAGCATGCACCTTACCTTAAAGCTTCAGCTGTACCGGGCGATCATTCCGCCGCTGGTTCTGTACGGCTGCGAGATCTGTGGGACCGTAGCTAACTAAACTGGGAAATTATGATCCCAGAGAAGTACGTCGCCTGCCCCCATTCCGTCTGCCGAGAGACGCCATTGGCCCTCTCGGTTAGTCACGCCCCCTCCCCTGAGACACTTTTAAATTTAACCTGAAAAGGGCAAAGCGACACTAACCCGTAACCAAGACGGGGTGAAAAAATATAGCGTGTCGTCCTCACAACGGGTGAACGCTAAATCCAAATTAAAACAGTTTAATTCTGCTCCAGGCGGGAGAAAACTGCGCGGCCTCCTGATTGGCCCGTGGGCGTGTCCCTTCCCTAAAAATTCCCTGTGCCTATATCTCATCCCTCAGACAGCAGACAGATTCCCTAGCTCATTTCGCAGGTAAAGCCGCGATGCGACTCGGTTCTGTGGCATCGACACCCGACCGGGGCATGCCCCGATCGACCAGTTTTGCGTCTGGCGTCGGCGTCAACCAGCACAATCGCAGTTGAAACGTCCACTAGGGCACTTCGACCTCGCCAGTGCCACCGAAGATGTCTGCCGTAGTCGCAGAAGAAACGTCTGGGAAGAAGGAGGAGCCCAGTAGACCACGGCCCACAAGCCCGCATTATACTCCAGCCAGTATTGACACCGGCCGTGAAAACCTAAGAATTTCGAGGATAGGGTTTTGTCTTCTTTTACTCAACATGCCTCTCACAAACTGATCCATTAACATGGTCAGTTATCTTAATAAATAGAAGGAAAAGAAAGTGTGGTTGGTGTGTTTATTTGTTTAGGCAAGACTAATGTGATCAGATCATTAAAACTATAACGAATATGGATGTTAAGTTCTCAACTGGACAGGTAAACCATTCTGAAGGATTACACTATTATTGTCTGACTCATATGAAATCAGCTGGTCACCAAGCCATTTCTTCATGTTTGGAAACAGAAAATAATCAGAGAGGGCTAAATCTGGCAAATAGGAAGCACATGAGCAAGCATTTCGAACTTTAACTCGTTGATTTTGGCCATGGCGATAAAGGACGTGTGAACTGGTGCATTGTCTTGATGAAACAAAACTTTCTTTTTTCGCTAATTGCGGCCGTTTTTGCTCGATCTCATCACTCAAACGCTGTAACAAGTTCGCATAATACTTGCCATTGATTACTTTTCCTTTTTTTTTTTTTCTTTTTTTTCTTCTTTTCTTTTTTGAGATAATGAAAATTATACCGCGTGCGTCCCAGAAAACTGACGCCATGACCTTGCCTGCAGATGGAACTGTCTTCGCCTTCTTTGGAGCCGATTCTCTCCTTCCAATTCCCTGTTTTGATTGTTCCTTCGTCTCAGGTGTGAAGTGAATGACTCAGGTTTCTTCCATTGTTATGAATTGACGCAAAAACTGAGTTTTATTGCAGCGAAACATTGCCAAACACTCGTCTAAAACATCACGACGGCATCCACCTTGCACACAACTTTCTCACATCCAAATTTTCAGTCAATATGCGATGTACAGAACTTTTTGAAATGCCTGCAATGTCTGCTAGCTTGAGAACTTTGAGTCGACGGTCATCTAATACCATTTTGTGGATTTTCTTTATAATTTCTAGACTGGTAACCTCATTTGGTCGACCACTGCGATGTTTGTCTTGGCAGCTCGTACGGCCGCGCTTAAACTCTGCCACCCAATATTTCACTGTTGTAAAGGAAGGAGCAGACTGTCTCAAAATAGTATCAAACACACTTCATTATTGAAGGGTATTTGGTAGTATTTAGCTCAGCTTTAATATCGTTTGGACTCAGGCCTTTCAAATTAAAGTATTGTATCACATAACAATGTTTTACCATGTTTACTAATTCGCTGAGAGCATTCACTAATGATGACTGCCAAACAAATGCTAAACCATGCAAAATCGTTAAAAGCTTAGCTTTTTACCATTGTTGTTATTTGAAACAACGACCGCCATCTATTCGTCAGGTCAGGTACTTGTGATGAATGAGATCAAGTACTTCCAAGGGAGTTCACAAAGTTGAGAAAATAAAATGAGGCTACTCTTGGAGAGCCAATACATTTTTTATCTGCTTTCAAAGAAGCTACTGATGACCTTGAAGCAGACCAAAAAGCAACGCTACACCTTGTTCTTCTCTGTGCTGCGAAATACATGACGACAATCTCAGCCCTCTTGCATCAGACAACACTGCTGAGGCAGCTCTAAAAAGTCGGGGAAATCACTTCCTTTCAAGTTAAAAGTTCAATTGCATATTTTTCACGAGATCGCCTCCTTTCGTTGTCCTCCTTATTGACATCTTGTGACTTTGATTCAGAAAATAAATATTGTTATGAAAGACGTTGATGCTCTATGCGATAAATTTATCGGCGAGTTTATGTAACAGTTACTTTTTATATAATAATTTTTAAGGCGCCTTCTTGTTTTCGTAATAATTTAGAAATATTTGTTTCCAGATTTCACTGGTATTGTTGAAATGTTCCTGGGACTTCTAAACCTACCAAGCAGTTAACATTTCAAAAATACGGCGCAAATCCTAGGTAATTAGACCACCACTTAGAAGTTTCTTTCTGTGCGTCACTTCCTGCAGCTGAAGATGATGCCATTGCTTCAGAGAGTGATGGGGGAAGAAGCATGGGTCTGATCTACCTGTTCTTGTGAAAGTTGCTAGAAAAGTATTGAACATTCCAGCATCCAGCTCATCTAGCGAACGGAACTTTAACTGGTTTAATACTCACCGACGCCGAAGTAGATTGGATCTTAGTATTGTCAATGTATGGTTCACAGCAACAAAGAGGACGATATATTTTTTCGGACGTAAAAATCGTTAGCATGGCTTCCTTCGTAAGGGAAGTAAAGCCGTGGTCCCGTGCCGTAGTTTTACAGCACTTAAAAGAAACCCCAAGCCTGATAAAAGAGGCCTCTGAGCAAAATTAAACGGGCTTTCACGCCCAACATAGAATGGGACGCTGAGAACCGCAGTAGCCAAAGAGCGTCCATAAATAAAGCTCCATTTCGTTTCATCAAATGCTAAAGATTTGGCCCTTATGGCCCGTTCCGACTTTACAAAGTTAAAACTGGTCTTTCTAAAGTTTACTCGGTCTTACAGGGTTCTCTCGGAAATTATGAGTAATTATGGCATGAAACCTTTCATTTTCTGAGTGCTGACTTCTCTCACCTTGGTCGTTCTGATGGCGGTTTTGGGTTTAGCGTACTGTAGATTGTGTTCTGCCAGTTGAAACCCATAATTTGAGTGAAGTCAGCGAGGAACAAGTTATAAGCTTTGCGACTGCAGTGATTTCCAGTAAATGTATATAAGGGATATGGATTATTTTAAATTTTGTTTAAAAAATTATGGCATAATTATGACAGCATAAAGCTGGTGTGGCCGCGCCGCGGCGAGAGGTTAGACAATTAGCCTCTCATTTAGGCAGCCCGGGTTCGATGGAATTTGTGGTGGAGAAAGCGGCGCAGGGCCGGATTTTCTGGTTTCTCCCGCCATTGCATACCACCGGTGCTCCATGTTCATTCCAATATCATCAGTGATATTGATGGACCAGTGTCATCGCGTGCGGTGCCAACGTATTAAAAGCGGGCGTTAAACACTATAAAAATAGGGGCTCGTAGTTACAGTGCTTACTTTCGCCTCATTATTATATAGTTAAATATGTTATATAATTTGTTAGGTGTTACGTTTCATATTTATTGCGAGGCGGGAAATGATTAACCGTTATACTTGATATTAACTTTGCTTGGGAAACACGAGCTTAAGATTCAAATTGTAGTTCTTATATGCACTGGTTTTCTTTACTACGTAAAAATACACGATTTTCTCTTTGCCATGGACCAGTTATTTCAGTTTCGCGAGTTGTTCTGCCATACTCCACTTCATTTTGTATTGTAATATGGACGAAAACTTCATTTCTGTTTTTCTTCTAGCGTTTTCACTTCAGCTTTAGTTGCAAATGTTTTGACATTGTTGTAGCCTAATATGAATTGGCTATTGTTACAACATAACCCTTGTTATTGTGTCAATACAACCGAATCGTGTTGATGACGAGAGGTTTATTATTGAGGATAACAAGAGGTATATCTGAAATAATGTTTGTAATCCTTTTTCATAACCTCCGGAAAGGTCCGAAGGCTACTACAATATATAAACTGTAAATTTCTCTTACTAAGTATATGTGGATTCCTTTATTTAGCAATATCTCCCACATTAATTCCCTATTTATTTTATCAAAAGCTTTTGAATTATTTAGGAAAGCCATTAAACTATATTAAACGCCGTATGTTTCTCAATGAACTGATTAAATAAGTAAAACACAATCAATTCTGAATCTTTTTCTTCGTAATCCATTCTGGGCTTTTAATATGAATACTTCTCCAATATATTTTAATATTTTGGCAAATCTTTGAGTAGATTTTGCACGCAGATTTATCCTTATTGTAATTGAAATTAGTTCAGCTAATGCTTTTATTGATTGAATTTCTAATTTATGTGAAGAATTATCAGTGAATGGATTAGGATTGGTATCTTACTGTTTAATTATTCATTATCAAAATGTTAAGTCTTTTAATACTGGGGTATTAGCTGCTTTATCAAATTTAATAGACTTACCCTTCTATAGTTATTTGTATATTTTATGTAAGACAATTATGACAACCTTGACACTCTAAATTATTTATTTGCATAAATGGGACAATGTTTGCATACATGTGTATTATTTGTAAATTTAAGTATTTGTTGTTCACATCTGTAATTACCTTGTTTTAACAACTTTCATCGATCTTAGAATCTTCAAGAAATGCGATGCCTTGAAAGACATATTGGATAAAAAGAGACCATTGAAACAATGTGGACGATTGGTTAAGGAATTGGGGGAACTTCGGTTTGGAGGCGATCCGCCCAATAGGTCATATGTTACGTTCGTTCGCCTCCCAAACGTTTTCAACAGGGTGCGCTATATCAGTACGCGCAGCAGCACGCATTTTACGTGCGTTAAAAGATTTGCAGAACTAAACGGGGCAATTCCAAGGAAACATAGGTCTGCGGGTTCCTAGCGCAAATGCGGAGTGACCTTCATTCCACTCGTCTTGCTTATCAGAAGAGACGGTGAGGGAGTCGCGCCCTTTGAGAGACAGTTCCTAGGCTTGTACTAGAGTCCGCGATGATACATAAGAACAAGCATAAACAGACAGAAACGGATGTTAGGATATTTTCCACTTCAGTCACCGCGACTTTGTTTTCGATAGAATGAAGCAAAGTTTGGATTGTCAAGCAGTTAAAACGACCTATCAGTATAAGCAGTGTAATGCAAGCTTATTCAGAGATCAGTGTACAGTTTCACCTTTTATGACCTCTTCCTTCCTTCCTGCCTCCCTCCCACGACCCGTCTCTCCCTTCCTTCCTTCATGCCTTCCTTCTTTACCTAATGCTTACCTAGGTATGGCTAATAGAGGAAGTATTGTTTTTCCATTCAACAACCTATAGGAAACTATGTTTTGTGATCCTCGGAAGCCCCTCCCCACAAAAATAAATACATAAATAAAAATAAAACAAGCTTCGCAAGCTACTTAAAAATACCGCTTCACATGGAAAAAGTATTTATTTTCTTTAATTATACTTCCTAACAATTTTGATCAACGTATTAGGTACCTACATACAATAAAATGTATAGGTATAACTTAATACGACGAATAAAATTTATAGGTATGTTGAATTTCCTGTGAATACCCATAAAATCGCCTTCATTTGGGTTCAATTTTGTATACCAAGCTTTGCACATCTGGAAGAATATTAGAGACAGTAAACTTCTCACTGCGAAAAGAATGAGCTTAATTATATATGTTAATTATGTTAAATAAAATATTTGAAGATTGGTTGTTTTCAAGCATTTGCTGTTTTGGGTTTTCCAAGCTGAACTGTGATGTGACATCCATAAATGGTGCTTAAAAATGTACGATTCCTCTTTTTACTTTCTCTACACGTACTATGTACATAGTGTATAGAGAAGGTATTGCACTCCACCCAAAATTTGATTTCGAGATTTCACAGGAAATATATGTTTTAAGGTCCCCTGTATCCATAAAAGCATTTTCACAAACAGGTGCGTGTGTGTGTGTGTGTGTGCATGTGTCTGTGAACACGATAACTCAAAATCGAAAAGTCGGTAAAATACCAAACTTCATATTTAAGTTTAGTGTCTTCCAGGGAAGCGACACGAAGATTTTTAGAAAAATCCCCCCGCACCTAACTACCCTTTACATGGAACTGTTTTAAACAATTTTGATTTTCTCAAAAATGTCTCTAACGATTTTGACTAAAATATCGTATATTAAAGATACTTTTATGACAAACGAAATGAATACTTGAATTTTCTGGGAATAGCCTCTGAAGACTACTTTATTCTGGATGAATTTTACGGAATTTTGAATTACTTGAAAACCATAAGAGATAGACAAAAATTGACTACACAGAAAATGTAGATCACGATAAAACACACAATTTATGCCATATACTTTTTTCTTGGATTTGATCGTTTTTGAGATACTCCTTGTTATTGGCTTCATCTTTAAAAACTTATACCTTTCGCATACAGGAATTTGTCAACTCGTGTCCATACAAGCAAAGGAATTTCAGTCACATAGCAACCAGCTTTTGACTATCACTTTAACCAGTGGTACTCCCTTACTTCGCCTCTACTTACAAGGAAGCAAGTAATAAGACGATTTCTGATAATTTTTTCTCGATTAGCATGAAGTGAATAGAAGAATTAGCTTATTAACAATAGTTTGTTACAGAGGTGTAGAGAAAGTTATGTGAATGGAACACATCAGATTTTTACCCTAGGGCATGGCTTTCTTGGAAGGGAAGTAAAGCCGTTGGTCCCGTGTCGTAGATTTACGGCACGTAAACGAACCTCAAGCTGATAAAGAGGCCTTTGAGCTAAATTAAGCGGTCTTTCACGCCCAGCATAGAATGGGACCCTGAGAACCACGGTAGTTAAAGAGCGTTCATAAATAAAACTCCATTTCATGTCATATACTAGGGCATGAATCTTTTGACTGTCATTCTTCCTTTCCGCTCTAGCTTCTTGTTAGTGATGGTTGGATTTTACGGTACACGGCTAGAATCACATATACGGAGGGGCCTTCAGTATCTGGTCTACAGCTCCGCAGTGGGTCCTTTATTTCTTGCAACGTGACCCCTGGAGGAAGACGACGTGCGCCAGCAAGGATGGTGTTTCTAAAAACGGTGTTTTACGGTAAAAACCCCACATCGGTGGTACCGTGTCGTAGATTTATGGCACGTAAAAGAACCTCAGGCCTCATAAAAGAGATTTCTGAGTAAAATCAAGAGGTCTTCCACATCCAATATAGAATGGGAAGCTGAGAACCACAGCAATTAAACGACGTTCATAAAAAACAAATTCAATTTCATTGGAGTTCCTAATATTTTCAGATGGAGCCCATCCTAACTAGAACTGCCTTTGGGAGTCCCGTAGCAATCAGGAAACTCTCAAGAAGGGGCCCCTCTGGCCCACCAGGGAGATCTTTTCCAAAGTGCAAATTCCACCTGGTGCAACTGTGAAACAAATGAAAAGTAATAATGGGGCCGGAAATGCCTGATAGAAGAGGAACCACCCCAGCATGTTCCTACCGACCCGAGAAAACCACGAAAAATTCTCTGGAATGCAGGAAAACCGAAGGACAAAACAGGATAATAGTTAAACCTGGTGTACCTACAGTGGAACCCCTGCCATATTTGAACAAGTAATAAAAGCTTACCGTAGGTTTTATGTAGTATCCTTATTAACTAATTTTTAGCTATTAATAGGGAAAATGGATCTTTAATATCACATTACCCTTTCTCTCTCTATCAATTAACAATCCAGAGACATCCCTTAAATATTATATTGTTTAAATAAAAACTAATTATTCTATCCATTTCACTAGATCAAGATAAAACGAAATATCTAGAAATTATTTTAAATTGGGCGACAAGTTCTTGATTAAATGCAACAGGTGGAAGTACACAACTATTTTCATTGAACGCGGGATTTGATTCAATGTGCGTTAGTTCGAAGAAAAGGAAGAATAGCACATTTTCGAATATGATACCCAATTGGCGCTACACATTGGGAAAACTTAACCCGAACATTTTGGAATCAGTTGAGCTAAAACATTATTTCACATAGATTGTAAGTTATAACGAAATTTAAAATGGTTTTCTTTAGCAAGCGTTTTACATTCTCCTATAGTTTCTTATTTACATAAAAATAAATGAGAATGAAGATATTTAGGAGCTATTCACATGATGAATCAACAATGTATTCTATTTGCTGTGCCAGTGTCGTTAAAATCTTTTGAGAAAATAATATTTTTCGAGAAATATTTCCATGTAAGGGAACATAAGGAAGGAATTCAGCTACAATGCACCCTGTATCGCTAAAAATGACTGATTTTAAGCAAAAAGTTTGAAGTTTATCCAACTTTTCCTTCTTAAGATATACTGTGCTTGCTCATCCATCCACCTAGTCCACCATGCACAAAAGGATCTTCCATGAATTTCAAGTGAAATCTCGGTATCAAATTTTTAGATGAAATGAGGTATTTATCCACCTTAAGTAGCCAAGCGGTAGAAAAAGTAAAAATCTGATTTGTTACACTAACATGACCTTCTCTAGCTGTTTTACAAACTTCTTACATAAGATTGTTCTTCTTTCTACACCATATTAGTCAAGATAGTCATTAGCAGAATGTTCTTATTACTCGGTTCCTTAGAAGTATAAAAAAAAAAAAAAAAAAAAAAAAATAGGATAATACATTAGGCTAAACCGATAAACAAATGTTTTAAAAGTTGTCGTTATGCGATTGTCATTGAAAATCGCTTCTTAGCTTGACCAGGAGTAGAGCAAAAGAAAAACAGAGACTTCCGCCTGAGAAAAGTATAAGTGTTTCATAACTGAAACCAATAACAAGAAATAACTCGGAAACGGTTACCTCCACAACTCAAAAGTAAAGGACATAATTTTGGTGTAATAAGTTTTTGTGTATCTCTTAGGTTTAGCAGTTAAGCAAAATTCGGCAAAATTCATAATATAGAGGTCTCTTCCCAGAAAATGCAAGATATACACTTTATTTGTGATATAAATAGCTTTAATATACGATATTAAAATCAAAATCGTTAGAGCCATTTTTGAGAAAATAAAAAATTTTGAACATTTTTCCATGTAAAGGGTAGTTTGTGGTGGGGGATTTTCTTGAAAATCTTCGTGTCGCATCCTTGGAAGATACTAAACCTAAATACCAAGTTTGGTTATTAACGGCATTTTCATTTTTGAGCTATGCTGTTCATAGGCACACACGAACCTTTTTCTAAAAATGCTTTTTTCGGTCTCAGGGGACCCCAAAACATATACTTCCGGTGAAATCTTGACATCAAATTTTTGGGTGGAATACAATACCTTCTCCTTCCACTAAGTAGATTGCACATATGGGGCTAGAGAAAATAAAAATGTACATTATTGATTACAAAATACTGTCATGGATACCTTGACCGAAACTATGTTGCGGGGGGGTTGAGAATCAGAGTTACAGCGAAGCTGGTCGCTTTGTCCTGTGGGATTAATGTTAATCATACAGAGCAGTTTGGATATTAGGACAATATATTCGTGCCTTGGAATAAAGTGGCTGTTTAATATGCCAGACATAGGATCCTCACCTACTGGTTGTCCTTTGAATAAAGCAGAGAGAGCACGACACTCCGGCGAATCGCATCTGTGCACTGCGCGATCAACTGCGCGGAAAACAAGAAGATAATTCCTTCAGTGCTCTGGCAGTATGCAACATTTTGTGTTTGAAATACATAATTCAATTTCATAGTTTAATACACATTCATGATTCGTAAAACAATTGCTGTATCATATCTCTTGCATTAGTATTTATGTATACTTCATATAATTTATATTCATACACATTTTCATAGGTTTGGTGGTACTTCGTAGTCGTAGCATAAATAGGTGCCAAAAATATCACAATTACTGTGGTATTAATATAATAAAACAACAAGCTCCTTAATTTGGTTAATACAATTTAATCGGGTAGTAGTAACTCCATCAGTATGAGAATAAATGTATAACAAACAACTTTCACGTTCATGAATATGAACAAGCATCTTGGTAACTGATTCGAAAGAAATGTTCTTCTCCTAGGTAACTATCGTTCTACTCACTTGCGTAATAACACTTCAAACTGAATTTTCTGAGTAGATACTTTGCCGCAAACTAAACACTTATTCCGTCACTTTCTATAAGTAAGAGAGATTATTTTTCAGCCATTAAGGTAGGAATCGATGGCTTGGGTGTTGCTTTGCTTCTTGTTCCCGGCATTATAAACTGAAACACGACTCTCTGTACAAGGGAGAGAAAATCCCTGCTGTCACAGAGCAAACCTGCTTGCATCGGCTCGAAATTAACGCTTTTAGTTCCCATCACGGTCTCATCGTGATCTGAAAATTCTGCGAAAATTGTCACTCACGAACTTATCTTGATACCGTTTTCATACGTTTTAACTCTTTCCATCGGGAAGGTCTGTGTACTTTCTACATCATATCCATAGAGAAAGGGCCTTATCTTCACTCCAAAGCAGTAAATTAGCGCCAAAGTTAGTTTCTCTAGCCGGTGTTTGTTTAAGCTGGTTGAAACATGGCGTCGTCTAGCCGAAGGCTACGAACCGAAGAGAAAATAAGAGCTGCAGTTCGTGATGTATTAGAATAAAGTGAATAATTTTGAATTTTCATACCTTGATGAAAGAGTTTCTGAATTTACGTAAGAGAGGAAGATATTACAGCTTCAGCAATGAAAATGCATCCGATAACAACGGACTTTGTACGCATGCAAATAATCGTGGATTTACCGAGGTGTAACCAGACAACGAATAGAATGTGAATCAACCATTCAGCTACGCAACAACACAAGTGTTAAATTGTACATGTTACATTTGTATCCTATTGATTTATGCCTTTTTCATTAATAGGGATATTATGCTTATGTGTGTGTAGGTTTTTTTCAGTTTCAGGTTACATGAATTAATTTTGTTGTATTTTAAAAAATAAAAACCAGACCACAGCAGGATGCTGTTTTAATAAAGAAATATTTATACTTTTATTTAATTAGCCTGAACTTTCAGTGTATTAAGCTTTTGTATGCCTAATTATTGATTATTTTGGGATTTTTAATTTTATTTTACAACTTTTATTTTTTTTTTTAAATATTAAAGAGACTTCTCATCCATATAATACATATTATACAGTGGACAAAATGGTTTACTAAAATGAAAAAACGGATTCAGCTCTCTGTGTCATTTGATACTCATTTTATTACTAATAATTTAAAAGCGTGCATTCTCCTCTAAAATTGCTTGTCACTTTTCAGATATCATTTTGCTATTCGGGCTGGCACTAAAATGGTTTAGCGAGTTAGTGACGAATGGCCTAGCAACTTTGAAGCCCTTGCAGCGAACAAAACGACATACGATTTGGAAATGTCAAAGAATTTGCTTACCCTTGTTTGGGTCCCTGGATATCAAGTATAGAGGTAAATGGCAGATATACTTGCATAGAGGTGTGCGACCCGAGCCCTTCTACGGTATGTCCTCCAGAAGTGTCAAGAACGATAACTCAGCTGACAGCGAGGGCTTATCTTGAGACTTAGAGAGGTCCATGATTTTATTCCTAGGTCTCGTGGTAAACTAAGTCAGTTGCTTTTAAACTTAACTAGAACCAAGCTCAGGAGTTGTTGGCTACCTTACTGATCACACCACTCAGAAGACATCGTATAATTAGTTTTAGGTACTCAAGACCTTTATATAGAAACTGAGGGAGGGGTTTTGAAACCTTACAACGTATTCTATGATGCCAATGCGAAGGATTCGCTATGCATATATATGTCCATATGCACTCTTTAATAGAGCCCTAATAACAAAGATGTGATACTTCTGATACGGACCATAAGCTTTGTGTAAAGGCCCAGAATAAGAGGCAAAAAGGGTTCCAAGAGGCATCCTGCATGACTTGTTTATTGAGTTCATTTGAGTTCTATCATCAACAACAACAACAAGGGTGATGTACACACAGTGGTCCCGTCTGCCAAAGGGAGCCGTAATTTTAATGTACGCCGTTGACACGACTCTATACCATCACTATCCTAATCTCCGGTATGGCCAGTTAGCGCTTCAGCTTTAGACTGGTTTTCTTCCGGGAAGATAGCTGTGAATGCGGCCAAATGCCACTCTGTCCTCTTCACCAAGAGGCATACAATTCCTGATTTGTCCCTTCGAGTGTTCGGTCAGCTGTTGCCGTGTCACTGTCAAACCTTTGGAGCCAATCTTGTCCAGGCGCCAGCTCATTACTCATCTTTGGAACCAGGGGCGGGCATTCCAGAGTCGCCAACTCCGGGTTCGCTCCAAACTTGTCCTCTTTTATGCCTTTATCCGCTCCTTTATCTTATACGCCTGTATTGCTTGGACTGCTGTCTCGCACTACACTGGTCCGCCCTACAATGTGCGCAGAAACTCTGCCTACGGCGCATTTTGCGTGTCCCCATTCTCACTACCAACAGAGTGGTCCATGCTGAGCTGAATGTACCTTTACTGGAAGATGTGGTGTGAATTTGGGATAGGTGGTTGTGGGCAACCCTCCGACACCATCCCAATCAGGAACATCGGTACTCACGAACCTCGCCTCCGCAGGCACCATCACGTCCGTCGCCTGTTGCTGACCCTCTGTGTGTTTCTATGGACCAATTCTCCAGCTGCGTCTTGCAGTCCCTGGGCGTGTGTTTCTCTGTATGGTGTTGTGCGTGTCAGTGTTTCCCTCCTTCGCGCAAGCGTTGGATGACTGAATTCGTTGTGATTGCAGTGTGAGCCGGAGCATTTTTCTTTTTTTTATTGATTATATTTTCTTTCTTGAGGAACTGTGTATTCTGTAAGTTCATCGTATATGCATCATTGTATGGTTTGTTTGAACTTACTATTATACTTTGATTTGATGTAGACTTTTGCTGTAAGGTTGGAGGATTATAACAGCCACAGGGCTGTCAGTAAATGTAAATGAGAACCGCAAAATAGAGGATGCGGTGATAAACGTTTCTAAATAAAAAAGCGATATCTATTTCGAAATGGTAAAGTATCTAATAATCCCAATAAGGCCCCTGACGTCATAACGCGCAACCCTTGCTTCGGTCAAATGCACCATTGACACGCCGTTCTCTGGCAATGCCGCAATTCTCTATGGGTAAACTACCAGGCTGCTATTAACAAATTCCTTACAATTTTATGATTCTCTGTCAATTGCATTTTATTTCTCAATGTTTCATACAATTTTGATACTGGTCCGCCACAAAGTAAAAACTGGAAAGTTCAGCTGTATGCCCTTGCAAATTATTTTGGTTATACTCAACAAATTGTACTCAGTTTCACCCAGGATATTGGTTAAAACTGATTCTATAGAGTAAAATGTATACAACGGAGGGGACATCTAGCTCATTGCGACGTACATAGATCGATTGCAGCTATTAACAGCAGAACGAAGGGAAGAAGTTAAGGAACCACAAAAGGCTATACATGCAGTCAGACAGATTCACAGAGAATTGAGGAAGTTCCTGATATTTCCTGACTCGGGAATAAATGTTTCTTTAGGGCAAGCCTCCAAGCCATCTACCACCTCAGGCCACGAAAACTAGAAACATCCTTGAAGCATCAAAGAGAAATGCAATGAAAAGGAAATGAGGTAAAATAAATCGTGGTAGAAGAGAAAACATCTCAGAATTCGCCTACCGAAAATGAAAATCACAAAAAATAAAAAAAAGAATAAAAAAAAAATTAAAATCCTAGTTTAGATTAGCGGTCGAAGGGAGTCAAACCTTGACTTCCTGAATCCGAATACCTAACCAATTCGTTCGGTAAAACTGCTTTTAACCAAGCTGATTTTACTACACGCAGTTATCTGGCTTACACCGGTTTCAAATACATAAAATCAGATGATTAGCTGTGATCAATATTGCAGTTTTATGAGTGTCCATGTGAGTTCATCAGCATAACTAAACAAAATGCTATACAGCTTCACAATATTATCAACAATTAAAACTGTATAACGGTGTAAAAAAAAAAAAAAACTTGTGTTAGATTCACATGACTATCTACCTATACTGCAACCAGCTACTCTTACAAAAACTTATTATTATATTTCCTTCATACTAATCGAAATAAACATTAACAGAAATTGTTTATTACTTATTTCCTTGTACATGTAAGGGGAATAACGAAATCCATAGGCTTAAAGCCTAGTCGAATCTTTTAAGAGTTGGTCACAATGAAATGACAGAAATTCTATTGTCCTTGCATGACTAGGAGAGCGATAGTGAGCGAGAGAGAGAGAGAAATGAAATGGCGTCCTAATGAGAAAAACGAAAACATAGGAAAATATAAGTCAATAACAAGCAATATCTCGTTGTGAACTCCAAAAGTTTATAAGAAATTGTGAACTCCGATAAATATTTAATAAAAAATCTGATCTGTGCCATTCACATGACTTTCTCCATATCCCTGCGTCAAATAATAATGGATTAGCAGGGATAAAATTATCTGGATCTCCTAAAATATAAGGTTCTTTTAAGGATAATAAAGATAGGATAATAAATAATATAATAAATCCTAAGATATCTTTAAATGTGAAATAAGGGTGAAAGGGAATTTTATCAATATTTCTATTTAATCCTAATGGGTCTTAAAAAGCTTATACTTCTATTTACTTTATGCTAATCAGAAAAAAATAGCAGAAATAGTCTAATTACTCGCTTCCTTGTCAGTAGAAACGAAATAAGGGACAACTGTAGGTTAAACTGATAGTCAAAAGCTGGTTGCTATGACAATGAAGTTCCTTTGTCTATATGGATAGGAGTTGACAAGTTCCTGTATGAGAAAAGTATACGTTTTTCATAGCAGAAACCAAAAATAAGGAATGTCCCAAAAACGACGAACTCCACGAAAAAATGTATATAACATAAATGGTGTGTTTTAATGTGCTCTACATTTTTTGTGTAGTAAGCTTTTGTCCATCTCTTACAGTTTAGCAGTTATTCAAAATTTAGTAAAATTCATTCAGAATAAACTACTCTTCAGAGGCTACTCCCAGAAATTCAAGATATACATTTTATTTGTCAGGCAAATATGTTTAATATACGAAATTTTAATCAAAATCGCTAGAGCCATTTTTGAGAAAATCTAAATTTTCGAAAAAAGTTCCATGTAAAGGGTAGTTGGGGGTATTTTTCTCAAAATCTTCGTGTCGCATCCCTGGAAGATACTAAACTTAAATACCAAGTTTGGTATTTTACCGACTTTTCGTTTTTGAGTTATCGTGTTCACAGACGCACGGACACACACACACACACACACACACACACATGGACCTTTTTGTGAAAATGCTTTTTTTGGATATTGGGGACCCTAAAACATATATTTCCGGTGAAATCTCGTGCAATCGAATTTTTTGGTGGAGTGCAATACTTTCTCTATACACTATGTACATAGTGCGTATGGAGAAAGTAAAAATATATTTTACTTAGATTGTGTGCTCAAACGAGATCTACAGTTTGGTGTAGTAAGATTTTATCTAGGTATATCTTAGGTTTACTAGCTGTGCAAAAGTAATTCAGAATGAAGAGGTTATTTCCTAAAATTTCAAGATATACATTTAATTTGTCATGATAATATCTCAAACGTTTGTTATTTTAGTACCCATTTTTACTTTCTCCATACACTATACACATAGTGTATAGAGAAAGTATTGCACTCCACCAAAAAATTCGATTGCACGAGATTTCACCGGAAATATATGTTTTAGGGTCCCCAATATCCAAAAAAAGCATTTTCACAAAAAGGTCCGTGTGTGTGTATGTGTGTGTATGTGTGTGTGTGTGTGTGTACGTGTGTCCGTGTGTCTGTGAACACGATAACTCAAAAACGAAAAGTTGGTAAAATACCAAACTTGGTATTTAAGTTTAGTATCTTCCAGGGATGCAACACGAAGATTTTGAGAAAAATCCCCCTACCCACAACTACCCTTTACATGGAACATTTTTCGAAAATTTTGATTTTCTCAAAAATGGCTCTAACGATTTTGATTAAAATTTCGGATATTAAACATATTTACCGACAAATAAAATGTATATCTTGAATTTTCTGGGAATAGCCTCTGAAGAGTAGTTTATTCTGGATGAATTTTACTAAATTTTGAATAACTGCTAAACCGTAAGAGATGGACAAAAACTTACCACAAAAAAAAAAAAAAAAATGTAGAGCACATTAAAACACACAATTTATATTATATAAATTTTTTTCGTGGAGTTCGTCGTTTTTGTGACATTTCTTATTTTTGGTTTCTGCTATGAAAAACGTATACATTTCTCATACAGGAACTTGTCAACTCTTATCCATATAAACAAAGGAACTTCACTGACATAGCAACCAGAGTTAGACTATCACTTTAACCTGCAGTTGTTCCTTATTCCGCTTCAACTTATAAGGAAGCGAGTAATAAGACTATTTCTGCTAATTTTTTCTGATTAGCATAAAGTAAATAGAAGTATAAGCTTTTTAAGAATTATTCGTCGCAGGAGTATGGAGAAGGTCATGTGAATGTTACGCATCAGATTTTTACTTTCTCTACACGCACTATATACATAGTGTATAGAGAAGGTATTGCACTCCACCCAAAAATTCGATACCGAGATTTTACCGGAAATATATGTTTTAGGGTCCCCAATATCCAAAAAAAGCATTTTCACAAAAAGGTCCGTGTATATGTGTGCGTGTATGTGTGTGTGTGTGTGAGTGTCCGTGTGTGTGTGTGTGAACACGATAATTCAAAAATGAAAAGTTGGTAAAATACCAAACTTGGTATTTAAGTTTAATATCTTCCAGGGATGCCACACGAAGATTTTGAGAAAAATCCCCCCACCCCCAACTACTCTTTACGTGGAACTTTTTTCGAAAATTTAGATTTTCTCAAAAAATGGCTCTAACGATTTTGATTGAAATTTCGTATATTAAACATATTAACCTCACAAATAAAATGTATATATTGAATTTTCTAGGAATAGCCTCTGAAGAGTAGTTTATTCTGGATGAATTTTACGGAATTTTGAATAACTGCTAAACCGTAAGAGATGGACAAAAACTTAACACACAAAAGATGTAGAGCACGTTAAAGCACACAATTTATGTTATATGCATTTTTTTCGTGGAGTTCGTCGTTTTTGAGACATTCCTTGTTTTTGGTTTCTGTTATGCAAAACGTATACTTTTCTCATACAGGAACTTGTCAACTCCGATCCATATAAACAAAGGAACTTCATTGACATAGCAACCAGCTTTTGACTATCACTTTAACCTATGGTAGGCCCTTATTTCGCTTCTACTTACAAGGAACCAAGTGGTAAGACTATTTCTGCTAATTTTTACTTTCTCTATAGGCACTATGTACATAGTGTATAGAGAAAGTATTGCACTCCACCAAAAAATTCGATACCGAGATTTCACCGGAAATATGTTTTAGGGTCCCCTGCGTCCAAAAAAAGTATTTTCAGAAAAAGGTCCGTGTGTGTGTGTGTGTGTCCGTGTGTCTCTGAACACGATAACTCAAAAACGAAAAGTCGGTAAAATACCAAACTTGGTATTTAAGTTTAGTATCTTCCAGGGATGCGACACGAAGGTTTTGAGAAAAATCCCCCCACCCCAAACTACCCTTTACATGGAACCTTTTTCGAAAATTTCGATTTTCTCAAAAATGGCTCTAACGATTTTGATTAATATATCATATATTAATGACATTTGCCTAACAAATAAAATGTATATATTAAATTTTCTGGGAATAGCCTCTGAAGAGTAGTTTATTCTGGATGAATTTTACTAAATTTTGAATAACTGCTAAACCGTAAGAAATGGACAAAAACTTACTATACAACAAATGTAGAGCACGTTAAAGCACACAATTTATGTTATATACATTTTTTTCGTGGAGTTCGTCGTTTTTGTGACATTCCTTATTTTTGGTTTCTGCTATGAAAAACTTATACATTTCTCATACAGGAATTTGTCAACTGCTGCTCATACAAACAAAGGAACTTCAGTGACATAGCAACCAGCTTTCGATTATCACTTTAACCTATGGTACTCCCTTATTTCACCTCTACTTACAAGGAAGCAATAATATGGCTATTTCTGCTAATGTTTTGCTGATTAGCATGAAGTAAATAGAAATATAAGCTTTTTAAGAACAATTTGTTGCAGGGATATAGAGAAAGTCATGTGAATGGTACACATCAGATTTTTTTTTCTGAAATTAACCCTTTTTTGAAAAACACAATAAAAATGAAAATGTTTGGGGTAGGGACTTTTTTCCCTTTCTTTCTGAAGATCTTTGTGTCTCATCTAAGGAAGATGCTGAACATAAATATCAAGTTTAGTGTATAACCTACTTTCCATTTTTAGCTAGATGTTTATAGACAACCACACAAACACACATATATTTTTCTTAATCGTTTTCTTTTGAATTCGAAGCATATTATGTGAAACCTCGACATCAATGTTTTGGATGAATGCATTACTTCCCATACAAGGTATCCGTATTGTAATAAAGTAAAAATGTTACTGAGTAATAAAAAGAAGCATTAGAATGGAATATTGGCAACATTGTTGTGCTGACGAGACACATGTAAACTCTTATCTGCAAAATAAGACCTTATACAGCATGGCTGTTAGTTGTGTGTGACCGCAAGTTCTCTTGTTCTTATCGTGCGAGGAGCATCGTTGAAGTATGTTCACCTGCGTGCAACAGGCTCATCAAACACCAATTGAGGAGGCGAGGAGGGCCTACGCTGCCGACCATTCCAAAGATAAAGTTGACTTGATATTCGGGAGTAAGTTGATCCATTAAAACTCTACCTTTGTACACCTACACACCTGAAACAACTCACCAACCCTGCAACTACTTGGTGGCCATATTATCTAAGGACATTTGAAGAACATATTTTGTAAATTTCGAAGTTGGCTTTCTCCATACTATAAGGACAACGTGTCCGTGTATTTATTCACATGTGAAAAGTTTCTTTTTGTATACTTATTTTACTTATAACTTCTAATTCCATGCTTCACAAATGTTTTTAATATCAAACTTAAAACGCCACATTTAGTATCATATAGTTATACCACTGAATTAAACTTTAAACTTCATTTTACGCATTTCTTATTTATTTCTTTGTTTCAGCACTTTCACTAAAAAGTTCTTTCGGCCACAGTTTCTAACTTCTTTTTTTCTGTAGCTTAACGTCGTTTAACCTGGTTGGTCATATCAGACGATGAATAAAATTAGTGAAATGATGCTCATATAATCTCGGCATCCATGGAGTTTAAAGTTACTCGACATTCGTCTTCTCAGGATAAGGGGGAAACTCGAAGAAAACCTTATACGGGTAACTCACCCTAAGCGAGATTCGAACTCGCGACCTTTGAATGTGAGGTGGACATGCTACCCCCACACTATCCGTTTTGTAACTTATTAGCTTGAACATTTCAAGAGAGTGGTAGGAATTTCGGATTTAAAAACTGTTGTGCACTTGTTAGAAAACCTTAGTAATTCAAGGGAATTAATTAGTTTCTATATCTAACCTAAGTTGAAAATGCTGTAACATAAATGCATGTTTTATAGTGTATCTATTATGTAGAATAAGTAGGAGAAGCATTGAATTTCATTCAAACATTCTCTACAAAAAAGAGTGTTTTTAGAAAAATGTCCACGTGTCCGTATGTCTGTGTCTGTGAACAACATAATTCAAAAACAAAAATTAGGTTAAATATCAAACTTGGTACTTAAGTTCAGTATCTTTTGAGGATGCGACACGAACATTTTCAAGAAAATAATCCACCCCAAACTACCCTTTGTATAGAATAATGACTTTGATTTTTAAAAATGTTGCTAAGAATTTGATTAAATTACCAAGTTTTAAAGATATTTTCATGACAAATTATATGTATATATATATACGTCGTTTATAAATTATTAACTTTTTGTGAAGAGCCTCTTTATTCTGAATGATATTTACATAACTGGTAAACCGCAAGAGATAGATAAAATCTTACTACATAAAAATTAAGATCTTATTAAAGCACATAATTTATTGGTTTAATTGTTCTTTCACACAAGCCGTGTGTAGAACAGGAGTTGGATAGGTAGGGTCAGACTGAAAAATTCAATGCCGTAGCCGGGATTTGAACCATGGATCTCCCGATGCGAGTCACTTGAGAAATTCAATGCTATGCCGGCACGTTGACATGGTAGCTCAGTAGCAGAGCAACCGGCTAGACATCGGAAGATCCGTGCTTCAAATCCCGGCTATGGCATTGAATTTTTCAGTTTGACTTTACCTATCCGCATGTTTTATGTCAAAAAAGCGTTTTTTGTAAAGTAACCGTTTCCAAGTTTGTTATTGGTTTCAGTTTTCCAATGCTTATAGCTTACTAAAATGGGAAGTTGTTATTTACTTTTTCATCCTCGTCATTCAAAGAAAGCGAATTTCAGTACCTCACATAACTCTTAAAATATTTGTGTTTACAATAAACCTTATCTGTTACTATTTATCTCCATTAACATGAAGCTTAGAAGGCTAAACTTTTGCAAGAATTGTTTGTTACACAATATGTAGAGAAACTCATGTGAACGTTACACATCCGATTTCTACTCACATATATAATTAAAATGGTGAAATGCTTCTCCAAAACTTTGAGTCTATATACATAGTTCAGATTGAACATTTTGGAACGATTCGATAAAGCCTCAGTATTTCATATTACCATATAAAATTGACAAATTATAAGTAAAAAAATAAAATTTTAATAACGCGTTGACATGATGTGTTAAAATATTGGTTAAGTCCTGAGTGCATCATAAAAAAAGGTCAAGCGTATCAGAAGAAACCTGTGTGTGTGTGTGTGTGTGTGTGTGTGAGAGAGAGAGAGAGAGAGAGGGGGGAGGGCGAGGGAGAAATTTAAAAATTTTTACCCTGTTCTTCCCAACGGACTTGTATATTAATGCTGGAGGATTATGGGTGTTTTCATATTTGCCACCGAGTTTCAATTTAATTTCTTTCAATAAGTAATAAAACATTCTTAGCTCTTTATTGGCTGGTATATTAATGCCTTTTAATCAGATGATGGTCTTTAATTGCGAGTTTACATAAGCCTTTTTACATTAAGTAAACTGATTTGAGGTTAAGAAATATTGTTAAACTAAATATTTAACTGGGATGCAAGAATGAATGATTCGATTGGCTGATTTTATTACTTCATGCCACTGCTTCGGCATCAAACTTAACTACCTGGAAGGAAACTCTCAATGGCGAATGTTGCTAAAAATGACATTTTTAGCTTCTTTTTACTTCCTCTACTTAGTACATAGTACAAAGGTAGAAAATGTATTGCCTTCAATCCAAAAATTCACTGTAAATACAAGATTTAGGGTCTCCTGCATCAATAAAGAACATTTTTACTATCTCTAGCACGTAAATACATACAAGTACATAGTAACTAGGGAAGGTAATGTATTGCACCCAAAAATTCACTGTCGAGATTTCACCGGAAACGCTTTGAGGTCCCCCGAGTCTTAAAAATTAGTTTTAGAATAAGGTCAATGTGCATGTCTGTGACAGAATAACTCAAAAATACATTAAAAGCCAAGCTTGGCATAGGTATATGTCTTTCTAGGATGTGACATAAAGATTTTCATCCCCCCCCCCACAAATTACACTTTACATGCAAACATTTTTTATTGTTTTGTTTTTCTCAAAAATGGCTCTGACGATTTAGAACGATATTAAAGATATTTACATCATAAATAAAATGTATATTTGTAATTTCCTGGGAATAACCTCTAAAGACGTCTTTATACTGAATACATTTTGCATACATTTAGAAAAACGGTTAAATTGTAAGATAGATAAAAATTTAATAGACAAGACATGTAGATCTTGTTAAGACACATAATTTATGTCATGTACATTTTCCTTGTAGAGTAGTCGTTGTTGAGATATTTCATACGATTGATTTCAGTTTTAAACCACCCAAATTTTCTCAAGCAGGACCAAGCAAAGCGAAACGAACCTCAAAAGTTTCACAAAAAGATCAGCTTTTAAAATATATGACTATCGCGTTAGCTAATGTATTTCCATATTTCACTTCTATTTACCAAGAACCAAGTAATAAGACTAATTCTTATCCTGATTATTTAGATGGAGATAAAAAAATTGTTTTGTAAGAATAGTGTGTATTTGGAACAGATATGGAAAGTTATGTAAATGGAACGCATATTTTTTAGAAAAATGTCCTTTAGTGTGGGTGTGTGTATTCCCAGTGACCGTGTGTCGACGAGTCTTTCTGAGTGTGTTTGTGTGTGTGTGTGTGTGTGTGTGTGTGTGTGTGTGTGTGTGTGTGTGTTCCTGTGACCCTGTGTCAATGAGTCTATCAGTCTGAGAGTGTTGTCTCTGTGACCGTGTGTCAACGGGTCATTCTTCTGAGTAAGTGTGTGTCCCTGTGACCGTGTGTCAATGGGTCTATCTCTCTGAGTGAGTGTGTGTCGTTGTGACCGTGTGTCAATGGGTCTATCTCTCTGAGTGAGTGTGTGTCCCTGTGACCGTGTGTCAATGGGTCTATCTCTCTGAGTGAGTGTGTGTTCCTGTGACCTTGTGTCAATGAGTCTATCAGTCTGCGAGTGTTGTCTCTGTGACCATGTGTCAACGGGGCATTCTTCTGAGTAAGTGTGTGTCCCTGTGACCGTGTGTCAATGGGTCTATCTCTCTGAGTGAGTGTGTGTCCCTGTGACCTTGTGTCAATGAGTCTATCAGTCTGCGAGTGTTGTCTCTGTGACCATGTGTCAACGGGGCATTCTTTTGAGTATGTGTGTGTCCCTGTGGCCGTGTGTCAATGAGTCTATCAGTCTGAGAGTGTTGTCTCTGTGACCATGTGTCAACGGGGCATTCTTCTGAGTAAGTGTGTGTCCCTGTGACCGTGTGTCAATGGGTCTATCTCTCTGAGTGAGTGAGTGTCCCTGTGACCGTGTGCCAATGGGACTATCTCTCTGGGTGAGTGTGTGTCCCTGTGACCGTGTGTCAATGGGTCTATCTCTCTGAGTGAGTGTGTGTCCCTGTGACCGTGTGTCAATGGGTCTATCTCTCTGAGTGAGTGTGTGTCCCTGTGACCGTGTGTCAATGGGTCTATCTCTCTGGGTGAGTGTGTGTCCCTGTGACCGTGTGTCAATGGGTCTATCTCTCTGAGTGAGTGTGTGTCCCTGTGACCGTGTGTCAATGGGTCTATCTCTCTGAGTGAGTGTGTCCCTGTGACCGTGTGTCAATGGGTCCATCAGTCTGAGTGAGTGTGTCCCTGTGACCGTGTGTCAATGGGTCTATCTCTCTGAGTGAGTGTGTCCCTGTGACCGTGTGTCAATGGGTCTATCTCTCTGAGTGAGTGTGTCCTTGTGACCGTGTGTCAGTGGGTCTATCTCTCTGAGTGAGTGTGTCCCTGTGACCGTGTGTCAATGGGTCTATCTGAGTGAGTGTGTGTCCCTGTGAGCGTGTGTCAATGGGTCTATCTCTCTGAGTGAGTGTGTGTCCCTGTGACCGTGTGTCAATGGGTCCATCAGTCTGAGTGAGTGTGTCCCTGTGACCGTGTGTCAATGGGTCTATCTCTCTGAGTGAGTGTGTGTCCCTGTGACCGTGTGTCAATGGGACTATCTCTCTGAGTGAGTGTGTGTCCCTGTGACCGTGTGTCAATGGGTCTATCTCTCTGAGTGAGTGTGTGTCCTTGTGACCGTGTGTCAATGGGTCTATCTCTCTGAGTGAGTGTGTGTCCCTGTGACCGTGTGTCAATGGGTCTATCAGTCTGCGAGTGTTGTCTCTGTGACCATGTGTCAATGGGTCTATCAGTCTGAGTGAGTGTGTGTCCCTGTGACCGTGAGTCAATGGGTCTATCTCTCTGAGTGAGTGTGTGTCCCTGTGACCGTGTGTCAATGGGTCTATCTCTCTGAGTGAGTGTGTGTCCCTGTGACCGTGTGTCAATGGGTCTATCTCTCTGAGTGAGTGTGTGTCCCTGTGACCGTGTGTCAATGGGTCTATCTCTCTGAGTGAGTGTGTGTCCCTGTGACCGTGTGTCAATGGGTCTATCTCTCTGAGTGAGTGTGTCCCTGTGACCGTGTGTCAATGGGTCTATCTGAGTGAGTGTGTGTCCCCGTGACCGTGTGTCAATGGGTCTATCTCTCTGAGTGAGTGTGTCCCTGTGACCGTGTGTCAATGGGTCTATCTGAGTGAGTGTGTGTCCCTGTGACCGTGTGTCAATGGGTCTATCTCTCTGAGTGAGTGTGTGTCCCTGTGACCGTGTGTCAATGGGTCTATCTCTCTGAGTGAGTGTGTGTCCCTGTGACCGTGTGTCAATGGGTCTATCTCTCTGAGTGAGTGTGTGTCCCTGTGACCGTGTGTCAATGGGTCTATCTCTCTGAGTGAGTGTGTGTCCCTGTGACCGTGTGTCAATGGGTCTATCTCTCTGAGTGAGTGTGTCCCTGTGACCGTGTGTCAATGGGTCTATCTGAGTGAGTGTGTGTCCCCGTGACCGTGTGTCAATGGGTCTATCTCTCTGAGTGAGTGTGTCCCTGTGACCGTGTGTCAATGGGTCTATCTGAGTGAGTGTGTGTCCCTGTGACCGTGTGTCAATGGGTCTATCTCTCTGAGTGAGTGTGTGTCCCCGTGACCGTGTGTCAATGGGTCCATCAGTCTGAGTGAGTGTGTCCCTGTGAACGTGTGACAATGGGTCTATCTCTCTGAGTGAGTGTGTGTGTCCCTGTGACCGTGTGTCAACGAGTCTATCTGTCTGAGTGCGTGCGTGTCCCTGTGACCGTGAGTCAACGAGTCTATCTGTCTGAGTGTGTGTTGTCCCTGTGACCGTGTGTCTACGAGTCTATCTGTCTGAGTGCGTGCGTGTCCCTGTGACAGTGAGTCAACGCGTCTATCTGTCTGAGAGAGTGTATGTCCCTGTGACCGTGAGTCTGCGAGTCTATCTGTCTGAGTGAGTGTGTGTCCCTGTGACCGTATATCGACGAGTCTGACTGAGTGAGTGTGTGTCCCTGTGACCGTGTCTCAACGAGTCTATCTGTCTAGAGTGTGTGTCCTTGTGACCGTGTGTCAACGAGTCTATCTGTCTGAGAGAGTGTGTGTCCCTGTAACCGTGTGTTAACGGGTCTATCTCTCTGAGTGAGTGTTTGTCCCTGTGACGTGAGTCAACGAGGCTATCTGTCTGAGTGAGTGTGTGACCCTGTGATCGTGTGTCAACGAGTTTAATTGTCTGAGTGTGTGTATCCCTGTGACCGTGTGTAATCGTGCCTGTGTGTGCGCGCGTGTGTATCCCTGTGACCGTGTATAAGCGAATCTGCGTGTGCGTGAGTGTATATCCCTGTGATCGTGTTAAAGCGAGCCTGTGTGTGCGTGTGTGTGAATCCCTGTGACCGTGTGTCAGGTCTGTGTGTGTGTGTGTGAATGGGTGTGTGTGTGTATGTATCCCAGTGACGGTGTGACAACGAGTCCGTGTGTGTATCCCTGTGACCGTGTGTAAACGAGTCTCTGTGTGTATCCCTGTGACCGTGTGTAAACGAGTCTCTGTGTGTATCTCTGTGACCGTGTGTAAACGAGTCTCTGTGTGTATCTCTGTGACCGTGTGTCGAGTCTGTGTGTGTGTGTGTGAATGGATGTGTGTGCATGTATCCCAGTGACGGTGTGTCAACGAGTCTGTGTGTGTATCCCTGTGACCGTGTGTATCTCTGTGACCGTGTTTCGAGTCTGTATGTGTGCAACCCTATGATGGTGTGTGAAGGAGTATGTGTGTGTGTGTGTGTGTGTGTGTGTGTGTGTGTCTCTCTCTCTCTCTCTCTCTCTGAGTTTGTGTGTGTATCCCTGTGTCCTAGGTCAACGAGTCTGTATGTATGTGTGTTTGTGTGTGTCTCTCTCTCTCTCTCTCTCTCTCGCTCTTTCTCTCACTGTGAGTATATGTGTGTATCCCTGTGACCATGTGTCGAGTCTGTGAGCGTGTCTGTCTCAGTGTGGTGTGTGCATCCCTGTGACGGTGTGTGTCAGCGAGTCTGTGTTTGTCTGTATCAGTCCGAGTGTGTGTGTGTCCTTGTGTCTGTGTGTCTGCAAGTCTGTGTGTGTGCGCGCGTCTATGACTTGTGTCAGGGATTCGGTGTGTGTGTGTGTGTGTGTGTGTGTGTGTGTATGCGTGACCGTGTGTCAGAGAATCGCTGTATGATCGCATGTCAGTGATACGGTGTGTGTGTGTGCGTGTGTGTGTGACCGTGTAACAGGGAGTCGGTGTGTGACCGTGTATCAGGGAGTCGGTGTGTGTGTTTGTGTGTGACCGTATGTCATGGAGGTGGGGTGTGTTTGTGACCATGTGCCAGGGATTCGGTGTGTGAGTGTGTGACCGTGTATCAGGGAGTCGGTGAGAGTGTGTGTGACCGTGTATCAGGAAGTCGGTGTGTGTATGTGTGGCAGATCGTGTATCAGGAAGTCGGTGTGTGTGTATGTGTGTCTGACCGTGTATCAGGAAGTCGGTGTGTGTATGTGTGTCAGACCGTCTATCAGGAAGTCGGTGTGTGTGTGTGCGTGTGTATGTGTGTCTGACTGTGTATCAGTAAGTCGGTGTGTGTGTATGTGTGTCAGACCGTCTATCAGGAAGTCGGTGTGTGTATGTGTGTCAGACCGTCTATCAGGAAGTCGGTGTGTGTATGTGTGTCTGACCGTGTATCAGGAAGTCGGGGTGTGTGTGTATGTGTATCTGACCCTGTATGAGGAAGTTGGTGTGTATGTGTGTATGTGTGTGTCTGACCATGTATAAGGAATTCGGTGTGTGTGTGTGTGTGTGTATGTGTGTCTGACCGTGTATCAGGAAGTCGGTGTATGTGTCTGTGTATCAGGAAGTCGGTTTGTGTGTCTGACCGTATTTCAGGTAGTCGGTGTGTGTGTTAGTGTGACCGTGTGTCAGGGAGGCGATGTGTGTGTGTGCCTGTGTGTCTGACCGTGTATCAGGTAGTCGGTGTGTGTGTTAGTGTGACCGTGTGTCAGGGAGTCGATGTGTATGTGTGTGTCTGACCGTGTATCAGGTAGTCGGTGTGTGTGTGTGTGTGTGTGTGTGTCTGACCGTGTATCAGGGAGTCGATGTGTGTGTGTGTGTGTGTGTGTGTGTCTGACCGTGTATCAGGTAGTCGGTGTGTGTGTCTTAATGTGACCGTGTGTCAGGGAGTCGATGTGTGTGTGTGTGTGTGTGTGTGTGTGTGTGTGTGTGTCTGACCGTGTATCAGGTAGTCGGTGTGTGTGTTAGTGTGACCGTGTGTCAGGGAGTCGATGTGTTTGTGTGTGTGTGTGTCTGACCGTGTATCAGGTAGTCGGTGTGTGTGTTAGTGTGACCGTGTGTCAGGGAGTCGATGTGTGTGTGTGTCTGACCGTGTATCAGGTAGTCGGTGTGTGTGTTAGTGTGACCGTGTGTCAGGGAGTCGATGTGTTTGTGTGTGTCTGAGCGTGTATCAGGTAGTCGGTGTGTGTGTTAGTGTGACCGTGTGTCAGGGAGTCGATGTGTGTGTGTGTGTCTGAGCGTGTATCAGGTAGTCGGTGTGTGTGTTAGTGTGACCGTGTGTCAGGGAGTCGATGTGTGTGTGTGCGTGTGTGTGTGTGTCTGACCGTGTATCAGGTAGTCGGTGT